>QJPP01003711.1:0-253315 GCA_003996215.1 Jaltomata sinuosa
CGTTAAAATATATCTAGTTCCACCTAATTCTCTCCGTATACGTATGTAGAAGGTGGCCTTTGCTGCTGCAACATCTCTTTCTAATATATAGAAAATGGAAAGGGACTTAAATGCTAGAAATATATATACTAAGTTGGCAGGTTGTTGAAAGGATTAGTGGCTTATCTAGGTGTCATAATTTAATGCAAATAAATGTTGTGCACTTCTCCACTACTTCCACGTGGAAGTGGTGGTGCCACCATAATAATATTTATCTCGTTATATATATATTCGGGTATTGCATAAATTCGTGGTAAAATAAATATAGCTTTTTGAATATACCATAATTAATAGAAAATCATTTCAAATAAAACCTACTATATTATAATAATAATTTTTGACATAACTAAATTTACTATCTCCGTTAAAATATTACGGTGTATAAAAACCTTATAAAATAAATACATATACACTTATATCGTAACGAAAATATTTTTCATAAACCTTTAAAATACTTTGAAAAGGTAATAATAATATAACTTCCAAATATAATATTTTCAAATACGCACGATTTCGATACTCAAGAACTCTCTAGGAACCCTCCCTTATATTTTCTCACTGTTTTGGAACTGAAACGGCATTTTAAAACGTGAATTTGAGGCTTAAATCGAGTTTAACCCGACCTGGTTCGTGACCCAGTTCGCAACCCGTTTTCTGCCAGACAGTCCGCGATAAAACAGTCATAACTTTTTACTCCGCGATCAGTTGGACGTGCGGTTTTGTGCGTTGGAAACTAGACTCGTAGACCTTCGATTTGGCATTTCGGGGGACTTCTAACTCTTTATATATTGAGAGAAAATCCCTGATACATTTTACCCAAAGTTCAGGAAATTTGTTAAAGATCTTACGATTACTTTTGCCGACTTGCTTGACTTCAAAACTTATCATACGGCCAAACAAATGGACCCGGCACTAAAATATCGGTCCCGATAAGCCTTAAATGACTTGGGGCCGCTACAAACAAGCTCTAACGGTTCAAGGAAAATGTATACGTGGGAATAACCAGAAGGGTCATTACAATGTGTATATACTACCAGCAGCTGAACAAAGTTATTATACATAACCAGTATCCTCTCCCTCATATCAATGACTCAGTTTCAAGGTGCATCAATTTTCTCTAAGATTAATCTGAGGTCCAAATACCATTTGTTGAAAATTCAGCCTTATGATATTCCTAAGACTATCTTACAGATCAGGTACATGCACTATGAGTTCCTTGTGATGTCTTTTGGGTTGACTAGTGCCTCGACTACGTTTATGAGTTTCATAAATGGGATGTTTAAGCTCTATCTAGACTCATTCGTTATTGTGTTCATTGATGATATCTTATTATATTCTAAAGATAATGAAGAGCATGAAAATTATCTTAGGATTGTTTTGGGGTTGTTGAAGGAAAGTGAACTATATGCGAAATTCTCCAAATGTGAATTCTAGTTGTCTTCGGTGTCCTTTTTGGGGAATGTGGTTTTGAAAGAAAGGGTGATGATAGACCTGCAAAAAGTTAAGGCAGTTAAGAATTGGGCTAGGCTCACATCGGTAACTGAGATTCATAACTTTGTGGGGTTAGCTAGCTACTACCAAAAATTTGTGAAAGGTTTTGCATCCATTGCTACCTATCTGACCTGCTTGACTCAGAAAGAGGTACCTTTTGTTTTGTCAAATGAACGTGAGGAGAGCTTCCAAAAGCTTAAGATTTTGTTGACTATTGCTCGTCTTGCCTTGCCGAATAAAGGTAAGGATTTTATTATGTATTGTGATGCCTCACGATCTGGTTTAGGTGTTGTGTTGATGCAGAAGAGCTTCTAGGGAACTAAAAGTGCATGAGAAGAACTATCCTATCCATGACTTAGAGTTGGCTGTTGTGGAGTTTTCTCTCAAGATTTGGAGACATTATTTTTATGGGGTGCGTTATGAAAAGTATTCACAGACCACCGTAGCTTACAATATAATTTCACTCAAAAGGACTTGAACTTGAGGAAATGAAGGTGGATGGATTTACTCAAGGATTATGACATTACCATTCTGTACTATCCAGGTAAGGCTAATGTGGTATCCGATGCGTTGAGCTGAAAGACTGAGAGTATGGGTAGCTTGGCCTATTTGAAGTCTACTAGACGTCTGTTGGCTAGGGACATTCAGTCTTTAGGTAACATTTTCATAAGACTAGAAGTGTATGAGTAGGGTGGATTGTTGGCATGTGTTGAGGCAGGGTCCTCTTTTCTTGACCAGATTAAGGGAAAGAAATTTGATGATGTGATATTGAGTAAGATTCATTACAAGGTGTTGCAAGGTGAGGCCAAGGAGGTCATGATTGATAATGAAGGTGTTCTGTAAATTAAAGGGTGAGTTTATGTGCCATGTGCTTATGAGTTGATCCCTATGATTCTAGCTGAGGCTCACTATTCAAAGTATTCTATGCATCCTGGTTTGACCAAGATGTATCGCAATTTGAGGCAAGACTATTTGGTGGGGTCAAATAAAGAGAGACATAGTCAATTTTGTGGATAAGTGTCCGAACTGTCAGCAAGTGAAATATGAGCACCAGAAGCCTGGTGGCACTTTTCAGAGGATGCCCATTCCTGAATAGAAGTGGGATAAAATAGCCATGGATTTTGTGGTTGGCCTTCCAAAGACCTTGGGAAAGTATAATTCAGTATGGGTTATTGTGGATAGATTGATGAAGTATGCATACTTTATTCCTATTCAAGTGACTTACAATGTGGCTAAGTTAGCCTAGATCTACCTTAAGGAAGTTGTTTGACTGTATGGGGTGCCTATCTCCATTATTTCTGATAGGGGTACTCAGTTCATCTCTAACTTTTGGCAGAATTTGCATGAAGAGTTGGATACTAGGTTGGACCTGAGTATAGCTTTTCACCCTCAAACTGATGAGCAGTCAGAGCATATGATTCAGGTGTTGGATGACATGCTCCTCGCGTGTGTGATGGATTTTGGGGGTTATTTAGACCAATATCTATCATTGGCTGAATTCACTTATAATAACAGTTATCACTCAAGCTTAGATATGGCTCCATTTGAAGCATTATATGGGAGGAGATACAAATATCCCATTGATTCATTTGACTTATTTGAGGTAAGGCCATGGGGTACATACCTTCTGAGTGACTCTATGGAAGGGATGAAGTTCATCCAAGAGAAGATCCTAACAGCTCAAAGTTGGCAAAAAGAGCATGCAGATAGGCAGGTAAGAGACTTGCAATTCAAGAAAGGTGAGCAAGTATTGCTCAAGATTTCACCCATGAAGGGTGTTATGCAATTTGGGAAGTGTGGCAAGTTGACTCCGAGATATATTAGACCATTTGAGATACTTCAAAGTGTTGGGACGGTAGCCTATAGATTGGCGTTGCCTCCAAGTTTATCGGGAGTTTATTTCATATTTCATGTGTCCATGCTTATGAAGTACCACAGAGATGGTGACTATACTATTTGCTGGGATTCGGTCCTGCTGGATGAAAACCTCTCTTATGAAGAAGAGGCAGTTGCTATTCTTGATAGAGATGTACAAAAATTGAGGACTAAGAAGATTGCATCTGTAAAGGTCTAGAGAAAGAACCATTCTATTGAGTAGGCCACTTGGGAGACTGAAGCGGACATGCAAACCAAGTATCCACACTTGTTCACTAATTCAGGTAATCCTTATTTTCTCTTACTTTCTTCTTGTTGTCATTTAAAGACAAAAATTATTTAATTATCTGATGTAATGACATGTTCTGTTATTATAGTAAAATAAGGGCATAAGCACCCAGCTAGAAAAGTCCCTAAGATGAGAGTTGATAAAATCTCAGGATAGCATGAATTTGACAAAAAACTAGTATTATGTGCCTTAGAGATTTTTGGGGTCTCATGGTTCATGGAATGGTTGTGTGGTATCCATTTATGGATAAACGACTATTTTAGGGTCTCATAGGAAGTTTTGAGATTGAAATTGGATTCATAGAATTCCAGGTATGGTAGTTGCCACATCGGGATTAATTATATTGTCTAAAAAATAAAGTGTGTTGTAAAATGAGGAGCTAGGGGCGAGTTTCTGATGTTCTGGAATTTGCACTTTATTGTGATGAAGTGGTCTCTCATCGTGATGAGTCACCATAGTGAGCTAATCCTTATCTTAGCAACTCACCTTGATGAGACCCGGCTCTTCATGATGAACAACAGAACAAATTACATGTACTTAATTCAGTTTTCTGTGTTATTTTCTCACAAACTCCTATTTCGTTCTAGAGCTCCAAGAGGTACCTTTCTCAAGAACTAGGGCATTTTCCCTTGTTTTGTAACTCCATAAAACCCTTTATTTAACAATCATTAATCCTTGTAGTACCTTTAGGAGGAAGACTAATGGTGTAATTCTTGAGTTTGAGCCTTAAAAGCATGAAAATACTATGGATAGGTGTAATTTTACCTAAAATTGGTCCTAGGATGTGTTTTTATGATTTCTAGCATGAAATTACTAGTTTTTAACATGATTAAGGCTAATGAGGAACCTTGGGTTTCATAAAGATAAGACCTTTAGGCATAAAAAGGGCTAAAAAGAGTTAACATGATTAAAAACCCTTTGGGTGTTGATTATATAAATGTTGTGACTAGTTAATAGTTAATTGACCCTCGGGGAATGCTACAAACCATGGATAAGGGTAGAATCAGTGTGTTAGATTCCCAAGGGCTGAAATTGAGAGTAAATAATTAATTACTCTTGTATTTGTGTATAGACTTTGAACTCTCTAAAGCGTTGAGGAATGGCAAGGCGATTGCTAAGTAGCTTGTGGTTGAGAATTCGACAATTGAGAATTAGAGTTGAGACTTATTTTAGTACATGTATGTGATTCAGTTATCTGACTTGTGATTGGTCTTTAGACATGTTTGAATGATGAGTGTTTTCATATTGTGCTCGAATGAATAAGCTAGATATACATGAACTGAATTATGAACTTGAAATAATGTAAGTGTATTGTATTGCATCCTAAGAGATAGAATTGAGAATCGTAGGTGCATTGACACTATTACTTGTTATTTATTGGGTACCATGAGCTGATACAAAGTGCTATTTGTATCGATGGGAAATGGTTCTGACGGGTACATACACCCTGGTGTGTGCCATGCAGATCATGACTAATTGGGCAGAAATAAGACCCTTTAGCATGTGTGTATATCTTTTCTTTTATTATTGCATTTTTTTCATGGTCAGTTATGGTGAGAAGGTATCATAGATTGAGATGATACTAGAGGTAATAGGTTCACTGATGATAGATAGATGGACATAGATTCCATGTGTTGTTATTATTGAAAGTGAATTCTTTTACATTCTTGTGGTGCTATTCGGTGCCTTATGTGAACTTGATATTACTGTTATTGACTTGACTTGAGATGACTATCTATTGAATGAATTACATGCTAAGTGTTGAAGTGCCTTTTACTTGTTATTTTATTTGATTATATACTTGTTCTAAACTAAGTTGACCTATAATACCTACCAGTACATTGTATTTTGTATTGATACTACCCCGTACTCTTCTTTTGTTGAGTACAGACCATGTTCCAGAGGCTTAGACGCGACCTCATCTAGACTATACAGTTAATATTATGATCCCAGGATGAGCATTACATCTCAGGCAACCATGAATCCTCTCTTATGATGTTAGTAATGAACTAAAATCTAAAGAGTTAAAGAAGAGCTTTCCAGATAGCAGAACTGGGGTAAAGGTCTTGTGAGTAGGGGAACAATACAACAAAAAGACTTTAAAAGGAAAAAGTCTAATGTTATATCAAAGTCTAGAGCAAAAAAGAAGAACTGCTATGAGTGCGAGGAGAAGGGTCACTACAAAAGAGATTGTCCAAAGCTAAAGGAGAAAAAAGAAAAGAAGAAAGTTAATAACTCAGCAAATATTGTTTACACTAGGAACAATTATGAGGATAGTGACTACGTAGGGAAAGTTTGTGTCATGAGGTTGATCATATGCATAATCTCTGGGTTGTTGATTCTGGTGAAACCTTCCACATGTATCCGCACAAGAACTTATTTTCAACTTACAAGCAGACGAGTGGAACTGTCTATTCAGGTGATGATAATCCATTAGAGGTAGAGAGAATTGATAACATTTTTTAATAACGTTTGATGGCATTATCAGAAATATTGAGTGGTTGCATGTTCCTTGAATAAAGAGGAATTTGATTTCTCTTTTTGAATAATGAAGGGTATAAGTTTCACTCAGAGAATGGAATAAATAAAGTGTGTAAAGGCTCCATCGTACTCATGAAGGGTAAGCTGCATTCTGAAATATATTATCTTTAAGCTAGTGTAGTTGAAAGGGAATCAATTGTAGCTTCTGGAAGGAGTGATCTGAATCAGTCTCAGTTATGGCACTTGAGACTTAGTCATATAAGTGACACGGGTTCGTCTTTGTTAAGCAAGAAAAATTTGTTGGATTGGTACAAAAATCAAGCTTTAAATTTTTGTGAGCATTGGTGTTTGGTGAGCAAACAAGGGACAAGACAAAGACAAGTTAGATTATAAACATTCAAACTTTTGGGATCTAAACAGAGTTCCCTTTAAGAGTGGTGCCAGTTACTTTATGACTTTGATTGACTATTACTCAAGAATAGTATGGGGTTATTTTATGAAATTAAAAGATGAGGAATTTTTGACATTTATTAAATAGAAGATGATGGTTGAGAGGGAGGCTGAAGGAAAAGTTAGGCGTCATCAGACTTACAATAGGTTGGAATTTTGCAAATTAGAGTTCAATGAGTTCTGCAGCAAAGAGAGCATAGTGAGACACCACACTAATGGTGGAACACCATAATAAAATGGTGTTGCAGAACGTATGAACATAATACTTTGTGACAGGATATGAAGTATGCTTTCACACTAATGTATTAGAAAGGATTTTTGGGCTAAAGCAATTAATACAACTTGTTATTTGGTCAATAGATCTCCATCCATAATTATTGAGTTTAAAACTCCTTTTGAGGTTTGGTCTGTTTGCTTGCTGATTATTCAAATTTGAGGATATTTAGTTGTCCTGCTTATACTCATGTGAGGGATGTCAAACTTGAGCTGAGGGCAATGAAGTGCAAATTTCTAGGATATGCAACTGGAGTAAAAGGTTATAGATTATGGTGCACATATAAAAAGACTCCAGGGTTAATTATTAGTAAGGATGTGACATTCAATGAATCTGCCTCACTAGATAATCAGAAACATATTGTGGTGTCAATGACCGCATAGAGCTAGAAATTGAATCTTCACTAGCTCAGTCCAATAATTCTGAAGTAGAAGAGGTGCAGAACCTTAATCAAGATCATAATGTTAATGCACCTATGCAACAATAATTATATATCAGTGCAACATGCAGATAGAAGAGAGTGATCAATCGATCAAAAAGGTTTGCAAACATAGTTGATGAAAATCTTTCTGGATATGCAAATTTTATGGAATTTGCTTTGTCAATTGTAGAGACCATTGATGTTCTTGAGCCTAATAGCTATAAAGAATCTATTTTTAGTTCAAAAATAGATCAATGGGTTAGTGCTATGGGTTAAAATATTGAGTCACTTCACAAGAATTAAACATGGAAGTTTGGTTCATTGTCAAAGGGACAAAATATGATAAGCTGCAAAAGTGTTGTTGATGTGGAAAAAATGGCTACACATGATAATCTGGCAGATAAGATGACCAAGGCAATCCCGACCAATAAGTTTAGGTATTTCTAGACTTGATTGGTGTGTGCAATACTCAATAGAGCCCTTGCGAGGGCTGAAGGCAAGGTAGAGAGACGTTCCTATTGATGAAAAGAATTCAAGCCAAGGGGAAGATTTGTTAATTATGTCATGAATTTTTTCCCTTTTATATTTTAGGAGACTCATAATTCCTATTGGTTTAGAAAACTCATTGTCATAATAGATTTGGGAAAGGAAAATATAGTCCTTATAGGATTGGGAGAACATTTTTCTTATAGGTTTAGGAATACTTGAGATCTATTGATAAGGGTTGTATTCTGGGATTCTTAGAGGATTATATACTTCTTCTCTTTCATAGTGGAAAACTCTCTCTTCTTTTTCTTGGAGGATTAGGCCTAGCTGAATCTTGTTAAATCCTTGTGTTATTTTTTTATCTTTATTTTTATGTGTGATTGTGTGCTTATTAATTCATGATATTTCTGTAACATTTGGTATACAAGAAAGGTTAGAGTTTCTACACATAATAAAGGGTTATGATGCCTCCATCATCTTCAACAAAGTATGAAGTAGAGAAATTCGATGGGGAATCTAGTTTCTGTCTATGGAAGATTAGAATGAGATCATCCATGATGTTACAAGGGTTATGGAAGTCAATTAAAGAGGTTTTTCCTAAGGAGATGAAAGAGTCAGAGAAGACAGACCTAAAGAAGAGGACTTTGAGTGCAATCTTTGTGAGTGTTACGAATAGCGTTTGCCAAGAAATTAATGAAGAAAAATCTACAGCAACAACATCAAAAAAGTTGAAAAAATTGTATACTAAGAAATCGCTGACAAATCATCTTTACTTGAAAAAGAGATTGTACAATCTTTGAATGAATAAAAGTACACCATTTAAAATCCACCTTAATGAGTTTAATTCAATTATAATAGATATGAAGAACGTAGATATCAAAATTGAGAGTGCAAATTAGGTCTTGATCATGTTATATTATTTATCATTGACTTATGATACTTTTGTTAAATGTTCTATATGGGAAAGATAGTATCTCACTTGATGATGTTGGTAATGCACTAAAATCTAATTAATTGAGGAAGAGCTTTCCAGATTGCAGAACTGAGGGCAAATGTTTTGTGGGTAGGGGAAGAAGACAACAGAAAGGTTTTAATAGGAAAAAATCTAATGCCAGATCAAATTCTAGAGCAAGAAAGCAGAACTGATATGATTGCGGAGAGCAGGGTCACTACAAAAGAGATTGTCCTATGCTAAAGGAGAACAGAGAAAAATAGAAAGTTGATAACTCAACAAATATTATTGACACTAGCAATAATTAAAATGATAATGACTATGTAGGGGAAGTTTTGTGCGGTGAGTTTTGATCATAGGCATAATTTCTGGGTTCTTGATTTTGGTGAAACTTTCCACATGTGTTCATATAAGAACTGGTTTGCAACTTACAAACAAACTAGTGGGATTGTTTATGTCACGACCCGATTTCTCAAGTCATGATGGCACCTACAATCCCCCAGTAGGCGAACCAATTCCCGAAGCCCAGAACGGTTAGTAATGGGCTACTACCTAACCAAAATGCACCAGCAAGCAGAAATAAGCGAAAGCAAAACTCGAATATATACATAAAGGAACTACACCAACCCCAAGACTTGGTATCAATAGTACAGAAGCTTCTAATAGGATACAAGTGCTAGTAGTAACAAAATACAACATAAATTGCCTCCGAAAGTACAAGGAGCAACTGTACAACAGATGAGATGTAGACAAGCCCCAACCGTCAGGCGCTCACCTTAGTCTCAAAGATCCAAAAGCTGCACGAGTCTCCAACGTGATCAACGGCGAAAGCTCAGCTAATATCTGCATAAAAAAGTGCAGAAGTGTAGTATGAGCACCAAAACCACGGGTACTTAGTAGGTATCATAGGCCGACTGAGCGCATATAAGATATAAAAGCAGTAAGTAACAGATAGCAAGAAAGCAGTCACTGAGGCAATAAGCAAGGCACAAGGAGCTAGCACAGATCATCCATAACCAAGAGCTTCAAGTAACACATGCTAGCACAGAGATACAATCACACAGAATCACTGGTGAAGGAAAGAAGAACGCACCTGGAGTCCTTGTACAACAATATAAGTAAGTAGAGAGAGAGTTAAGAAAATAGCGGTATACC
Source organism: Jaltomata sinuosa (assembly GCA_003996215.1). NCBI lineage: Eukaryota > Viridiplantae > Streptophyta > Magnoliopsida > Solanales > Solanaceae > Jaltomata > Jaltomata sinuosa. The sequence goes on from QJPP01003711.1 coordinate 9,914, forward strand.
GGTAACCTCAAGTGGAAGGAAAAGACGGAGAGCAGTCTAACATACTCAAAATGGAATCAACCAGTATAAGGAAATCATAACACCAATCCAATCATATGATAGCATAACCAGGGAATCACCCCACAAGTACAACCCTAGGATGAAATAACTAGGCAACAATAACCGAGAGATACCACTCAGCTTCCCACAAGAATAGAAACAGAGTATCACACTCTGCTCAGAAGGCCACACAAAAGTGCCTCAATAAGATAGGACTCCAAAGCCCTCTCAATAATCAAAAATCCCACAACCCAAGCCTCAACAGGCAAGCCATCACTAATCTTTCAAGAATCGAGTGCCAAGACAAGCTCTAAGTAAAAACAGGAGTAAATATAGTCTACCTACAGTCCCAACGGCCGCCCATACAACCGAGGAACACAATCAAGTGAAAGCAAACCCTCCGGCATCCCATACTACCGGAGCGTACACTGAACACACATCAAACAAGTGTGGAATCCAATGCATGATATGATATGATATGATGTGTGAAATAGAACCTCTGTATGTACCTCCTCCGGTGCCAATCAGGCCCAGCAGGAAGGTTCCATGGAAGGACTCAGCCTGTATACCTCTACTCCACCGTATACCCTTCATTCCGGCGCACGCAACCCAAAGCCTCAGGCCCAGAGCGGCAAGGTCCATGTAGGCCCCCGACCCCATACTAAAACTCAGTATCAAGACATGTCATCCGGAAGCAAGTCCGGGATCAAGATAGAGACCCAGTCTCAAATATGCATTCCCAGACCCTGTCCAGGACAAAAGTAGTAGAAAATGCCTCAAAAACCCCTCCAAGGGTGCCCGGGCGTAACCGGGTCTAAAATTATAGTAAATCAAGTCTAGTGCTCCGCCCCGAAGAGACTAGTATCAGTAATAAAATCAAGTTTGGTGCTCTGCCCCGCAGAGACTAGTATCAATAATAAAATCAAGTCTGGTGCTCTACCCCGCAGAGACTAGTATCAGTAATAAAATCAAGTCTGGTGCTCTGCACCGCAGAGACTAGTACCAGTAATAAAATCAGTGCGAAAACATCCAAAAATCCCCTTTTCTATCAACAACAGTACCAAAAATGGGCCCCCAAGGCCATGCAAATTTAGGAATACTGTCAGTAGTGGCTCACAGCCAAAACTGTAGTAAAACCTGCAGGGGAAAACCTTTTTCATGGATGATATGCTCGCACACAAATATAAAAGTATCCCAACGGCTCACAACAATTCCTATCAGCCCTGCACAGGCCCAATAGCTACTCAGCAGACATAACCAGCCTAAAAGGATAATCTCTATGTCCGGGACTCGCGGACATTCCCAAATAGCCCACCATCTATGTTCCAGAGTCAATACAAGGCCACACAGGACCACAAGGGTAAAAATACTACACGAATACTACAAAAAACGCATGAAATAACGGACGAACAAGGTCGACAAGGTCGACAAGGTCTGGGGTACCAACCTATAACAACCCATCCAAGGATGCTAATAAATGCAGTTATAGCCTATATACGCAGAGTCTAGATAGGGGAAAACCATAACCTACCTGTCATCCGATGACTAGCTGCGGGAAAGACATCGTCCAGACTCGAACAGCTCCAGGAAGCTCTGAATCGCACAAAACAAATACTTTCAATTGAAGCTCCAAAGGCGTCTCTATGAAGCCTGACCAACCAAGGTAATGGAACAATTGCTAGAATCGCCAAGGCTGCAAGAACAAGCCATAGCCATTTGATAAGGTGTTATTGTCACACTCGCGACCAGCCAACTCCATAGCATAAAAATGAGGCCAATAACAATAACAAATGGCAGCTAAATCCAACAACAATACGTTAACCACATCTCCAAGGAGCCACGAGCTCCCGAGGCACTATTTCAAGGCATACTTCACGTTTGTCCAATCCAATCACTATCGTATGTGATCCCAAAAAGAATCGCACAATTTACCAATCCCTCCAGCACCTTACCATAACTAGAACACCACAACAATAACCAAACATAACAAGATAAAGGGTCTGTCCAAAGCCACAAATCCAAAATACCACTTCGGGCTCAGAAATCCATAAAACAATACTAGAACATATAATAACGAAGGAGGGTTATAGGAGGAAGGTTACCTCGACAAAAAGCTTTGAAATACCAAGCTAAACATGCTATTATAAGTACCCACCACGAGATGTAACAATATACGGCAAGAAAACACGACAAACATGCCGATAACAATAAGTTCTCCTCGGAATTGATTCTAAAGCTCAAATTAAGAATGAGTCGAGGATTTAAAACCCTTACCTTACGATAATCAAATGATAATACCATAAAAATATCAGTTCCACGAGCTACCTCCTTGCAGTAGCAACAAACGGAGCCAAAACGACGAGAAAACTATACCACGATGATGAGCTCGCGACGTAGAGCAACTTCCGTTAAACTTCCGAATTGAAAGGATCAAGGTCCATGGATTATTCTAAGGTTTATATCTGATTTTGTAAGGTTTTTGTCTGTTTTGTGGGTTTAAAATGAAGGAGAAGCTGATTTATAAAGGCAAACCGACTTAGGATGCGGGCCCCACCTTGACGTGTCTGCTTGCGCGGTCTTACAAAAATGTGAATATCGCTCTATTCTGTAGTCGTATGAATGAACGGTTAGTGCGTTGGAAAGTAGACTCGTAGACCTTCGATTTGGTATATTGGGCGCCCACTAACTCTTTATATATAGGGAGAAACACCCTATGACATTTAACTCAATTTTGAAGAGAATTCCTTAAAGGAATTTACAATAACGTTTTCCGACTTTTGTTTCGCAACTTGCTTGACTTCAAAACTTATCATACGACCATTTTGCGATTATAATACCTCATAACACATCCCTCTTCGTATATTAGACACTATTAGTCTTACCCCAAAGGCATGGGTTACTTTAAACCTTCCAAACGGGCGAGGTGTTACACGAGGCATTTCTTTAACTCGAACTTTCGAGTAAGGAATTTCTTTGACCTAGAACCTTGGTTTAATTATTTGATATTACCAAGAATGTTGTCGGAAGTCAACGATTTCCAAAGTTGAAGCTCTAAAATGAGGAACGGCCATAAAGACCAAACAAACAACCTGGGCACCGTACAATCTGTCCCGATAAGCCATAAATGACTTGGGACGCTACAAGTAAGCTCTAATAGTACAAGAAAGGGGAAAACGTGTAAATGACCGGAAGGGTCATTACATCATCCACTACTAAAAAGACTTTCGTCCCCGAAAGTCAAGAAGAAAGAAAATACCAGAGATTTAAGAATAGCGGATACAACGCCCGCACTACTCTCTAAGACAACCCGGGTAACCTCCGCGACCAGACGGCACCCAATGGAACAGAACCAAAGAAAGCAACCAAGCGTTAATTTCTTACTAGCCAAGCTAGATTTCAACCTCCAATGATCTGCCAACCCAAACTGAACCTCAAGAATCTTAACCAAAAATCACCGACACAACACCGAAACCAGAGCACCAAGGCGATCAACACACAAAACTCGAATCCTCAAAACTATACCAAGTTTACCAGAAAATCCATCAACCCGAAACTCTAACTCATGAACCCGCTGTTCCGCAAAAGCCCCTTTTTTTTATTCTGAACTGAATCCTTTAGCTCCACAAAAAGGAAGCTGCATACAAGCTGAACACTCAAACCAACCTCGAAGCATCAACTGACATACCGGAGATCCATAGTTCCTGCTTATACTTTACCATGAACGAAGTCACCCATTTTATTCAAATGCGTTTTAAGCCAAGATATAGGCTACTAGCCTTTGCCATCTAAGATAACAACCCGTAGCATATCATTGAAAATGAAGTTACCTGCCTTGACTGACCACCAACGAACGAACAAATTTTTTTTTCTAACATCAAATTCGCTAATTGAACCGTGCCAGGTCTGAATCAGCTGAAAGTGAATGAACCAGGGAAATCTGCCCAAAAGACCCAAACTAAAACCACGATCCTGGAAGAACTGTGGTAAGCCTACCACGAAGTCTGTAACCATGAGCCAAGCTCCTAACTCTAGAAAACACTACTGCTACTCCGAACACTCGAACACCATTTGAATGTGAAATTGCCTTACGAATCTCACCTCAGGAAGAAGTCCACCATGCCACGAATATCAAGTCCAAACACCCCGAAGGCGAAGGAAAAAGGTGCATGGGGTTCAAAGTTACCATCTAGCCATAGAAAATTTCGCATATACTTTCAATTCATTCCTTTGGCTCGAATCAACCGCTCTACTGGTTCTGCAAACAACCAACCACTTTGAAGCATATACCCTAACGAACTTCTCGTCCATACTGGCCGAGTTTAACCAACACTAGAACCCCATATAAACAACTACTCCGGAGGAATCAATTAAATAAGCTTTCAAATTCTGGGCAAACGAATGGCTATTACCAGTCTCTACGTATCATCAGAGCTCAAAATAGCCTCGCTAGTCTCAACCCGCACAAGCTGACCACATAAAGCATACACCACTGCTTAAGCTTAAACTTACGCCACTGAGTCTGTCCAACCATGGTAGAAGAACCTCGTACTAAGTAGAACACTGCTGAAATCTAGAATCTCTCGCCTTTTGCAGAGGTTAGCCAAGGACTAGGTGTCCAAGGCCAATCGCCGCATCCACAACTAAAGTAAAGAAGCTAAGTTGCCCGCACCCACTGCCTCCCGGCACTAGGATGCTGCAACCAATTAGAAACTGCCACAAACCATCCGATGTAACCTGCAAAGTTATGATTCTGAACACCGACTTTCAAAACTACCAACTAAAGCCTTGGTCGAACCAGGATGTTGCCAATGAACCCGTAAGAACCCAAGCCAACAAGGCCTGAATATGCAAATTGCCAACTACGTAGTTGCTACTGAAACAAAACCAATCGATGGAAAACTCACAACAATGTGTAGACGGCTGAATCGAATCACCGACACACAATCCCAAAGCAAACCTTCATCGCCACCTCAGGAAACTACGAGGACACATAAACACATACAAAGAGTATCTCTCTTCTTTTTCAACTAAACAAAAATGCTTCCTTAGCACATACTAAACCTTACAAATCCTTTCTCGAATAAGAACCTGAAGTCATTACCTTACTACTCATAGCTACACGTCAAATTCAATAAGGCAGGAGAAGAATGGGCCGAATGCCCAACTCACCTGAAATGCCCACAAATACAACCTAACCACGAGGTTACGATCAACACTTAGTCGGAGTGCTTAAATTCAAGACCCAATCACGATGCCAACATCAAGAGCTCATCGAAAGAACTACGATCAAGACTCGTTCCAACTGGAGCTAGGGATACAACAAAACACCCAACAGACCAGGAAATGGAGGAGGCTATGGGAACAACCCACATACCTGCCAACCTCCTAAACTAATCAACAAAGAGGGTCAACTTTAGACACTCGGGAGACCAAACCAATCTATGCACACTAGCATAACCAATATCTCCCAACTGAGGCAAAATCTCAACTCCGGCCCAACTACTGGTAATACACCGAACCATCACACGGATCTCTAGCCACGCTAGATAACGGCCTAGGCAACAACCATATAGAACCGTTCAATAAGGGCAACTCAACCACAAGTCAAAAATCACAATGAAACAGGGGTAACCAACTATAAACAGAATAACAAGAACTACCCACGAGCTACAACTCTGGGAAAACACCTCTCAAGGCTAACTTACTCCCATCCACTACTAAAGCATAAACTACCAATAAAATAACATATCGATACTACAATTTTGGTAGCCAAACAACTTAAACAAGTAGCAGCTAGACATATAAGCAATTACATGACAGAAGGGATAGAGTCGCAACACGAGTGGGACTAACATAAGTCGAAGGTAGCAAAAGCCTAACCTGCAGCAATAGTATCTGGAACCTCTACCTCTAGACCACCAAGAGGAGCATCAAGCTAACGGGATCTAACTCTGGACTGAGTAGTCAAAACTGAATGCCCAACCGGCCCTCGCCGGGGACAAGCTCTATAAAGGTGACCAGTCTCTCCACAATGATAACAAACAGGCTGTCTGGGATACACAATCGTGGGGCAATTCCTAGCAAAGTGCCCACGCTCACCATACTGAAAATAGCCTCTACAAGATAAAGTTTGATGGGTAAATCTCCCCTCGTACTCCAATACCGACAGACAACCCTGCTGAAGAACTAGAAGCTCAACTGTAACTGAAGCACCACTCACAAAACCAGGTACTGGAACACTCACCGGATGGCTCAGAGTCCTAGCCACGGTGTCTTGAAGCACTGAGGTTGCTATAAATCCAATCAGAGGTTGGGCTGACCCCACACCCCCTATCTAGTGCAGTAAACCCTCACTCTGGAGTCCTGGCGTTGATGGAAGCATTGAAGCAACAGGCACAGAAGCCTCGGCACCAACCGTTATCGCACTCGTATGAGGAATCTCAGAGTGAATGAAAAACCAAAGTTAGAAGTCAATAGAGCCAGGAACACACGATGAGGAGCCAAGAAGATAAAACTTTTCCTAACAATGCCCTGTAGCCTCCCGCAGATAGGATACGGAGGTCATCGTACCGATACGTGAGACTCTACTTAGACACTTGCTTCTTTACCATGACACCGGTGAACCTAGAGCTCTGAAACCAAGCTGTCATGACCCAATTTCTCAAGTCATGATGGCATCTACAATCCCCCAGTAGGCGAACTAATTCCCGTAGCCCAGAACGGTAAGTAATGGGCTACTACCTAACCAAAATGCACCAACAAGCAGAAATAAGCGAAAGCAAAACTCGAATATAAATACATAAAGGAAATACACCAACCCCAAGACTTGGTATCAATAATACAAAAGCTTCTAATAGGATACAAGTGCTAGTAGTAACAAAATACAACATATATTGCCTCCGAAAGTACAAGGAGCAACTGTACAACAGATGAGATGTAGACAAGCCCCGACCGTCAGGCGCTCACCCTAGTCTCAAAGATCCAAAAGCTGCACGAGTCTCCAACGTGATCAACAGCGAAAGCTCAGCTAATATCTGCACAAAAAAGTGCAGAAGTGTAGTATGAGCACCAAAACCACGTTTACTCAGTAGGTATCATAGGCCGACTGAGCGCATATAAGATATAAAAGCAGTAAGTAACAGATAGCAAGAAAGCAGTCACTGAAGCAATAAGCAAGGCACAAGGATCTAGCACAGATCATCCATAACCAAGAGCTTCAAGTAACACATGCTAGCACAGAGATACAATCACACAGAATCACTGGTGAAGGAAAGAAGAACGCACCTGGAGTCCTTGTACAACAATATAAGTAAGTAGAGAGAGAGTTGAGAAAATGGCGGTATACCGGTAACCCCAAGTGGAAGGAAAAGACGGAGAGCAGTCTAACATACTCAAAATGGAATCAACCAGTATAAGGAAATCATAACACCAATCCAATCATATGATAGCATAACCAGGGAATCACCTCACAAGTACAACCCTAGGATGAAATAACTAGGCAACAATAACCAAGAGATACCACTCAGCTTTCCACAAGAATAGAACCAGAGTATCACACTCTACTCAGAAGGCCACACAAAAGTGCCTCAATAAGATAGGACTCCAAAGCCCTCTCAATAATCAAAAATCCCACAACCCAAGCCTCAACAGGCTAGCCATCACTAATCTTTCAAGAACCGGGTGCCAAGACAAGATCTAAGTAAAAAGAGGAGTAAATATAGTCTACCTACAGTCCCAACGGTCGCCCATACAATCGAGGAACACAATCAAGTGAAAGAAAACCCTTCGGAATCCCATACTACCGGAGCGTACACTGAACACACAGCAAACAAGGGTGGAATCCAATGCATGATATGATATGATATGATGTTTGAAATAGAACCTCTGTATGTACCTTCTGCGGTGCCAATCAGGCCCAGCAGGCAGGTTCCATGGAAGGACTCAACCTGTATACCTCTACTCCACCGTATACCCTTCCCTCCGGCGCACGCAGCCTGAAGCCCCAGGCCCAGAGCGGCAAGGTCTATGGAGGTCCCCGACCCCATACTAAAACTCAGTATTAAGACATGTCATCCAGAAGCAAGTCCGGGATCAAGATAGAGACCCAGTCTCAAATATGCATGCCCAGACTCTGTCCAGGACTAAAGTAGTAGAAAATGCCTCAAAAACCCCTCCAAGGGTGCCTGGGCGTAACTGGGTCTAAAATTATAGTAAATCAAGTCTAGTGCTCCGCCCTGCAGAGACTAGTATCAGTAATAAAATCAAGTCTGGTGCTCTTCCCCGCAGAGACTAGTATCAGTAATAAAATCAAGTCTGGTGCTCTACCCCGCAGAGACTAGTATCAGTAATAAAATCAAGTCTGGTGCTCTGCCCCGCAGAGACTAGTACCAGTAATAAAATCAGTGCGAAAACATCTAAAAATCCCCTTTTTTATCAACAACAGTACCAAAAATGGGCCCCCAGGGCCATACAAATTTAGGAAAACTGTCAGTAGTGGCTCATAGCCAAAACTGTAGTAAAACCTACAGGGGAAAACCTTTTTCATGGATGATATGCTCGCACACAAATATAAAAGTAGCCCAACGGCTCACAACAATTCCTATCAGCCCTGCACAGGCCCAATAGATACTCAGCAGACATAACCAGCCTAAAAGGATAATCTCTATGTTCGGGACTCGCGGACATTCCCAAATAGCCCACCATCTATGTTCTAGAGTCAATACAAGGCCACACAGGACCACAAAGGTAATATACAATACTACACGAATACTACAAACAACGCATGAAATAACGGACGAACAAGGTCGACAAGGTCTGGGGTACCAACCTATAACAACCCATCCAAGGATGCTAATTAATGCAGTTATAGCCTATATACGCATAGTCTAGATAGGGGAAAACCATAACCTACCTGTCATCCGATGACTAGTTGCGGGAACGACATCGTCCAGACTCGAACAGCTCCAGGAAACTCTGAATCGCACAAAACAAATACTTTCAACTGAAGCCCCAAAGGCGTCTCTATGAAGCCTGACCAACCAAGGTAATGGAATAATTGCTAGAATCGACAAGGATGCAAGAACGACCCATAGCCATTTGATAAGGTGTTAATGTCACACTCGTTACCAGCCAACTCCAAAGAATAAAAATGAGGCCAATAACAATAACAATTGGCAGCTAAATCCAACAACAATACGTTAACCATATCTCCAAGGAGTGACGAGCTCCCGAGGCACTATTTCAAGGCATACTTCATGTTTGTCCAATCAATCACTATCGTATGTGATCCCAAAAAGAATCGTACAATTTACCAATCCCTCCAGCACCTTACCATAACCAGAACACCACAACAATAACCAAACATAACAAGATAAAGGGGTTGTCCAAAGCCACAAATCCAAAATACCACTTCGGGGCTCAGAAATCCATAAAACAATACTAGAACATATAATAACGAAGGAGGGTCATAGGAGGAAGGTTACCTCGACAAAAAGCTTTGAAATACCAAGCTAAACATGCTGTTATAAGGACCCACCATGAGCTGTAACAATATACGGCAAGAAAACACGACAAACATGCCGATAACAATAAATTCTCCTCAGAATTGATTCTAAAGCTCAAATTAAGAATGAGTCGTGGATTTAAAACCCTTAACTTACGATAATCAAATGATAATACCATAAAAATATCAGTTCCACTAGCTTCCTCCTTGCAGTAGCAACAAATGGAGCCAAAACGACGAGAAAACTATACCACGACGATGAGCTCGCGACGTAGAGCAACTTCCGTTAAACTTCCGAATTGAAAGGATCAAGGTCCATGGATTATTTCTAAGGTTTAATATCTGATTTTGTAAGGTTTTGGTCTGTTTTTGTGGGTTTAAAACGAAGGAGAAGCTGATTTATAAAGGCAAACCGACTTAGGATGGGGGCCCATCTTGATGTGTCTGCTTGCGCGGTCTTACAAAAACGTGAATATCTCTCTATTCTGAAGTCGTATGAATGAACGGTTTAGTGCATTGGAAAATAGACTCGTAGACCTTCGATTTGGTATACTGGGGGCCCACTAACTCTTTATATATAGGGAGAAACACACCAAGACATTTAACTCAAATTTGAAGAGAATTCCTTAAAGGAATTTACAATAACTTTTTCTGACTTTTGTTTCGTAACTTGCTTGACTTCAAAACTTATCATACGACCATTTTGCGATTATAATACCTCATAACACATCCCTCTTCATATATTAGACACTATTAGTCTTACCCCAAAGGCACGGGTTACTTTAAACCTTCCAAACGGGCGAGGTGTTACACGAGGCATTTCTTTTACTCGAACTTTCGAGAAGGAATTTATTTGACCTAAAACCTTGGTTTAATTCTTTGATATTACCAAGAATGTTGTCGGAAGACAACGATTTCCAAAGTTGAAGCTCTAAAATGAGGAACGGCCATAAAGACCAAACAAACGGCCCGGGCACCGAACTACCGGTCCTGACAAGCCATAAATGACTTGGGCCGCTACAAGTAAGCTCTAATGGTACAAGAAAGGGGAAAATGTGTAAATGACCGAAAGGGTCATTACAGTTTATCTAGATGATGATAATCTATTAGAGGTAAAGGAGATTGGTAACATCAAATTGAGAATGTTCGATGGTATTATCAGAAATATTGAGTGTTGGCATATTCCTCAAATGAAGAGAAATTTGATATCTCTTTCAACTCCTAATTATCAAGGGTATAACTCTGATACCATATAAAGATATGGCACCTGGGCCTAACTCAACCCCAAAAGTTAACTCATGAGAGGAGGATTGTTCAAGTACATATAAGAAGACTGTCAGTCCATTCCCCAACCAATGTGAGACTTTCACCCACTCTATTACCCCCCCTTCACACCCAAGGCCCAACTAGAGCATGGATTGAGAGCCCAAACGGGGATGGACCTGGCCATGATACCAGTTATTGGGCTCGAATAGCCAAAGATACTCTTAATTGGTGTATTATTGTCCACTTTAGTCCAAGGCCACATGTTTTTTCCCAAAATGCCTCACACCATTAAGAGATCCTACACCTTATATGTAGCTTCCCAATCCTTTCAGCTACCAATGTAGAACTTTTATTTGCACACCAGACATAAGACGTACCATTTTTTCAATTATTTATTTTGCATATTTAAATTTATAAAATGTCATGTTTTTGGGTTGGCTTACCTATAAGGGAGTGATATAGGTTCCATCACTTCCGTGGATTTTAGGTTGTGTTAGATACTTGAGACTCCCCATTGTATTAGATATTTGTAGTGTCTTGTACTAGTGACTTTCAAATTTTGGGTAGATTATTATTACTTTTGTACTTCCATTTCTGAGTTGTGATTATGAGTAGATGATTTACCTTTCCTTAGTATTTATTGATTCGCTTCTATTTTGGTTGAATCATCTTACCTACCTTGGGGGTTAACGGTAGGTGCCATCACGACTTTAAGTTTTGGATCATGATATTAGTATCTTTAGAAGAGGAAGATCAATAATTTATATGGTCATGAGGCTCTAAAATCTGGTCAATTAGATCCATTCTCACCTAGTAGTGTCAACGGTATATATGGTAATGGAAGAGGATTTAAATTCAATTTGCATGATGTGGAAGATATTTTTGCATAATTTTTTAGTGGATCGAATGGGTGTAGTAGGAGTACTGGTGGTAGCGTATGGAATTGGAAGGCTACACCGGTGGAGAACAAGTTGGTGTGTAGCTTGGAGGAGTTATACAATGGTTCTAAGAGGAAACTAAAAATTTCAAGGATTTTTCTTGATGGCACTGGGTAAATAAAAACCTTACATTATACAAACACCAATGGATATTTACATTAAAATTTGTTATCTACTTTCTCAATAAGCAATGTACGGTTGAGGATTATTTTGTGAAATGAATTATATTTGAGCCATCTATATTCGTGATTATTTCTTCTATATTTGTTTTTCTTTTCATCTGGCCTATTGACAGAGCTAATTGGAATTGATAGTTCTGATTGGATCTTATGTGTAGTCAATTTGGTAGAGGTTGCCAAGTTAATCCTGTCCACCAAGGTTGGAACAGATGGTTATAGTTGTGATATGAATCTGGATCCTTAGGAAGTTACTTTCATCAGAGGCGAAGCCAAAATTTTAACCTTATGAGTTCTAAATTTTATAGCGATGATTTCAAGTGTTAATAATTGGGTTCTAAACTTAATAATAATGCATATTTAAGGAATTTCTTAATAGAAATATACTGTTTGAGTAAGAATTATTGGTTTGGCCGAACCCTTACTCGGGCTTCTAACTTTGCCCCTAACTCCCATGCCTCAACCACTAGGCCATCGCTTCGAAACTATGCCTTTGAAACTATCAGAGTAATGTATCAGAACAGTACAACATATTGGGGTTATGAATGAATCGTATAGAATGATTGAATGGTATTGGTGAGTTGAGAGAAAGTTCTTCTTTAATTATCATTGGCAAAAGTATAGTTATCTTAAATTATGCTTATTAGTTGAGCAAACACCTAAGCACGAATATAAATGGTTTGTTTAGTATGAAGTTACAGGATAGAAATAAGATATCAGATTCTAGAGTTGCTGATAATTTTTGAATGCGTTTCAACTACTTTGAATGTGTATTTCTGTAGATGTGATAGTTGAAACTAAGCTGAAGGAGTTTGTAACTTTTTGACTTTAAAATCAACTCTTTTCATCAATTATTTGCAATTGCTACTTGTGAAAACTAAGTTGTCCTTAATATGCTTTTACCATCTGCCTCTTGATGAAATGAGTGATAATTCTGATGTTAATCTAATTCCTTTGCGTAGACTCTGGTGGGAGATTGTTGCTTATTGAAATTCCAATTTACAATAGTAAGAGTCTTATTGACATAACTTGTAAGAGTACGTACTTTTGAGATTTAACAGAGAATAAAACACTTGGTTTCTCAGCAAACTTTTAGATAGCTCTTCAAGATCAACGAGGAAAACCATAATATGTTGTTTGAAGCTTTCATTTTGAAAATAATGGAATGTGAGGTTAGTAAATTGATATTTTTTGAGCTTGCTGACTCCAGAATGATTTGTTTTAAAATAATATACAACAACTTTGTTGCTTAAATCTGAATATAATATGAGGTATTGTTTTATCTATTCATTTACATACTTCCAGTTAGTTAGACTTAAATTTTCCTATGCAAGAATACTCTTTTTCTTTGAGGAATTACATATTGTTACTATTATGGAACACATGCTTCTATAATCTTTTATTAGTACAAAATTAGTCCAAAATTTTTGGATCAGAGATGTCATTTTAGATCAAAGCTACTTTCCCTACAAAATATAAGTCTTAACATTGCTTACCTATCATCACCAGCAAGGTAGATTATGTTAGAGTGGGTGAAAATACCACATTGATAAGAGAATAGGCTGGTGGTCTGCTTATATTGACTTGGGCAATCCTCCTCTCATGATCTAGCTTTTGGAGTTAAGTTAGGCTCAGGTGACATATCTTTACATGGTATCAGAGCTAGGTTCATCCCCCATTTGGACTTCTGGTCCACACTCTAATTAGGCCCTGGGCATGAATGGGTGTTAGAGTAGACAAAAGTCCCACATTAGTTGAGGAATGAACTGGTAGTCTGCTTATATAGACTTGGATAATCCTTGGACTTAGCATGACTTAAAACAAACATAGACATTTATAGCGGAAGCATAACTGAAGTAATGAGCAACTTAATCTGGTATAGTAAATAAGTCTAAAAATAACAATCTGAATACAATTGTCTAACTATGTCTGAAAAGCCTCTAAAAACTGATAAAATGAGTTACTGGGACAAGATTCCCAACTAAGTCTAAGTACTGAAAGAACATCATGACACTAACTAGAACTCATAACTAAGCCCTCGGATGATGAGGACTTACCACTACAACTGGAAATCCTACTGGTATCTAGCCATGAGTCTGGGAGCGAGCGCCTGAATCTACATCATGATAAGATGCAGAATAAAGAAGTATACGATCAGTAGTATGGAATATATTGAGTATATGAGATATGCATATGTCATGATAAAATGTGTTTGAAAACATACTTAGCACTGGAATCATGCAATAGTAGTAAAAGTTGTAATATAATGACTCAAAGTAAAATCATAAGCTGAAAGCATGTATATAACCATAAATCATATGTAGTAAGTCTGAACTTGAAAGTTAAGAGTCATGTACATTTAATAACTTAAAACCATTTCCTTGTGAGAGTTTCTTATAACCGACATAAACAATGTGAGTTATATGAAATCCAACTTCTGTACCCTAGTTGGCAGAGCTGCCCTGTACCATGCCGGGGTACAGGACCATGTTTAGAGTGGAACCACTATTATGAGCCTATTAGGCAAAATAAACCTATGTTGTCAATGTAGTTCTGGACTTAGATAATCTAGAACTCTCATCGGCTCGATGCTAAATACTACTCCCAAAACATATCATAGATCTCATACATATCATAAAAATATAATTCTTAAATGTATAGCATGACACTAGTTCAAATACATGTTTCTTGCTAAATTTCATAACTTAGGAACTAGGCATGCTATTTTCATGAATACGTGAGGCCATGCTATCTGAGCATGCCCAATTTTGCTTAAAACCAATAATAAGATCAAATCATGCTAAGTTTATTCTCAAATAATGAGGTTAAGAATACTCATAAAAACTCATGCAAAATCATGTATTAAGAATTAGAAATCATATAGCAATGTAAGTTAATTGAATTTACAGGAAATTTCATAGTTGGGTAAGAATGCTAGTTTCATAAAATTTGAGGTTTTGGGCATAAGGGTGGATGAAAAGCCTTTTTGAATACCCACATACCTGAACTTGGAAGATTCCCTAGCTAGAACTTGAAGGTGGAGATTTGGAGAAGAGGCCCTAGGTCTTAAAGCTTGATAGAATGATTCTTTTCTTACTTTTTGAGGTTTGATTGAAAGAATAAGGAAAACATTGGCTAATTCCATGATAACTCCCCTTAAGGACCCTAAAACAACATGGATTTGGATTTTAAAAGTGGAGAAAAGATTAATTTACCCTTAATGAATGAGTTTAAAATAACTGAAATTGGGGATTCCGTGATCGGTTCTACAGTCCATGGACTTGACCTACAAATCATGGACAAAGTCAAAGAACCTGGAATAAATTTAAGCTTTCTGATCCTCAATTTCACGAGTGGGTTGATGGTCCATGAAATGTGTCGATGGACCATCCTGTGACCCATGGTTTGAGCTTGAGAGAATGAGAGTCCTCTGGACTTGGTATTTATGACTGATAGGATGGCCCGTGAAATGGGTCTACGGGTCGTCTAATGAGCCATGGTTCTCAGACCCAAAAATGACACCCCTCTTATGGTGGTTCTACGGTTGACAGGATGGACCCATCATTCAAAACAATGGCTCATTGAGTTTCCAAAAAAACCTAGGAGGACAACACAATCAAGGATCAGTCTACGGGTCGTGAACCTAAACAACGACCCGTGACCCTGATAGTGATCCTTGAAAACTCTAAAAAAAAATTGTTGAGTCCCATAGGTTTGCTGGTTCAGATCTGGAGGTGTTACAATATATTTCATCTGAGATTATTCTCCCTCGAATAAAGACTTAACAAAGCTGAGATGGACTTATGAGACATGCATACATACTGAAAATATAAGAATAGCTGATAAATCATGAAACTAGGGGAATACTAACGAGGAAAGTAAGGGTATTAAGAAGGAACTATTACCTCAAGCTAACGCTAAATAGGATGGAAATAGGTGAGGGTACTTGGTCATCATGGTTGCTTCTGCTTTCCAAGTAGCTCCCTCAACTGACTGGTTCTTCCAAAGGACCTTTACTGAAGCAACTTCCTTATTTCTCAACTTGTGAATCTGACGGTCAAGAATCTCAACTAGGACCTCTTCTTAAGAGAGACTATCCTTGACACCCACACTCTTTAATGACATAACTAAAGTCGAATCACCAACACACTTCTTTAACAGAGACATATGAAAGAATGGATGTACTGCTGCTAACTCTGCTAACAACTCTAATTCATAAGCCACTTTACCAACTCTCCTCAGAATCCTGTAGGGACCTACATATCAGGGACTAAGCTTCCCCTTCTTACCAAATCTCATCACTCCCTTGATTGGTGAAACCTTAAAAAACACCCATTCATCATCTTCGAATTCTAAGTCTCTTCTCCTCACATTTGCACATGATTTCTGATGACTCTGAGCAGCCTTCAACCTCTCCCTAATGAGCTGAACTTTCTCCACAGTCTCATGAACTGAATATGGCCCTATTAAATCGGGTTTACCTACCTCAAACCAGCCAATAGGTTATCTACACCTCCGCCCATATAGTGCCTCATATGGAGCCATCTGAATGCTAGAGTAGAAGCTATTATTGTAAGCACACTCTATAAGCAATAAGTGATCATCCCAACTTTATTTAAAGTCGATCACACAAGACCTCAACATGTCCTCTAAGGTATAGATGGTATGCTCTGCCTAGGGTTAGGCATGGTATGGTATATACCGAATTACCATACCATACTAAAATTTTTGATACCATGGTTTTGATATTATGGTATTTGGTATGGTATATGATCTATGTTTTAAATTTTATTGGTATTCGGTACGGTATTTGATATTTAAAAATAACATATTGAAATACCGAATACCATATCGAAGTATATAGTTACATAAATAACATAGATATATTATTAAAATACTAACAAATATACAACCTAGTATTAGTATAAATTAAATATTTTGAAGTTGGAACTTTGACTACTCTATTTTGATTGAAATATCTTTACAAAAGGAATTGTTTGTACTTTCTTTTGAAATATATTTTTACATGTGTAATATGTTAGTATGATATAATTGAGACCTTTTTTTAAAAAGTCAAAATCCTAATACTCTATTATATGAGTATATATTAGTCGAAGTTGAACAAACTATGGTTACCAATTTATTATACCGCAAAATACCAAAACCGACTTTAAAATATCAAATCATACCGAATTAATTTGGTATGGTAATGGTATAATATTTCTAAAAAAAGTTACCATACCAATCTTTCAAATACCATACCATACCATACAATGCCCACTCCTAGCTGTGTCTGGCCGTCTATCTAAATGAAATGTTGTGCTGAAATTTATCTTTGTACCAAGACCTTTATAAAAAGACTTCCAAAACTGGGATGTAAACTGAGTGCCCCTATCTAAGATGATAGACAAGGGAACCCCATGCAACCTGACTAACTCATGAATGTAGAGCCTGACATAGTCCGCTGCTGAATCGGTAGTCTTGACAGGCAAAAAGTAGGCTCATTTAGTCATCCTGTCTAGTATCACCCTGATGGAATCATGCTGTCAGTGAGTATGTGGTAAATCTGTAATGAAGTCCATATTGATCACTTTCCACTTCCAAGTAGAATGTCAATATCCTGAGTCATACGTCCTGGTCTCTGATGTTCTACTTTTACCTACTGGCAACTTAAACACTTAGCCACAAAATCTACAATGTCCCTCTTTAAACCATTCCACTAATAGATTTCTTGTAGGACGCGGTACATCTTGGTGGCATCGAGATGGATAGAATATCTAGATCTATGAGCCTATGTCAAAATCCGCTGCCTCAACTCATCTATATTTGGAATACATAACCGACCCTTATAACGAAGCACACCATCTCCCCTTTAGGAGAAAACCTCTACTCTCTGCTGATGGACAACACCCTTCAACTGATGCAAGATGGTCTTGTTTCTCCTTCACCTCAACTACTAGAGAATATTCTGACCCATTTTGAACTATAACTCCACCATCCTCAAAGTCTGTAAGGCGAACCCCTAAACGAGCAAGCTTATGAACATCCTTAGCTAATTCCTTCCTTTCTTCCTCAACATGTGACCCGACCCATAGATGATCTGCTAAGTGCTTCAACCACCATAATAGCCTTACTTGGATGATAAAGCAGACAGATGTCGTAGTCCTTAAGAAGTTCAAACTATCTTCTCCACCATATTAGCCTTACTTGGATGATAAAGCAAACTCATGTCGTAGTCCTTAAGAAGTTCAAACTATCTTCTCTGATGAATATTTAACTTTGTCTGAGTGAACACATATTGGAGGGTCTTACGATTGGTAAACGCATCTACATGGACACCATAAAAGTAGTGTCTCCAAATCTTTAAGGAAAAAATGACTGCTGCAAGCTCAAGATCATGAGTCGGGTAGTTCTTCTCATGAACCTTAAGCTGTTTGGAGGCATAGGCAATGACCTTACCATGTTGCATCAATATACAGCCAAGTACTACTCTAGATGCATCACAATAGACAAAAAAATCATCTGAACCCTCTGGTAGATCAAAAACTGGGGTTGTGGTCAACCTAGTCTTCAATTCCTAAAAGTTCTTTTCACACTCATCGGACCACGGGAACTTAATCTTTTTCTGAGTCAATCTGGTCAATAGGGCAGCTATGAATGAGAACCCCTCACCGAATCTCCTGTAGTAACTAGCAAAGCCTAAAAAGCTTCTAATATCTATCGGTGAAGTAGGCCTAGGCCAGTTCTTTACTGCCTCTATTTTTAGGAGATTTACACGAATGCCTCCTTAGATACCACATGACCCAGAAAAGCAACTGACTGCAACCAAAACTCACACTTACTGAACTTGGTGAATAATTAGCGATCCTTGAGAGTTTGCAGCACAACCCTCAAATGGTTTGCATGCTTCTTCTCACTCCGCGAATAGACACGAATGACATGTATAAAGACAATGACAAATATGTCCAAGTACTACTTAAACACCCTGTTCATCAACTCCATAAAAGTTGCAGGAGCATTCGCTAGTCCAAAAGACATAACCACAAATTCATAGTGACTATACCGAGTTCTGAAGGTTGTTTTTGGAATGTCAAATTCTCTAACTCTTAGATGATGATAACCGGACCTGATGTCAATCTTTGAGAAATAACTGGCACCCTAAAGTTGGTCGAATAAGTCATCAATCCTGGGGATGAGATATTTATTCTTGATTGTGACCTTATTAAGCTGATGGTAGTCGATGCACATTCTGAGAGAACCATTTTTCTTATGTCGAAGAGAACTGGGGCACCCCATAAAGAGATGTTGGGTCTGATAAAACCTTTATCTAAGAGGTCTTTCAACTGATCTTTCAATTATTTAAGCTTAGCTGGGGCCATTCTGTAAGGAGGAATAGATATAGGTTGTGTACCTGGAAGGATGTCTATGCCAAAGTTAATCTCCCTCTCAGGATAAACTCTGGGCAGATCATCAGGAATTACTTCCGAGAACTAATTTACTATTGGAACTGACTAGAGGGATGGGGTCTCAGACTCGGAATCCTTGACCTAAACTATATGGTAGATGCACACTTTAGAGATCATTTTTCTATCCTTGAGGTAAGATATAAAGTGACTTTATGACATAGGAGGACTGCCTTGCCATTCTAAGACAGGCTTATTTAAAAACTGAAACTTGAAAACTCTAGTTCTACAGTCGACTGAGGTGTAACAAGAATGTAACCAGTCCAAATACCAAGAATAACATCAAAATCAGTCACCTCTAACTCTACTAGATCAGCTGAGGTGACTCTATGAAGGACTATGACAGGATAGTTCCTATATATTTTCTTGGCTAAGACTGACTCACCATCTAGAGTGGAGACATAAAAGGGTTCTAGGAGTCATTCAGGACTAACTCCAAACTTACATGCAATATAAGGGGTCATAAATGACAATGAAGCCCCAGGGTCTAGTAAATGCATAAACATCAATAGAGAAGACTTGTAACATACCGGTGACTATGTCTGGGAAACTCTCCTGATCCTGGTGGGATGATATAGCATAGAGGCGATTCTGACACTGACCATCATCTATACTAGATATGGCACCTTACTAAGTTGTATGGTCTGCTAAAGCTACTGGAGTGGACTGAGTTCTGCCACCTCCATTGTTCTACTTAGCAGAGGGGTAGTCTTTAATCCGATGACCAATTTGACCATATCCAAAATACCCTCTTGTTCCATATAGACACTTTTCAAGGTGATTCTTACCATACTTGCTGCAAAAGGTACGAAGTCCCCTTTACAATGATTCCCTGAGAATGAGAGCCTGATGCCCTACCTACCTGATCATGCCTAAGTCTAGGTGACAGGGTAGGAGCACTAGCTGATAATGGCATTAGTCCTGATGACATCTTCTAAAATGAAGATTGGTGTCCACCTCCAGATCTCTGTTGACTGAACCCTAAATCATTTGTTCTCCCTTGCCCTGTCTTTCAGTTTCTCCTTTTCTATTTTTTGAGCATAAGTCATAAGCCTGTAGATATCCGTGTCTCCAATCAACATAGTCATCTTGCACTCTTTTTTCACCAAATTAGAAACACCAGAAATAAAATTACTCATCCTGGACCTTGGCTCGGCCACCATCTCTGGAGCATACCTGAAAAGCTGAGTGAACTTCAGCCTATATTCTTGGACTAACATAGATCCTTGTCTCAAATTAACAAACTCCTTAGCTTTATCCTACCTCAAATCCCTTGGGAAGAACCTGTCTATAAAATCCCCAATGGAGCACTCCAAAGTCACAAGAGTTGTATTTCTGCCGTACCATCTTTCCATTGAGTGTACCAAATGTGAGTCCTTCAACTGGTAAGAAGCTAACTCGACATTGTCAGTACCTGTCACCTGTATCACCTCAAGAATTTTCTTAACCTCATCAATAAAGTTCTACCGGTCTTCACCAACCTTTGATCCCAAAAACTCTGGCAGATTCATATGAACAAAATCTTTAACTCTGGCAGTAGCTGACCCATTATTTGGATTGGCAGGAATAGGTGCCTGCTGATTAGCCTGGTTGGTCATCACCTGAGCTAACATCTGAATAGCATTACAAAACTCATCGTTCATAAATTTATTGTCTAGAGCTGAAGGGTTAGCATTGCGAGCATTGTTTCTTCGTGGAGGCATGATCTAAAACCCATAAAGCATGAATTAGATAGGTAAATAGAGTTAAACTCCATTGCACGTGGTTGAATCATGAAAGAAGTGGATTTTTCTAAAACATTTTGTAGCCTTCCTCTCATAAGTGTGGCCCAAATTACATCCATGAAAATGACTCTACTTAACACGACTTTCAGACATCCTAGGACCCTTAAACCTGATGCTCTGATACCAATTTGTTACGTTCCAAGCCTATCCCCAGGATGTAATATGGGACCTAAGACCACAAGTGATCCCAAGCTAATTCTTACCATTAGCGTGACTTAGAACATACATAGACATTTATAGCGGAAGCATAACTAAAGTAATGAGTAACATAATCTGGTATAGTAAATTAGTCTAAAAATAAACATCTGAATACACTGTCTAACTATGTCTGAAAAGCCTTGTAACACCCCAGAACTTCCAAGCCCAAACTAAGCTCAGGAAACCAATAGAAAAATGAAAATTTTAGAAAAAATCAAGTTTCCAAGAACCACGGTTCAAGAGTACGAACCGTAGTTTGAAACTATAGACCATCATCTTGAATCGTAGTTCAAGTTCCAGTAGCCCTTTAGTACATGTCCCAGAGACTACGGTTAGGACCATGGAGCATAGTTTGGAACCACGGCCCATCGTCTCAAACCATAATCCCAAGTCCAGTAGCCACCCAGTTCAGGTCATAGAAACTACGAGTCAGACCACAGACTGTGATTTAGAACCATGACTCAACCTGTCACACGTGTTTTCCCTGAATTAGAGGACCCCTAGTTCTAGTCCCAGAAACCATGAGTTGGTTTATGGATCATACTCTAGAAGCATGGTCCATCCTTTGACTCGTGGAATCCCTCGACTAGGTCAAGGACCCAGGAATCATGGGCCAAATGACAAATCATCATCCTAGAGTACGGTCTGCCCTTTGGAGCCGTAGTTCCTAAACCAGAGGACCCCCAAGACACCTGGGCAGGACCACGACTCAGTTGATGGTCTGTCGTCCAGGAGTACGGTCCGTCAACTAAGTCGTGATCCCTTAGTCGCATTTTCTGCAGAAATTCTTTTAACTTTCCCAGGGGTATTCCAAACTTTTCCTTTCCCTTCTAAGGCCTAAGCTACATTGTTTTATGTCATTTAATCCTAATTGAGTAGTCTAAAACTAACTAAAAACCCTCATACTCCAAAAATCATCAGACTTAGAGAGAGAAGAATCAAAGAGAGGCGTTAGTTTCTCTCAAGAACAAGCAAAGGACTTCATCCAGTTCAGCCCCAAAATCTAAGGATTTCTCTGTGGATCTCTTCACCATGCATGTGGGATTTCACTAGTGGGTTCCTTTCACCCATTAGGTCCCTAAATTCCAGTCACCTTCAGTTTTCTCCATGAATGTTTCAGACCTAGGGTTCCTAAACCTTAGGGAATTATTGTAATCTAATTCCTACAGTTTTATGGTATTGATTATATGTTTCTTAGAGATTTAGTACAGTTTCTTGAAAAATGCTCAGAAACCCTAGCTTATAGAAATTCAAGTATTCTCATGAATTTAGCTTGCTAGGAAGATCAGTTATATGTTTATGCTCCAGAAATTATATGTTATATCCTTCAGTCTGTGTATGTGGCATTCTCAGTCATTTATCAGTATTTGAGCTATCCTTTATTTCAGTACATTATTACTTACATTCAATGGGAGTTACTTAGCACTGAGCGGACATAAGGATGAAGGCTCACCCGTCAGTTTAGGCTGAGACCTTTAGTATAAATCCATGAGTCCCAGAACTGCGGCGCCACTGTAGGTTCTAAAGGGGTCACCCGTCAGATTAGGCTTGACACCCTTGTCCCTCGTGGACATCAGTTAGTGGATCCACATCAGACTTGTTCGTACCTTTGGCAAGGTATGAACACCCTTCCATCCAAGTTTACAAGTTGGCCCTATAGTTAGCTCAACTTGGGGTATGTCGGTTAGTAGTGTCTCCCACAGTCAGATTCATGTGCATTGACCTCCTATCCAGTATTTATGTTCAGTATTCAGTTCAGCATGTTATTTCATAATTTATACTTGGTCATTGCATTCATTTAAGCTTTCACTTATATTGCAGTATATCTATCTTCATGTCTAGCTTTGTACATATCCTGCATGCTCTGTATATTCAAAGTACTGATGTAGACTTTTGTGCTACATCATTTTTTATGATGTAGGTTCAGGCGTTCAGCATCCAGACCGCACTTAGTTCTACTTCCGGTCCGTATCCAGCAACTCAGTTGGTGAGTCCTTATTAGTTTGAGGACGATAGACATGCTTCATATCAGTATTTACTTTTATTTTCAGATTTACTAGAGTTAGCTGGGGGCATGTCCCAGCAAATCCTATTCAGTTAGAAGGCTTTCAGACATATACTAGATTCAACAGTCGTTAGTGTGGTTTTCCAGTCAACACTATATTATTAAATGCCTTATATATTTAGTGTTTAGGGGTTCTTCCCACTTTCATATATTGAGAATGTTTTAGCTTCTGCACATGTCTTAACCTGATTTCTGTATAGATGTGCTATCCCATGGGTTAGCTTGGGGTCACTTGTGACAATAAGCACCATATTGCATCCAGGGGGTAGATTCAGGGTGTGACAAACTTGGTATCAAAGCATCAGATTTAAGTGTCCTAGGGTGTCTGAAAGCAACGTCAAGTAAAGTCATCTACAAGGGTGTGAAGCGCGCCACACTTATGGGGGAGAAGCTATAAGACATCATTAGGAATAACTTCTATTCTTTCCTTTCCAGCTCGTGCTACAAAGTATGATCTCTATTTAATCTTCCTCTATTCTAACTCACGCTCTTTGCATTTCAGAAAAAATGCCTCCCAGAAGAGCTAACGCTAGGAATTAGCCCGCACCAGCAGCTCCAGTAGACCCATTGAACGAGCAAGTCACACATGCTAAATTCAGGGCTGTTTTTCAAGTACTTTCTCAGTCCATGACCGCCCAGGTCAATCAGCAGGCTGCGGCTCCAGCTCTACCTCAAGTCAATACTTCTGCAGCCAGGATCTGGGATTTCACTCGGATGAACCCTCCAGATTTTCATGGGTCTAAGACAGAAGAGGATCCCTAAGAGTTCTTAGAGGATATTCAGAAAGTGACAAGAATTATGGGTGTCACTCCAGTAGAGAGTGCAGACTTGGGTGCCTATCAGCTGAAAAGGGTGGCTTATACTTAGTACCAGCAGTGGAAGGTATCTCGTTGTGCCAATACAGGACCGGTGACTGGGGATCTTTTCAAGACTGGTTTTCTGGACCGGTTCTTCCCACTAGATCTCAGGGAAGCCGAGGTTCAGGAGTTCATCAACCTGAAGCAGAATGACATGAGCGTAAAGGAATATGCTCTGAAGTTCACTCAGCTATCCAAGTATTCCCCGGTAATAGTAGCTGACTCTAGAGCTCATATGAGCAAGTTCATATCTAGTGTGTCTGATGATGTGGTCAAGGAATGCAAGACCGCAATGCTCATTAAGAAAATGGACTTTTCCAGATTAGTTACTTATGCTTAACAGATTGAGGAGGAGAAGATCAAGGAAAGGGGAGGTGATACTAAAAGGGCTAGGACAGGCGATTATAACCACTTTTAGTAGAGGTCAGAGGGTGGCAACTGCGCTAAATATCACCAAGAAAATTCAGCACCAGCTCCATCATCTGCTAGTGCCCCAGTGCCCAAGTTTAAGGAGGATCGTCGGGATAGAGCATCTGGCTCTAAGTCCCAAGGTACAGTTACTAGTGAGTGCACTACCCCAATGTGCAAGAAGTGTGGTAGGAACTACCAAGGTGAGTGTATGGCAGGTAGTGGAAATTGTTTTGGGTGCGGTAAGCCACGCCACAGGATGAGAGAATGCCCTGAAAATTCTCAGAAGGGCAGGGACAATCGTTCGCAAAATCAAGCCAACTCTACAGCAGGGTGCCTCTTCTGGTACAGGTGGTGGTCAATGCCAGAACAAGTTGTATGCTCTTCAAGTTTGATAGGATCTGGAGGACCCTTCTAATGTGGTCATGAGTATATTGCGAGTCTGTAATACTAATGTTCATGCATTTTTAGATCCAGGGGCTACACTTTTCTTCATCACTCCATATGTAGTAGTAAACTTCAGTATTAGTCCAGAAACTCTCCTAGAACCCTTCTCAGTCTCTACTCCAGTTGGTGACCCAGTTATTGCTAGACAGGTATACAGAAATTGCCCAGTCACAGTTTCCCAGAAAGTCACCTCAGTAAATCTTGTAGAGTTAGAAATGGTAGACTCTGATATTATTTTAGGCATGGATTGGTTACATTCCTGTTATGCCTCAGTCGATTTAGAACTAGGATCGTTCGGTTTCAGTTTCCTAACGAACCAGTCTTAGAATGGAAGGGTAGTAACTCAGTGCTTATAGGTCGATTCATCTCCTACATTAAGGCCAGAAAAATGATCTCCAAAGGGTATATCTATCACCTTGTTCGGGTTAAGGATTCAATCTCTGAGGCCCCAACTCTCGAGTAAGTCCCACTGGTGAGTGAGTTTCCAGAAGTGTTCCCATAAGATCTTCTCGGAGTTCCTCCCGAAAGGGAAATCGACTTCGGAATTGATATCCTTCCAGATACCCAGCCTATTTTGATTCCTCCTTACAGAATGGCTCTAGCTGAGCTTAAGGAATTGAAGGAACAACTGAAAGACCTTTTAGATAAGGGCTTCATCAGACCCAGTATCTCTCCGTGGGGTGCTCCAGTGTTGTTTGTGCATAAGAAAGATGGTTCCGTAAGGATGTGCATCGACTACCGTCAGTTGAACAAAGTCGCAATCAAGAATAAATACCCTATTCCCAGGATTGATGACTTGTTCGATCAGCTTCAGGGCGCTAGTTATTTCTCTAAGATAGACCTCAGATTGGCTATCATCAGCTCAGTGTCAGAGATAGTGACATTCCGAAGATGGCCTTTAGGACTCGGTATGGTCACTATGAATTTTTTGTTATGTCTTTTGGACTAACCAATGCTCCTGCAGCTTTCATAGACTTAATGAACAGGGTGTTCAAATAATATTTGGACTTGTTCTTCATTATCTTCATTGATGATATCCTTCTTTACTCTCAGAATGAGGAGGAGCATGCGACTCATCTGAGAGTTGTTCTGTAGACTATCAAAGATCGCGAGCTATTCGCTAAGTTTAGCAAGTGTGAATTCTGGTTACAATCAGTCGCGTTCCTTGGTCATATGGTGTCTAGTGATGGCATCTGAGTTGACTCTCAGAAAATTGAGGCAGTAAAGGACTGGCCTAGACCCACCTCTCCGATAGACATTAGGAGTTTCTTGGTTTTGGTTGGTTATTACAGAAGGTTCGTAGAAGGATTTTCATCCGTATCTGCCATATTGACCAAGTTGACTCAGAAAAAGGTCAAGTTTCAATGGTCAGATGAATGCGAGAAAATTTTCCTAGAGCTGAAGACCATGTTAACTACAGCTCCTGTGTTGACTCTACCAGAGGGTTCAGACGGTTATGTGGTTTATTGCGATGCATCCAGAGTCGGCCTGGGTTGTGTTTTGATGCAGCAAGGTAATGTCATAGCTTATGCTTCCAGACAGCTTAAGACCTATGAAAAGAACTACCTGACTCATGACCTTGAGCTTACAGCCGTTGTGTTTGCTTTAAAGATTTGGAGACACTATCTGTATGGTGTTAATGTTGATGTGTTCACCCAGAAATAGTTGAATCTTTGTCAGAGGAGATGGCTTGAGTTCCTCAAGGATTATGACATGAATGTGCTCTACTATCTTGTTAAGGCCAATGTAGTGACTGATGCTCTCAGTAGACTGTCTATGGGTAGTGTATCCCATATTGAGGAAGAGAAGAGAGAACTGGCCAGAGAGGTTCATTGGCTTATTCGCTTAGGAGTTTGCCTCATAGATACGTCAGATGGTGGTGTGATAGTTCAGAATGGGTCAGAATATTCATTGGTAGCGGAGGTTAAGGAGAAACAGGATAGTGATCCCATATTAATTCAGCTGAAGGGTGCGATCAATCAGCAGAGAGTTGAGATTTTCTCCCAAGGGGGAGATGGTGTACTTTGTTATCAGGGCCACTTATGTGTTCCTAAGGTGGGTGATTTGAGATAGCAGATCCTTTCAAAAGCCCATAATTCTAGATATTCCATTCATCCATGTGCCACTAAGATGTACCATGATCTACAGGAAGTCTATTGGTGGATTTGCATGAAGAGGGACATCACAATTTTTTTGGCTAAGTGTTCCAACTGTCAGCAGGCTAAGGTAGAACATCAGAAACCAGGAGGTGTGGCTCAGGAGATTAGCATCCCTACTTGGAAGTGGGAAGTGGTCAACATGGATTTCATTACGGGTTTACCTCATACTCGCAGAAAGCATGACTCCATTTGGGTGATAGTGGACAGAGTCACTAAGTCAGCTCACTTTTTGGCAGAGACTACAGATTCAGTGGAAGATTATGCCAGACTCTACGTCAGCGAGATAGTCAGTTTGTATGGAGTTCCTTTGTCTATTATCTCAGATAGAGGTCCTCAGTTTATATCTCATTTCTAGAAGTCTTTTCAGAAAGGTCTTGGTACTCAGGTGAATCTCAGCATAGCCTTTCATCCGCAGACAGATGGTCAGCTTGAGTGTACCATTCAGACCCTAGAGGACATGTTGAGAGCTTGTGTGATCGATTTCAGGGAAAGTTGGGATGATCACCTATCTCTCATAGAGTTCGCCTATAATAACAGTTTCCATTCTAGCATTTAGATGGCCCCATATGAGGCTCTCTATGGGCGTAGATGTAGGTCACCTGGTGGTTGGTTTGAAGTAGGTGAAGCATCTTTCATTGGACCAGATTTGGTACATGAGGCTATGGAGAAAGTTCAACTCATCATATATAGGTTGAAGACAACTCAGAGTCGTCATAAGTCCTATGCAGATGTTAGGAGAAGAGACTTAGAGTTTGAGATTGATGATTGGGTTTTCCTTAAGGTGTCACCCACGAAAGGGGTGATGAGATTTGGCAAGAAAGGGAAGCTCAATTCTAGATATGTACGTCCTTACAGAATCCTAAAAAGGGTGGGTAATGTGGCTTACGAGTTAGAATTCCCATCACAACTAGCAGCAGTTCATCCAGTCTTCCATATTTCCCTGTTGAAGAAGTGTGTGGGTTATCCAACTTCGATAGTACCTTTAGAGAGTGTTGCTGTGAAGGATAGCCTCACCTATGAGGAGATTCCAGTTGAGATTCTTGACTGCCAGGTTCGTAGGTTGAGAAATAAAGAAGTCGTTTCAGTAAAAGTTTTGTGGAGGAATCAGTCCATAGAGGGAGCTACTTGGGAAACAGAAGCATCCATGATGTCCAAGTACCCCCACCTCTTTCCCTCCGATTCAGTTTCAGCTTGAGGTAAATAGTTCCTCTCCAGTCTCTCAGTATACTCTTGTGAAATTCAGTATCACACCTTGTTCCATTAGTTACCCTTGCATTTAAGCATACTTGCATGTTTATGGGACTCATTTCAGTTAGATATCAACTTCTAGTACTCTGTTGGTAGGGATTGCAACTCTTTCCCTCCAAAGTCAGCTTATTTTGTATTCATTCAAGGATGAATAATCCCAAGGGGGAGATATTGTAACACCCTAGAACTTTCAAGCCCAGACTAAGTGATGTGCCGCCATTCTACGGCACATTTGACTCCTTTAAACTAAGAATAACCGTAAGTTCTCAAGCAACCGTCGTCGTTTTTGATGTTTTATGTTATGTTTGTAGGAAAGAAAGACAAACATAGAAACGGAAGGAAATACGAGCAAAAAGACCCTCTGGATAAGAGTGACGACCAGCGTGACAGCCAGTCACCAAGGTGACGGTCCGTCAAGATGACCGTCAAGTGAGGCATCAACACTGCCTAGTGGTGACGGCCACCGTGACGGCCAGTCACCAAGGTGACGGTCCGTCAAGATGACCGTCAAGTGAGGCAGAACCACTGCCTAGTGGTGACGGCCACCATGACGGCCAGTCACCAAGGTGACGGTCCATCAGGGTGGGCCGTTAACGCGACGCGGATTCTGAACGTTTTATTTTTGGACTAAATTTCCTGCACTACTATAAATACCCTGTGTTAGAGTTATTTTATTATTCATTACCCAATAGTTCTAGGATATTTTTGAGCGACTTTTTGAGAGGAAAACACGACACAATTCTTTGTTCTTCTTCTTCTTGATCGTTCTTGGGATTTTAGTTTCTTGTTCTTGGATAATTGAAGCTTGTGTTCATATATCGTAAGAATCTCTTCTTTTTATTTTGAATATGATTTTCTTCTCTTCTCCTAATAGTATGAGTAACTAAATTCCCACAACTAGGGTTGTGGGAGCCATGGCGAAAGTAGCAATATAGAGTCCGGGAAGCGTCGGGTTCAATATTTATGTTGTCACGTTGTTAATCATTCATTGTTTATGTTTTCTAGTGGTTGCAAACATTAGAACATGCCTAGGTTTAATTTGCTTGAGTAAAGAGATTAAAACCGGGAAATTTGATTGACTACGAGGATTCGAGACTACCACTTCTCGTCTTATGATTAATGTTTTAACTAGATTAATCTACTTGATGTTTAGGATTGAAATATAAAAGCTCACCTTTTCAAGTTTGAGAGAATTGAAAAGCAAATTCGTCTATTTGGTTGAGAAACGTTTAGATGATACCATTAATTCAATCACATCGTGACATGCATATAGAAAGAACCCGGTTAAGCTTTGAGTCGACATTGTTACGACGCCATGGTGAACACTTCCCTAGTTCACTCTCATATTGATTATTCATCGTACATTATCATTTGTTTTGATCAAGTATTGTTCACACAAACCCCCCCAATTTACCGGAAACTATTGATTACTAGTCATTTAATTCACTAACGACTTAATTTGCACCTTATTCCCTGTGGGATCGACCCCAACCTTAGTTGGGTTCTATATTTGACGACGACCGCTTACGCTTCATAATTGGAGTTGTAATTTGGGCGTATCAAATTTTGGCGCCGTTGCCGGGGAATACGGTTGCTTATTAAGTCCGGTGTGTTTATTTGACTCTTAGTCATATTTCCTGCTTTTATTTTTATTTGTTGTTTTTGTTTATTACAGGGTACATAGTTGTGCATGCCGAATACCCGACGCTCGGGTGAACCAATATTACCCTACGACCCCGAGCTCGCAAGAACGCTAAGGCAAACCATGAATGTACAACTGGAGGAGGCAGCAAGGCTCGCTGCAGAACAACAGGCTCAGCATCACTTGAATGATAAGGATATCGATTTAGATGGAGTTGGTGCCACGGGCGCTATTGCGTTTCCTCCGCTAGCGCCCGGGGCCAAGTTCAACATTACTAGCACAATGATTCAGCTGTTGAATTTGAGAGGAGTGTTCCGTGGTGTTGCTGGTGATGATCCAAACCGACACCTGATGAATTTTGTGGGTATCTGCAAGTCGTTCGAATTGCCTGGAGTAAGTCAGACAGCGATCAGGCTCAGGTTGTTTCCGTTGTCTCTATCTGATGAGGCAGCATTATGGTTGACAGAGCTAACCCCTGACTCTATCACAACCTGGGGAGACTTGAAAGGAGCTTTCCTAGAAAGGTTCTTTCCTCCCTCTAGGATGATACAGTTGAGGGATGAAATTAGCAACTTCAGATAACAACCTCATGAGGCATTGCATGAGACTTGGTTGCGGTTCAAGAAAAAGCTGACAAAATGCCCAAACCATCAGTTGACCGAAGATTGTTTGATGCAGACGTTCTACAGGGCACTAAATTCGGCTACCAAGCCGACATTGGATAACGCAGCAGGTGGAGCATTTATGGGTCTCACTTTTATTGAGGCCACAACTATTTTGGACAGGCTCACCAAAACCAACAGGGCCTGGCATACACGTGATACAGAGGTAGAAGCTAGCACTTATGCAGTTGGTATGCCAGCATAGCAGCACAGGAAGGAGGAAGAGCGGGACCAAGATATGGCCCATCTGAAGATGCAAATGGATCTACTGACAAAGCATTTGTTGTCAGGAGGTATTGAGAAAGTGAAAGTTGTGGGTTCCCAAGGTAGAGCAGCAGAGTTTGAACCTGATGAGGAGGCAAATTATTTGGATGGTTTCCAGGCCAATGGTCAGGGAAACCAAGGTCGGAACTATCAGAGGGACAACTACTATGAAAAAGCTGGCTACAGAGACCGCGATCAGGGGAACTGGAAGAATAAAACTGATGGAGGTGGGTTGTATGTACCACCTGGTAATCGGGATAGAGCTAGCAACGAGACAGGGACATCCAAACTAGAGAACATGATGGCTAAGATGCTGTTGAAGGTGGAATCTACTGACTCCGCGGTAAAAGAGATGAGGACCGAACTATCAACAATGAGTCAGGTAGTGGATTCATATTCCACCTCGATCAAGCAATTAGAGCAGCAAGTGGGTCAAATCTCGGCGTCTCTAAATCAAAGGAAGACAGGTACCTTGCCGAGTGACACCATTCAAAACCCGAGGAATGATGGGAGCTGTATGGCGATCACTACGCGAAGCGGTAAAACATTATCAGAACCACATCCAGTAATTCAGACTTAGAAAGGTGATGTTATGGATGACAAGGTGGTAGAGGATGCTACTCAAAGCCCCACGGATAAAAGCAAGGAAGTTGAAAATCTTCCAACTATGATGCCTCGGCCACCACCTCCTTTCCCACAATGGTTGAAGAAGAAAGTGGAAGATAGAAAGTTCCTGAACTTCATGACCATGCTAAAACAGATATCAGTAAACATCCCTCTGGTGGACGTTCTTGAACAAATGCCCGGATATGCCAAGTTCATGAAGGACTTGATTACCAAGAAGAGGTCAGTGAGCTTTGAACCAGAAGATAACCTCCACCATTGCAGTGCTATTTCTTTAAGATCGTTAGTGGAAAAGAAGGAAGATCCAGGTGCTTTTACTGTTCCCTGTACTATTGGGAAATTCAACTTTGAAAAAGCATTATGTGATCTTGGTGCTAGCATCAACTTGATGCCGCTAGCAGTCTATAAACGATTGGGTTTGGGAGCGCCCAAACCAACTACCATGAGGGTGCTAATGGCTGACCGTTCAGTAAAGCGGCCGGTGGGAATATTGTCTGATGTGCTGGTAAAGGTTGGTAAGTTTATATTCCCGGCTGACTTTGTGATTTTAGATTGCGAAGTGGACTTTGAAGTTCCCATAATCTTGGGACGACCATTGTTAGCCACTGCAAGAGTGTTGGTTGACATGGAAAAAAATGAACTAACATTCAGATTAAACAACGAATTGGTCAAGTTTGATGCGTGTAAATTGATGAAGCCACCAAGAGACATGAGAGTGGTCGCGATTATAAATGTTGTTGATGAAGCCCTTACGGATGTGCATATTAAGGAGAAGGGTTGTGTCGAGACTCTAGCTATTATGAGAATGAAGCTGCGATCACAAGAAGAGAAACTGGTAGAGCCAGGCGGTGAGAACAAATCAAGGAAAAGAAAACACCGCAAGAGAACCAGCAAAGAAAAAGAGCTAGAAAGAGTAAAGAAGTTGTCTCGACTAGATGAGGAGCCGATAAAAGAGAAAGTTGGAGCTCAACAGGATGATGTCGCTGGCACCTATTCCATCAATTTCTCCTGCTTTGGAGACCCTGGCGGTTTTCAACATCATGCCAGACTCTGAGTCCTATGGGCTTCACAGGTATTCCTTCCTCTCACAGTTTTCATTTTCACATGTATGCATTGGGGACAATGCATGAGTCTAAGTTGAGGGTGTTGGGATACCTGTGAGTCGTTCACCACCGAGGGTTTTTGTTGCCGCGTTTCTTTTCCCTCCGGTGTGCTATCTAGTAGAACCGGCATGTTTAGGTTGTAATGTTTAGGTTGTCATTTTAAATTTTGTTTGTGTTATTTTCTGGTGTCTATAGCAAGCATGGCTTTTTGAAAATTGAACTAAAAGGAGCCCCCTCTGAAAATTTTGATTAAATTTTAATTTTGTACTTAGGTTTGAAACAATTGACTGTTCTGGATCCTTGAATGTCATTGTGTGGTTATGATTGGAATAAGTATGCTTAAGCCGAACTGTTGTTTTGATAGTTGGTAGTTGTATGGTTTCTTGGTGCCAAGTGTGTGTGAGCGTATTGTTATAAATTCTTACTCTGTGCATGCATCTAGAACTTGCCCGGTCTATTTTGTTAAGTTTGAAGTTGGTTGCTTAGGAAAGGATCACAGGCCCTTTTTGTGTGCAGCCCATGTAGCCTATAAGACCGTCCAAATGCAAATAATCCCTTTGATCCCTGTTTGAGCCATTAATGGACCCTATTCTTTCGATAACCTATCACCGTTCTTTGTAACTTTGAATCCCTATTTTGGCCCTGGTCCTTCCTTGGACATCGTGCACCTCAACTCAGGCAATCAGCCTAAGTTGAGGGTGGCTACTATAGAAGTAAATGATAAGAAACATAGGATGGATAAGATTGGTTGTGGATAGAATGAAAGTTTCGGGTGTGTGTCTAAGAAAAGAAAGAAAAAAGAACGAAAAAGAGATAAAAAGAATTGTCAAAATAAAGAGGCCGCACCTGTAGCTAGAAAGAAGGGAATAAAAAGGTGAATAAGGATGGACAGAGTAAGGTTAAGTGGAAATAGTAGGTCGGTGATTCCAAGGAGGGTTTAGTCACTATTCCCCAAACGTATCCTACCTGCACCCGAAGCCTCATTACAAGCCAAAACAAGTCCTCTAGTGATCCTGAGCGGCTTTCTGAATAACTGAAATAGAATAGAAAGGGCAAGCTTATGGCATCGCATGTGCATTGTTTGAAATCGTTTGTGAGTGTGAGCGCCTTACCTAGTCCCAAATCTTGTGTGTGGGACTTCTTTTTGGTGAGGGCACCAAGATCTCTGTATTATCTACTGATTGTTGGGATAGCTGTGCGTGTGTATGCATAATATTCTATCATATCGGAATGACATGTTTGGATCCTTGCAAGTTAACGTTTCATACATTAGTGTGCTACTAGGGGGCTTGATTTAAAATTTAATGAACTGTTGAAGGGCCATGATTTGCCAGTGACACGAGTTTGTTTTCGTAGTTGAGTCGTCTTATTGTTTTTTGTTATTATGTTGCTTGAGGACAAGCGAACGTCTAAGTTGAGGGTGTTGATGTGCCGCCATTCTACGGCACATTTGACTCCTTTAAACTAAGAATAACCGTAAGTTCTCAAGCAACCGTCGTCATTTTTGATGTTTTATGTTATGTTTGCAGGAAAGAGAGACAAACATAGAAATGGAAGGAAATACGAGCAAAAAGACCCTCTGGATAAGAGTGACGGCCAGCGTGACGACCAGTCACCAAGGTCACGGTCCGTCAAGATGACCGTCAAGTGAGGCATCAACACTGCCTAGTGGTGACGGCCACCGTGACGGCCAGTCACAAAGGTGACGGTCCGTCAAGATGACCGTCAAGTGAGGCAGCACCACTGCCTAGTGGTGACGGCCATCATGACGGCCAATCACCAAGGTGACGGTCCGTCAGGGTGGGCCGTCAACGCGACGCGGATTCTGAATGTTTTATTTTTGGACTAAATTTCCTGCACTACTATAAATACCCTGTGTTAGGGTTATTTTATTATTCATTACCCAATAGTTCTAGGATATTTTTGAGCGACTTTTTGAGAGGAAAACACGACACAA
Source organism: Jaltomata sinuosa (assembly GCA_003996215.1). Taxonomy (NCBI): domain Eukaryota; kingdom Viridiplantae; phylum Streptophyta; class Magnoliopsida; order Solanales; family Solanaceae; genus Jaltomata; species Jaltomata sinuosa. The sequence continues at coordinate 44,716 of QJPP01003711.1, forward strand.
TTCGTTGTTCTCCTTCTTCTTGATCGTTCTTGGGATTTTAGTTTCTTGTTCTTGGATAATTGAAGCTTGTGTTCATATATCGTAAGAATCTCTTCTTTCTATTTTGAATATGATTTTCTTCTCTTCTCCTAATAGCATGAGTAACTAACTTCCCACAACTAGGGTTGTGGGAGCCATGGCGAAAGTAGCAATATAGAGTCCCGGTAGCGTCGGGTTCAATATTTATGTTGTCACGTTGTTAATCATTCATTATTAACGTTTTCTAGTGGTTGCAAACATTAGAACATGCCTAGGTTTAATTTGCTTGAGTAAAGAGATTAAAACCGAGAAATTTGATTAACTACGAGGATTCGAGACTACCACTTCTCGTCTTATGATTAATGCTGTAACTAGATTAATCTACTTGATGTTTAGGATTGAAATATAAAAGCTCACCTTTTCAAGTTCGAGAGAATTGAAAAGGAAATTCGTCTATTTGGTTGAGAAACGTTTAGATGATACTATTAATTCAATCACATCGTGACATGCATATAGAAAGAACCCGGTTAAGCTTTGAGTCGACATTGTTACGACGCCATGGTGAACACTTCCCTAGTTCACTCTCATATTAATTATTCATCGTACATTATCATTTGTTTTGATCAAGTATTGTTCACACAAACCCCCCCAATTTACCGAAAACTATTGATTACTAGTCATTTAATTCACTAACGACTTAATTTGCACCTTATTCCCTGTGGGATCGACCCCAACCTTAGTTGGGTTCTATATTTGACGACGACCGCTTACGCTTCGTAATTAAAGTTGTAATTTGGGCGTATCACTAAGCTCAGGAAACCAGTAGAAAAAATGAAAATTTCAGAAAAATTCAAGTTTCCAGGAACCACGATTCAAGAGTACAAACCATAGTTTGGAACTAGGGACAGTCATCTTGAACCATAGTTAAAGTTCTAGTAGCCCTTCAGTACATGTCCCAGGGACTATTCTTAGGACCACGGACCGTAGTTTGGAACCACAGGCCGTCATCTCAAACCGTAATCCCAAGTCCAGTAGCCTCCCAATTCAGGTCAAAGAAACCACGAGTCAGACCACAGATCGTGGTTTAGAACCATGACTCGACCTATCACACGTGGTTTCCCTGAATCAGAGGACCCCCAGTTCTAGTCCCAGAAACCATAAGTTGGTTTATGGACCGTACTCCCGAAGCACAGTCCGTCTTTTGACTCGTGGAATCCCCTAACTAGGTCAAGGACTCAGGAATCATGGGCCACATGACAAACTGTCATCCCAGAGTACGGTCCATCATGTGGAGCCGTAGTTCCTGAACCAGAGGACCCCCAAGACACTCGGGCAGGACCACGACTCAGTTGATGGTCCGTCGTCCAGGAGTACGGTCCGTCAACCAAGTCGTGATCCCTGAGTCACATTTTCTGCAGAAATTCTTTAACTTTCCCAGGGGTATTTTGGACTTTTCCTTTCCCTTTTAAGGCCTAAGCTACGTCATTTTATGTTATTTAATCCTTATTGAGTAGTCTAAAACTAACTAAAAACCCTCATACTCCAAAAATCATTGGGCTTAGATAGAGAAGAATCAAAGAGAGGCGTTAGTTTCTCTCAAGAACAAGCAAAAAGGACTTCATCCAGTTCAGCTCCAAAATCCAAGGATTTCTCCGTGGATCTCTTCACCAGGTATGTGGGATTTTACTAGTGGGTTCTTTTCACCCATTAGGTCCCTAGACTCCAGTCACCTTTAGTTTTCTCCATGAATGTTTCAGACCTAGGGTTCCTAAACCTTAGGGAATTATTGTAATCCAATTCTTACAGTTTTTATGGTATTGATTATATGTTTCTTGGAGATTTAGTACAGTTTCATGAAAAATTCTCAGAAACCCTAGCTTATAGAAATTCCAGTATTCTCATGAATTTAGCTTGCTAGGCAGATCAACTATATGTTTATGCTCTAGAAATTGAATGATATATCCTTCAGTCTGTGTATGTGGCATTCTCAGTCATTTATCAGTATTTGAGCTATCCTTTATTTCAGTACATTATTACTTACATTTAGTGGTAGTGACTTAGCACCGAGCAGACACAGAGATGAAGGCTCACCCGTCAATTTAGGCTGAGACCTTTAGTAGAAATCCATGGGTCCCAGAACTACGGCGCCACTGTAGGTTCTAAAGGGGTCACCCGTCAGATTAGGCTTGACACCCTTGTCCCTCATGGACATCAGTTAGTGGATCCACATCAGACTTGTTCGTACCCTTGGCAAGGTATGAACACCCTTCCATCCAGGGTTACAAGTTGGCACCATAGTTAGCTCAACTTGGGGTATGTTGGTTAGTAGTGTCTCCCACAGTCAGAGTCATGTGCATTGACCTCGTATCTAGTATTTATGTTCAGTATTTAGTTCAGCATGTTATTTCATGATTTATACTTGGTCATTGCATTCAGTTCAACTTTCAGTTATGTTGCAGTATATCTATCTTCATGTCCAGCTTTGTACATATCCTCCATGCTCAGTACATTCAAAGTATTGATGCATACTTTTGTGCTACATCATTTTTTATGATGTAGGTTCATACATTCAGCATCCAGACCACGCTTAGTTCGACTTCTGATCCGTATCCAACAGCTTAGTTTGTGCATCCTTATTAGTTCGAGGATGATAGACATGCTTCATATCAGTATTTACTTTTATTTTTAGATTTACTAGAGTTTGATTTGGGCATGTCCCAGCAACTCCTATTTAGTTAGAAGGCTTTTAGACATAGACTAGATTCAGAAGTCGTTAGTGTGGTTTTCCATTCAACACAATATTATTAAATGCCTTGTATATTCAGTTTTTTTTTGTGGTTCTTCTCACTTTCATATATTAAGAATGTTTTAGCTTCTGTACAGTGCATGTCTTAACCTAATTTATGTATAGATATGTTATGCCATGGGTTAGCTTGGGGTCACTTGTGATACTAAGCATCGTATTGCATCCAGGGGGTAGCTTCGGGGCGTGACAAGCCTCTACAAACTAATAAGATGAGTTGGTGGGAATCACAAACTAATAAGATGAGTTGGTGGGACAAGATTCCCAGCTAACTCTAAGTACTGAAAGAAAGTCATGAAACTAATTAGAACTCAAAACTAAGCCCTCGGATGATGAGGACTCACCACTGTGTGTGAAAATCCTGTTGGTATCTAACCACGAGTCTGGAAGCGAGCACCTGAATCTACATCATGATAAGATGCATCCCAAAGAAGTTTGGGATCAGTACTATGGAATGTACTGAGTATATGAGATATGCATATGTCATGATAAAGTGTGCTTGAAAATATACTTAGGACTGAAATCATGTAATAGTAGTAAAATCTATAATGTAACGACTCAAAGTAAAATCATAAGCTGAAAGCATGTTTATAACCATAAATTATATGTAGTAAGTTTGAACTTGAAAGTTAAGAGTCATGTACATTTAATAACTTAAAATCATTTCTTTGTGGGAGTTTCTCGTAATCGACATAGACCATGTGAGTTACATGAAATTCAACTTTTGTACCGTAGTTGGCACAGCTGCCATGTATCTTGACGGGGTACATGATCATGTTTAGAATCAAACCACTATTATGAACCCATTGGGTGAAATAAAACCTATGCTACCAATATAGTTCTGGAATTAGATTATCTAGAACCCTCATCAGCTTGGTGCTAAATACTACTCCAAAAATATATCATAGAGCTCATACATATCATAAAAATATAATTCTTAAAGGTATAGCATGACACTAGTTCAAATACACGTTTCTTGCTAAATTTTATAACTTGAGGAACTAGGCACACTATTTTCATGAATACGTGCGATCATGCTATCTGAGCATGCCCAAATTTGCTTTAAACCAATAATTAGGTCAAATCATGCTAAGTTTATTCTCAAATAATGGGGTTAATAAATACTCATAAAAACTCATGCAAAATCATGTATTAAGGATTAGAAATCATATAGCAATATAAGTAAATCAAATTTACAGGAAAATTCTTAATTGGGTAAGAACCCTAGTTTTATAAATTCATAAAAATAAGGTAAAACTTGAGGTTTTGGGCATAAGGATGGAAGAAAACCCTTTTTGAATATCCACATACCTGAACTTGGAAGATTCCCTAGCTAGAACTTGAAGATGCAAACATGGAGAAGAAGCCCTAGGTTTTGAAGCTTGAGATAATGATTCTTTTCTTGATTTTTGAGGTTGGATCGAAAGAATGAAGAAAACATTAGCTAATTTCGATATAACTCCCCTTAAGGACCCTAAATTGACATGGGTTTGGATTTTATAAGTGAAAAAAAGTTTAATTTACCCCTAATGAATGAGTTTAAATTAACTGAAATCAGGGATTCCACGGTTGGGTCTACGTTTCATGGACTAAGCCGTAGAACTTAGAATAAATCTTAAGCTTTCTGATCCTCAATTTCCCAAGTTGGTCGACGATACATGAAATGGGTCGATAAAACATCCTATGACCCATGGGTTGAGCCTGCGAGAATGAGGGTCCTCTGGACTTGGGTATTTATGACTGACAGGAGGGCCCATGGAATGGGTCTACGGGTTATCAACTGAGGCGTGGTTCTCAGACCCAAAAATGACACCCCTTTGATGATGGTTCTATAGTTGACAAGACGGGCCCATCATTCAAAATGATAGCCCGTCGAGTCACCCGTAGATACCTGGGAGGACAACACGATCAGAGATCAGTCTATGGGTTAGACCATGGGTCGTTAACCTAAACAACGGCCCGTGACTCTAACCGTGATCCCTAGAAACTCTGAAATTTTTTCGCTGAATCCCATAGGTTTGCTGGTTCAGATATCGAGGTGTTACAATGCTCCAGTTGGGCCCTGGGCATGAAAGGAATGTTAGAGTGGGTGAAAGTCCTATATTTATTGAGAAATAGACTGGTGGTCTGTTTATATAGACTGGGACAATCTTTCCCTCATGAGCTAGCTTTTTGGGTTGAGTTAGGCCCAGGTGACCCAGTGACATATCTTTACAGATTAGTCATGCTGCACAATGATATAGTTTCTAACAAAAATTAGTGAAAAAATTTCTGGCTGGTAAAGCAACACTATCTTTTTCGGAGGTGCAGAGTGGAGGTGAGGGGATAACATAGAAATGATTTATTATTAGAATTCTGTGAACATATGATTACTACTGTTGCATCTATTTAATATATAGAAGTTAAATTAATTAATTTGCGCTTAGTGGATCTAATATTGGTTCTTAGTCTCATCAGTTTTGTCTTCCATGTATGAATTATATTTGCAGTAAGTCCACAACTATTGAAGATATATATTAAAGCTAGTTGGAAGAAAGGCACAAAAACCACTTTTCCAGAGAAAGGGAACCATGAACCGGGAGCTGCACCTGGTGATGTTATTTTTGTAATAGATGAAAAGCCGCATGATGTTTTCAACAGAGATGGGAATGATCTAGTGATCAATTAGAAAATCTCATTAGTAGATGCTCTCGCTGGGAAAACTATCAACCGGACTACTTTGGATGGAAGAGAACTCACAATACTAATCACAAATGTTGCTAAACCAGGACATGAGCAGATAATCCCAAATGAAGGAATGCTAATATCAAAAGAACCTAAAAAGGGAAATTTGAGGATCAAGGTTGAGGTTTAATTCCCGTCAAGGCTTACCTCAGATCAAAAATCTAATATCAGAAGAGTATTAGGCAGAATTGCTGACTGATACAGGGTTTAACTTGAGATTATACCAAGACTGATTGTTTATGTAAATACTTGAAAAGTTTGCATAAAGTTTATGCTATACATAAGATAGGAGAATTGTGCATAGGAATATTAGTGTTTTCACACGCTGCCTCTCAAAGTTTACTTTTATTTAGCACCATAAAAGGAGCTAATATAGCAGCTACTCCAGCTGCCCATATATTATTCTTATATTGGATATTGAAAATGTTAGGTAATTTACTAGTTTTAATAACTCTGTTATTTAATTTGGAGGTAGATGTTATATATCAAGTAATTGAAGTTAGGAGTAGCTTTCTATCTCGTTCGGATTGTGAATTTCATCTGTAGGCCGCAGACTGTGGCATACTGGTAATGAACATGTCTTGATTTTTTGGCATTGTCATGTTTGGTTTTCTGGCATTAACTTGGATGAAGCATTTTTTCTTTGCGAATTTTCATTATTCATATATTTGTTTTATGTTCAGGTTTTGGCTTTTCATTTTGCTCTTTGTTAACCCAGAAGAGTGCAAAAGCTTTTTTATTAGTATTTACATTTATGCAGGGTAACTTTCAATCAGCTACTTGTTATATGTACGTGCACGCACACACACAGAGAGGGGAAGGGTCTTTGTTGTATAAAGTAGTTGGATTTGTAAGAGAGAGAGATACTATGTACCCAAAATAAACAAGGCATCTTCTTAATCAAACCAATATACAACAATAACGATAGTGCTATTATCACCCTTATTGAAGTAAGGAAGAACCAAAAATTTTAATACGTACATAAACATAATGGAAGTGAGGATTTGTCAGTTATTTCATTGCAAAGTGATAAAGAAATGAAGCAATAGTGCTGTCTATTTTTGGTTTCTTAAGCTCTGCTTATTTCAATCTTGTTCTGCAGCTCATCTTTATCTGCTCCCACAAGTTTATCAACTATTTTTGCTTGCTTTATCAGCACGAATGTTGGCATTGCTTTCACCCCATATTCTTGAGCTACGTCCTGCTTTCAATAAATTAGTGTAAAGTTTAACATTAAAAATTATAGCAGCAAATAAGTAAAACCACAAACAAACAAAACTTGCAAGCAAAGCATATAATTGAAGCTCATACAGCCAGTTCATCAACATCAATCATGATGAACTCGACATCTGTATATTTAGCAGCAAAGTCATTGATAATTGGCTACATGTGTTGATAGGGACCACACCATAAAGCTGTGAAGTCAATAACAATCTAGCAGTCACAAGAAAAAAAAGAAAATGATATTAGTACAGCCTATAATATATAGTAATATCTTCTTTGAAAAGTTTGCAGAAAAAGCCCCATAAAATGATTACCAATTTATTAGTTTGTTTCAATGAATCAAAATAAAGCTTCCATGTTGCTGAGGAATGGGAATGAATGACTTGAGTCTTCATGGGTAGAGTTGCTGATGGTGCATTAGTTTGACGCCAAACAGAAGAATTATTGGCACCCATTTTCTCAATAATTCTGATTTTTTGCTTTTAGAACTTTGGATCAATGGAAGAAATCACTTGGATTTTTCTCAATAATTCTGATTCTAATGTTGTTTTTGCTTTTTGTGTTGATGTTGTAACTGTATAATATTGCTAACAACTTTATTCTCGCTCAGCTAGCCCCTAATTTGTTTGTTATCGTAGAGAAGCTTAATAAGTCAATATTCTAAAATTTTGAGAGGGCAAATACTTTACTAATTAAACTTCAAAATATTGTTACCCACTCCATTAATAAATTAGGCAGCAGTAGGTCTATAGAACATTTCTATTTTTGATGGGAACATTGACCATAAAACTTCAAAGTATTATGTAACCCACTTTTTTGAGATGGCTCAAGGCATAAAACTTGCATGATGAAGCTTTAATATATATATATATATATATATATATATATATAATGTATAACTGTAGGAGGCAACTAGATTGCCTTTCATAATAGATGGATTCTCATTAAAGTTTTTTTCTTTTTTTGGTAAACTGTGAAAGATTTGTTGAATATCAACACATATCACAAACACTACTAGAAAACAGGGATAGCGATAGACCAAAATTCATAGCTAAACAACAAAAATCCCATGCTAATCCCATTTAGTTGCGAATTAGTATTGAATTATAAGAAAATTCAATTAGCTAAGAGCTTTTTAGTGACGAATTAGCTAGGGATTACTGATAAATTTCCTAGCTAATTCCATGTTCTCTTGTAGTGAAAGTCAAACGCAGTGGAAAAATAAATAGGAACGTACCTTCAGCCATAATTATTCAAGTATTATGGAGAATCGTGTTTCCCTTGCCAAGAACTTTAGAGAAAGTGGTAAGGAAGAGACCTTAGGAGTCTTCTAGCCTATGCCTATCAAAGTGTATCCCAAACTGGTGGAGTTACAAGTGTATTTATATGTAGGCTAGGGGCTCTTAGGAAAATAACTTATTCAACTTGAAAACAAGGTGACTTTCATCCTTATCACAAAATCCTTCAGGTTGACGCATGTATACCTCTTCTTCAAGATCTCCATTCAAGAAAGCCATTTTCACATCCATTTGATGTAGCTCTAGATCAAAGTGAGCTACAAATGCCATGATTATTTTTAATGAATCCTTCTTTGATACAGAAGAAAATGTTTTATAATAATCAATACCTTCCTTTTGAGTGAAACCCTTGGCTACAAGTCTAGCTTTATATCGTTCAATATTACCAAAAGAGTCTCTTTGGTTTTATAAATCCATTTAGATCCTATAGTAGAGACTCTTTTTGGTAATTCAATGAGATTCCAGACTTTATTTTTGGCCATAGATTCCAACTCTTCTACCAAAGTGTAGAGTTTTCTCCACCTATGACTTATGAAAAAGAGCATGGATCATCTTTTAGTCCAATATCATAATCAGACTCTTGGAGGTATACAACATAGTCACCAGAAACTGCTGGTTTATGAACTCTTGAGGATTTTCTTACTTTCACTTGTTCAGGTGCTCCTTCAAAAATGGGTTCAAATAAAGCAGGTTGTTCTTCATGTGGCTCATCAAGTGGTGGCAGTTCTTAAACTTATTGCTCTTCAGGTAATTCATGAGAATTTGTCTGATTTGCATTCAAGTTTCCAATGTATAAAGGTACCACAGGTGGTTCCCTTATTTCTTCCAATTCCACCACTTGAGTTGAAACACTCCCACTTACTTCATGTTCCTCAATAAATTTAGCATTTCTAGCCTCAACAATTTTAGGAGAATGAGACGAACAATAAAATCTAAATTCTTTAGAGTTAATCGGATAGCCTATAAAGAACCGCTTATGATTCTTTCATTCAACTTTTTTATATGTGGGTTATAAACCCTCACCTCAGTTGGACATCTTCAAACGTGTAAATGACTTAAACTAGATTTTCATCCTTTAAATAATTCAAAAGATATTTTTCGAATAGCCTTGGATGGAATCCTATTTAAAATATACACAACAGTTTTAAGGCTTCATTCCATAAGGATAAAGATAAAATTTAATATGCTAATCATGCTTCTTATCATGTCCATTAATGTCCGGTTCTTTCTTTCAGCCACACCATTTTATTGTGGTGTTCCTGGCATGATATATTAAGCAATTATACTTTTTTTATCAAGAAAATCAGCAAATGGACCTTTAACATGTCCCTTATCTGTGTACCTATCATAATATTCGTCACCCCTATTAGATCTTATAATTTTATTTTGAGCTTCAGTTTATTTCTCTACTTCTATTTTAAAAAATTTAAAAATTTTAAAAGCATCAAGTGCTTTTGATTTATTAAACAGAAAATAGAGATACATTTATCTTGAATAGTCATCAATAAAAGAGATAAAATATCTCTCACCATTCAAGCAAGGGGTAGGAAAAGGTCCACAAATATCTGTATGTATGATCTCAAGCAATTGAGAACTTCTTTTGGTACCCTTAGTGGATTTGTTGGTCTGCTTAACCTTTATGCAGTCCACACAAGTCTCAAAGTCAGAAAAATCAAGAGTTTCTAGAACTCCATCATTAACCAACCTTTTGATTCTTTCAATTGAGATGTGTCTCAATCTCTTGTGCCAAAGACTTGGTGAGTTCTCATTGATAATACATCGCTTAGTGCCAACTTCTTTATCATGCAGAGTTAAGACATTACATTCAATCATGGGGGCTAGCTCAAATTTAAATAATTTTCCATACAAATTTCCAAAACCAATAACTTTATTGCCTTTCAAAAGTTTCATTGAAGAATAATGAAAATTGAAATCATAACCAGCTAATGATAGTCTTGAAAGAGAAATTAAATTCCTAGAATAAGATGAAACATAAAAAGTATTTTCTAAATCTAATTGAAAACCATCTTTTAAAATGAGCCTACAAGTCCCCACGCCTTCCACATGTGATGTCGTCCTATTGCCAGAATAAACATTTTTTTCACTTCCCATTGGATTCCTTAGAGTTAGAAAACCCTGCATGGTTTTAGCAATATGAGTTGTGAAATCAGAATCGATCCACCATGTATTATCAGAAACTTCAATGAAATTTAATACATAATATACGAAGGTAAAATTACCTTTCTTTTCAAGCCATTTTTTGTATTTCGGGTAATCTTTCTTCCAGTGTCCCTTTTTCTTTTTGCAGAAAAGGCAAGTATCTTTATCAAGACTGCCTTTCTTCTTTATAGGAACACTTTTGCCCTTCTTTTCATTTCTCTTATCATGAGTCACTAAATTAATACTTTCAGGTATCTCATGTTTCAACCTCTCCTCTTCATGAACACACTGGTCAAGAGTTCATTGATTGACCATTCATCTTTATGTGTGTTATAAGATATCTTGAATGGACTATATTCCGCAATTGAGAGTTGAGAATAAAATGCACAAGAAATGGTGCAGACATATCAACCTCAAGGGACTTGAGTTTAGCATCAATATCTCTCATCTCTATAATGTGCTCACGCACGGTATGATTTTAATCAAACGTCATACTTGAGAGCCTCTTCATAAGGGTGCTGGCCAACGCCTTGTCAGAGCTTACAAATTGTTCATCAATTGCCTTCAGGTAAGCTTTGACCTTGTCGTTGTCAGGAATAGAAACTCTAATTCTTTGGTTTATATGAGCTTTTATGAGCATTAAGCTCAAGCGATTGGATCGCTCCAACCGCTCATAAAAAGCCTTAGCCTTTGGCGTACTTGATTCCATAGGTTTAGGTGATTCTTCCACATGAAAAGCCAGATCTAGATCCGAGCACCCTAATGTGAGAAGGACGTTCTCCTTCAATTCAGTAGTTATCACCAGACAACATTGGAATTCGAGCATTTTCGTTAAATAGAGCAGTAGAAAAAGTTGTATTAACTGCAAAACAAGGATACACATACATAAGCTATGAAATACATAACCATCAAAAATGAATCGCTTAAATACCGATTCTAAGTAAATTTTAAACATTCCTGTGGGTAGAGATTGCAACCCATGCACAAAACTTGACTTTATTAGACTGGTAAACCAAAAAAATCTTGAAAATAATTCATACCTATGGGCATAGAATAATTTTCAACTAAAAGGTTTACTATCTTATTCCAATTAACCTTATCAAACTAGTTACCTCCCTGTATGGTAAGGTTACTAATTTAATAAGATAATCAAACTTTATTAGATGTCATTATTATATCTTAATCACTTAACTTTATGTGATTAAATAATTTAATTTTCTTTATATCATATTCTCAGGATGCTGTGGCTAATCCAAGCATATGATAAAAAGAACTTAGAATGACATCTCACACTAGTTAACGTTAATAATTAACTTAAACTTGATATTAATTATCAAAGTGCGAAAAATGAATTGTATATCCAGAGCCTACATCAAAGACAATTTGATGCACAAAGTATCTCGCGTTAACAAAGGAAAGAACCGCACAATAAGAGAATAGGCAGAGCCCACAAATCTCTTATTTTAATTAAAAGGGTAATTTATCAGCCGTAATGATTGCAAGTTTCCAAGGCACATCATGTTAGAACTTGAACAAACAAATATTGTTACCAATATGCAACATCAATTGATTTTCTGATTTTGTTATTATTCCCAATTAACAGATCAAGAAAAATTCAAGAAAAAAAAAACGACTCTTTTACATAGTTTAGATTTACAATGATTAAAGAAATCAAGCCATCTAAATCAAACTAATGATGAAACTATAATATCAAACTTTGTCCCAATATTGTAAACATAATAACCAGTGAAGAGGACAAAATAACGAGCTTCAACAATATTAGTTATAACGAGGAACAGTGAAATATATATTATTATTAAAACTTTAATATCACTGTATCTTTATATAACCCATTTGAAATACTAATTAAAAATGCATATTTTTTGTCCTTTAGTATAAACTAGATACTGAACAATATGACTAAAGAAGGCTCTGATACCACATGTTGAATTTCAACACATATCACAAAGCCAAATGCAGCAAAAAAATAAATAGGAACGTATCTTCAGCCATGATTATTCAAGTATTGTGGAGAATCGTATTTGCCTTGTCAAGAGCTTTAGAGAAAGTGGTAAGGAAGAGACCTTAGGAGTCTTCTAGCCTATGCCTATCAAAGTGTACCCCAAACTGATGGAGTTACAGGCGTATGTATAGCTAGGCTAGGAGTTCTTAGGCAAATAACTTTAACCCTAGGGGTTTCTCATAATTATTTCTTGCCATCAAAGAAATACCATATATGCATAACTTGGAGGAAAATTAATTGACTGATTTATTACTTTACTTGAGAGACAGGGTAATATTTAATTACCAAATATATGGTCCAAAGTCTCTTAAATAAGAGACGTAATTCTTACAAGATTACCAGAGACAAAGCAACATTTACACTTAAAGAGCACTCCAAGAGATCTTAGCCACCTTCTAAAAAGGATGTTTAGTCACTCCAAGCCTAAGGAAAACAAAAAAAAAAACAGACAGCTAGTTACGAATTTTCTGGACCAAACTACTACATTTCCTAGCCAAGTAATCTACTCTTTTTATAATCTCTTTCTTTAGCTGTGTAATGGCTACCTCTGTATTTACATTTGTTCCCTGAAACTATTTTCAGTTTCTTGCTTTTCACGTACGCTAGATTCTAGCCCCCGAAATTGCTGGAGCTAATTACATCTTGAATTGCTTCCACTTCCTGTCCTTGATCCATTTCAAGCAAAGCAGTACCTTTCTCCTTTGAGTTTTAACCCCTGACAGATCTTTCCAGTTCATCTTGATTGTACTTGTCCATCTGCATTCAAAAAAAAGATGTATCTGAGTTTCCTCCTTACCCTCACTACATAAGCAGCATTTACTATCATCCACAGGGATGTGTAGTCTTTGTAGTCGCTCTTTTGTTAACAGACAACCTTGGTTTGCCAACCAACTATGAATCTATGTCGAGGGAGCATAAGAGAGTTTTAGATGAAAGCAGCTTCCCTAGTTCTCTGCATATTCCCCACCTATCTTAAATAGCTCCTGCCAACTGAGCATGTTCCATTCTCAGTTAAACAATATGCACCCTCTCTATACCAACTAGTCATGCTCCCTTTAATTGAGTTCGGTTTCCTCCAATACCAGCTGCAATCTGCTGGAGGGTTATTCTCCCATATATCATCACACTCTTTTATATATAGTCCATGTACCCATCTGATCCAGAGAGTATCCTCTTTGCAAGCAAGTTGCCAAATCAGTTTTCCCACTGTTCTCATTAACGTTTGCCCATTCACATATATAAGAATTAAGAAGGCATAAATACTTCAAATTATATGTCGTTGTTCATTTATAAATGGCATCATACAACTTAATTACAAGCAATGGCTCAAGGAAGATGGAAATTAATCAAATAAATAGCCACACAAGATACTCAAAAAAATTCAGAATTTTAGACCAGTGGGTGCAGCTGTTTGCAACACAAACTTATGGTGTGTTTGGTATGACGGATCCTGGTGTTTGGTTACAAGAATATGTTTTCCATCAAAAAGACGGAAAATGTTTTCTCACAAAAGTTTAATAATTTATTTCATCATATTACTGGCTATAAGACAAGAGGAGTTAGCACTCTTCACCTTCAACTTTAAAGTTATGGGTTTGAGTACCAAGGGAACAAAAATATGCGAGCTCCTAGGAAGGGATAAAGAAAAAGACGGCTCTAACTAACAATCAGATATTATTATTATTAATATTTAGTACAACAAAAAATTTCATCAAATCACAACCCGAGTTGTTACTAATTGCTACTCCGCGAAAAATATTTTTTTTTTCTCAAAAATTCCTTCTATCGTATCAACTATTTAAACACACTTTTTCGTGGCAGGCAGGCAAGCCGTGTGAAAAAGGTCTCTTTTTCAACATCGATACATTGCTTTATATATGTGTGAAACTAAAAGGCTTGCTTTTATCACAAAGATATTTTGTAACATGTAAAGCATTATCCTACACAGATGATTTTATTAGGATAAAAATTGCATGCTCCATATATGTTTCAGAATTGACTTGCACCATCAACAGCTAGCTAGTGCAGCTTTGCTTACTCTTTTGTTTTCTTTTTTTCATACGCCACAAGAGAAATTAATCGTCTTTGATTGCATTTTTTTGAGCCTAGGGTCTACCAGAAATAATCTTTCTATCTCATAGAGATAGAGGTAAAATCTGTGTGCATTCTATCATCTCCAAATCTTGTGGAATTACAGTGAATATGTTTGATGCAATCTTGATTTTGATGATTGAAAATTAACTGAGTGATCAGGTACCATCGATGTTATTGAGCAAGGTCAACTGTACAGTTGTAAAATGTACTATTTCCACAGTTGTGTGGCAGCACTGCAACAGGATTGCATTGGTCCTTTCTCTGCTCGACCAATATCAATTGATTAAGGTTTTGGCTTCTCATATATAAAGGGATGCGACCTAGAAGCAAAACCTAGTTTTTACATATTTCAAAATTCACTCTTCTCTCAACAAAAGCGGTCACAGTTTTTCAAAAGCAAAACTTCTACAACAAGGCACCTGCCCGTGTCAACTGAAGATACTCTTAGTTCTTTGTTGTTAGGTTTTGTATTTTGCACTTACATTGTAAACCTACTCCTTATTGAGAAGCATGTGTAGGTGTTTTTCTTATGTCTTGTTATCATTTGAAGTTCGTATCAACTAGAGTTAGTTGGTTAAGTGAGATTGCAATAATTTTATTACATTGAGGTCTTATAATAGAGTTATTGTAAAGTGGAAGAAATTCAGAGTTTAATTTCTAGAATACATGTCATGTTTGGTAACTCATTTACACATGTAAAAATAGTAGCACATGATTTGACATCAAATTATTACAATAATAATAGGAGCGTATATTATTTGAAAGTTGATTGGTTTATTATAATATCTTATCCCGGGCATAGAAAGCCTTGGCCAGCACATTGTACAAATGGGTGGTGCTACTCCTCTTTCTCTTTCTCTCTCTTTCTCTTTCTTGTCATCAAATGCTCCTCACTTTATTCCTTTAACCAATTTTGCAAATCAAGCCAATTACGTGATTCTTATACTCACAACTATCATATATACGAGAGATTTAATTTGCAAGCTTGTTTTTAATTTTATTTTTTTATAAGAGATTTTTATTTTATATAAAAAAAATTGAAAAGAAGTTTATTTTTTCTATTCATTTTAAAAATGGTCATAAGAGATGTTTTCTCCAATTATATTCTTTTAAATTTATGATTAAAAGAAGAAAAAAAAAACTTCCCCTCAAAAGTGGAGCTAACCTTGTCAGTTGAGTTAATTGATATTCTTTTGCTGAAAAATTAATTGTGTATATAGCTTAATTTACTTTTTGTGTACATGTACCATTGTTTTATAAGGCTCGTGCTAAGCCCGAATCCAAAATCAAGTAATTTAATATTCTATACAATAACATGATTTAAAATAATTACAACTCAGCAAATATCGTAAATTAAAGAACGTTAACATTTTTATGAGTTTGTGGACATATAATTTCTTTAGCTATAAATAGAAATATATTATTTAGATATTTATCAAGTCTTAATTCCATTCATAATTCACGTGGCAAGAATTTATGATAATTAAATAAAGTGCTTTAAACTTAGTTTTATGCAAAATTAAGGGGAAAAACAAAATTCATTAAAATGAAACTCAAGAATCAATTAGTTATTCTTATATAGTTTATGCTTAAAAATATTAACTTTCAATTAACCAAGAAAAGAGATTTTCAAAATAATTTGATCTTGATTGATATCTCTACCTTCATTTTTATCTTTATCAATAATTTCAACTTTCAATATTTGAAATATGTTATTGATATTTCAAAAGTGATAGATAAAATTGTCCACAAAATAATATTCAATTGTTAAAAAACTAATTAGAAAAAAACTAATTAGTTCGGAAGAAATATAAGGTGTATTGGCCAAATAGAATTCTATATTCTTGATGATTGAAGCTACATGTATTTGGTCTATTTATACATCTGGTAAAACGCAAGACATAGAGTCCTACTTAGCACCAAGCTTAGCATGTAGTAGTCCTAACTATATACAAACACAAATCGTACGTGCACATATATGTTTCTAGTTACAGTAGGTGTCTAGTTAGGACTTTAACTTAACCTTTGGTTTGGACTCTTCTGTTGGCGCACACACGGATACTGGATCATCCCCCCTCAAGCTAGAGGTGGTGAGCTCCACAACAACAAGCTTGGACCGAAAATAACGAAACTGAGATTTGGACAGTGGTTTAGTGAAGACATCTGCGACTTGAAGCTGAGATGGGATGAATTTGGTGATCATTAGGGGTGGGCATGGTATGGTATATACCAAATTACCATACCATACCGATATTTTTAATACCGTAGTTTTGGTATTATGGTATTTGGTATGGTATATGGTATACATTTTAAATTTTTTTGGTATTCGGTATTGTATTTGATATTTAAAAATAACATACCAAAATATCGAATACCATACCGAAGTATATACTTACATAAATAACATATATATTATCAAAATATTAACAAATATACTACCTAGTATTAGTATAATTTAAATGTTTAGAAGTTTGGAACTTTGACTACTTTATTTTGATTGAAATCTTTTAAATATAATTGATTAACAAAAGGAGTTGTTTGTACTTTATTTTGAATATATATTTCTATATGTGTAATGTGTTAATATGATATAATTGAGACCTTTTTTGAAAAGTCGAAGTCATAATACTCTAGTATACGAGTATATATTAGTCAAAGTTGAACAAACTATGGTTACCGATTTATCATACCGCAAAATACTGAAACCAAACTTCAAAATACTAAACCATACTGAATTAATTTGGTATGGTAATGGTATAATAGTTTTAAAAATCAAATACCAAAATTACCATACTGAAATTTCAAATATCATACCATACCACGCCCACCCCTAGTGATCATGGCTCCTTGGACGACCTTTTCCCGCACAAAATGATAATTGAGCTCGACCTTTTTTGTACGAGCATGAAGAACTGGATTTGCCGGTAGGTGAAGAGACAAAATGTTATCTGAGCAAAGAAGAGGAACGGAAATAAAATATAACCTCATACAATCATTAGAGTTCAAAACAATCTTAGCCCCTCCTCTTTTTCCGATTTTATTCTTTAAATTTCCTCTTTAATCCTCTTAATTTGCGGGATATTTTGAGCACTTATTCTTGGTTAAATTCGCTCAATTTTGGAGCATGCACTTGCGGGAGTGTTGTGATCGTCGTACGCTTTTTTATTTTTGGTTTCGGATTGTGGGGTTCACGGTCCCGCTTTTGATCCAAATTTTAATTTGGCTATACTTTTAGCAATATGGGTATCGTTAGTCTCATTTTAATGCATAGTTTATGTTTATGATAGTTTGACTACTGTTCGGAGTTTCTCGGAGCAGTTCGGGATTGAACATCGTCATTCCAGCAGCTTGTCCTAGGACGACAGGTAGGTTACGGTCTTCTTCATATTAGACTTTGCGTATATAGGCTATAATTATGCTAATTAGCATCGTTGGATTGGGTTGTTAGCTTGGTACCTCAGACCTTGTTCGTTCCTTCATATCCGTCTTATTTTTACTTATGTGGTTGTAGTTGATAGTGTCACCATGGTGGTCCTGTGTGGCCTTTTTTATGCCTCTGGATCATAGCTGATGGGTTAATTGGGAATGTTCGTGAGTTCTGAACATCGAGATTGATATTGTAGGACTAGTTATCTGTGTTGTAGAGCGATTGGAGCCGGTACAGGGCCGATAGGTTGATTGTGAGCCGTTGGGCTACTGTTTGTGTTTGGCATATCATTATCATATATGTAATGAGATTTACTATATGTTTTACTACTGTTTTGGCTGCGGGCCCACTATAAATGATTTTCCTAACCTTGCATGACCTCGGGGGGGCCATTTTCAGTAAAAATGGTTATAAAAGGTCTGAAACAGATTTTCATGGATCTTCTTGGGGTAAAAGAGTTAAAAAGATGATTTTATTAGTGGTTTTCATACTATTACTATACTTGGCTGAGCCAGAGTGCTAAATATATTTTACTTTTGGTTTGAAGCGATACTAGACTCGGTCAGACCGAGCATCAGACTTGTTTTACTACCTAGTATTAGTATAATTTAAATGTTTAGAAGTTTGGAACTTTGACTACTTTATTTTGATTGAAATCTTTTAAATATAATTGATTAACAAAAGGAGTTGTTTGTACTTTATTTTGAATATATATTTCTATATGTGTAATGTGTTAATATGATACAATTGAGATATTTTTTGAACAGTCAAAGTCATAATACTCTAGTATACGAGTATATATTAGTCAAAGTTGAACAAACTATGGTTACCGATTTATCATACCGCAAAATACTGAAACCAAACTTCAAAATACTAAACCATACTGAATTAATTTTGTATGGTAATGGTATAATAGTTTTAAAAATCAAATACCAAAATTACCATACTGAAATTTCAAATACCATACCATACAACGCCCACCCCTAGTGATCATGGCTCCTTAGACGACCTTTTCCCGCACAAAATGATAATTGAGTTCGACCTGTTTTGTACGAGCATGAAGAACTGGATTTGCCGGTAGGTGAAGAGACAAAATGTTATCTGAGCAAAGAAGAGGAACGGAAATAAAATATAACCTCATACAATCATTAGAGTTCAAAACAATCTTAGCCCCTCCTATTTTTCCAATTTTATTCATTAAATTCCCTCTTTAATCCTCTTAATTTTACGGGATATTTTGAGCCCTTATTCTTGGTTAAATTCGATCAATTTTGGAGCATGCACTTGCGGGACTGTTGTGATCGTCGTGCACTTTTTTATTTTTGGTTTCGGATTGTGGGGTTCACGGTCCCGCTTTTGATCCAAATTTTGATTCGACTATACTTTTAGCAATATAGGTATCGTTAGTCTCATTTTAATGCATAGTTTATGTTTATGATAGTTAGTCTACTGTTTGGAGTTTCTCGGAGTAGTTCGGGCTTGAACATCGTCGTTCCAGTAGCTTGTCATAGGACGACAGGTAGGTTACGGTCTTCTCCATATTAGACATTGCGTATATAGGCTATAATTATGCTAACTAGCATCCTTGGGTTGGGTTGGGTTGTTAGCTTGGTACCTCAGACCTTGTCCGTTCCTTCATATCCGTCTTATTTTTGCTTTTGTGGTTGTAATTGATAGTATCACCATGGTGGCCCTGTGTGGCCTTTTTTATGCCTCTGAACCATAGTTGGTGGGTTAATTGGGAATGTCCGTGAGTTCTGAACATCGAGATTGATATTGTAGGACTAGTTATCTTTATTGTAGAGCGATTGGAGCTGGTACAGGGCCGATAGGTTGATTGTGAGCCGTTGGGCTACTGTTTGGGTTTGGCATATCATTATCATACATGTAATGAGATTTACTATATTTTTTACTACTGTTTTGGCTGCGGGCCCACTATAAATGATTTTTCTAACCTTGCATGACCTCGGGGGGCCAATTTTCAGTAAAAATGGTTATAAAAGGTTTGAAACTGATTTTCATGGATCTTCTTGGGGTAAAAGAGTTAAAAAGATGATTTTATTAATGGTTTTCATACTATTACTAGACTCGGCTGAGCCAGAGTGCTAAATATATTTTACTTTTGGTTTGAAGCGATACTAGACTCGGTCAGACCGAGCATCATACTTGTTTTACTACCTAGTATTAGTATAACTTAAATGTTTAGAAGTTTGGAACTTTGACTACTTTATTTTGATTGAAATCTTTTAAATATAATTGATTAACAAAAGGAGTTGTTTGTACTTTCTTTTGAATATATATTTCTATATGTGTAATGTGTTAATATGATACAATTGAGACCTTTTTTTGAAAAGTCGAAGTAATAATACTCTATTATACGAGTATATATTAGTCAAAGTTGAACAAACTATGGTTACCGATTTACCATACCGCAAAATAATGAAACCAAACTTCAAAATACTGAACCATACTGAATTAATTTGGTATGGTAATGGTATAATAGTTTTGAAAATCAAATACCAAAATTACCATACTGAAATTTCAAATACCATACCATACCATGCCCACCCCTAGTGATCATGGCTCCTTGGACGACCTTTTCCCGCACAAAATGATAATTGAGCTCGACCTGTTTTGTACGAGCATGAAGAACTGGAGTTGCCGATAGGTGAAGAGACAAAATGTTATCTGAGCAAAGAAGAGGAACGGAAATAAAAAATAACCTCATACAATCATTAGAGTTCAAAACAATCTTAGCCCCTCCTCTTTTTCCAATTTTATTCTTTAAATTCCCTCTTTAATCCTCTTAATTTGCGGGATATTTTGAGCCCTTATTCTTGGTTAAATTCGCTCAATTTTGGAGCATGCACTTGCGGGAGTGTTGTGATCGTCGTGCGCTTTTTTATTTTTGTTTTTGGATTGTGGGGTTCACGGTCCCTCTTTTGATCCAAATTTTGATTCAGCTATACATTTAGCAATATGGGTATCGTTTGTCTCATTTTAATGCATAGTTTATGTTTATGATAGTTTGACTATTGTTTGGAGTTTCATGGAGCAGTTCAGGCTTGAACATCATCGTTCCAGCAGCTTGTCATAGGACGACAGGTAGGTTACAGTCTTATCCATATCAGACTTTGCGTATATAGGCTATAATTATGCTAATTAGCATCTTTGGGTTGGGTTGTTATCTTGGTACCTCAGACCTTGTCCTTTCCTTCATATCCGTCTTATTTTTGCTTCTGTGGTTGTAGTTGATAGTATCACCCTGGTGGCCCTGTGTGGCCTTTTTTATGCCTCTGGACAATAGTTGGTGGATTAATTGGGAATGTTCGTGAGTTCTAAACATCGAGATTGATATTGTAGGACTAGTTATCTGTGTTGTAGAGCGATTGGAGACGATACAGGGCCGATAGGTTAATTGTGAGCCGTTGGGCTACTGTTTGTATTTGGCATATCATTTATATACATGTGATGAGATTTACGATATGTTTTACTACTGTTTTGGATGCACGCCCACTATAAATGATTTTCCTAACCTTGCATGACCTCGGGAGGCCCATTTTCAGTAAAAATGGTTATAAAAGGTTTGAAACTGATTTTCATGGATCTTCTTGGGGTAAAAGAGTTAAAAAGATGATTTTATTAATGGTTTTCATAATATTACTAGACTCGGCGGAGCCAGAGTGCTAAATATATTTTACTTTTGGTTTGAAGTGACACTAGACTCGGTCAGACCGAGCATCAGACTTGTTTTACTACCTAGGATTAGTATAATTTAAATATTTAAAAGTTTGAAACTTTGACTACTTTATTTTGATTGAAATCTTTATTATATAATTGATTAACAAAAGGAGTTGTTTGTACTTTCTTTTGAATATATATTTCTATATGTGTAATGTGTTAATATGATACAATTGAGACCTTTTAGTGAAAAGTCGAAGTCATAATACTCTAGTATACGAGTAAATATTAGTCAAAGTTGAACAAACTATGGTTACTGATTTACCATACCGCAAAATACTGAAACCAAACTTCAAAATACTGAACCATACTGAATTAATTTGGTATGGTAATGGTATAATAGTTTTAAAAATCAAATACCAAAATTACCATACTGAAATTTCAAATATCATACCATACCACGCCCACCCCTAGTGATCATGGCTCATTGGACGACCTTTTCCAGCACAAAATGATAATTGAGCTCGACCTGTTTTGTACGAGCATGAAGAACTGGATTTGTCGATAGGTGAAGAGACAAAATGTTATCTGAGCAAAGAAGAGGAACGGAAATAAAATATAACCTCATACAATCATTAGAGTTCAAATCAATCTTAGCCCCTCCTCTTTTTTCGATTTTATTCTTTAAATTCCCTCTTTAATTCTCTTAATTTGCGGGATATTTTGAGCCCTTATTCTTGGTTAATTCGCTCAATTTTGGAGCATGCACTTGCGGGAGTGTTGTGATCGTCGTGCACTTTTTTATTTTTGTTTTTTGATTGTGGGGTTCACGGTCCCTCTTTTGATCAAAAGTTTGATTCGGCTATACTTTTAGCAATATGGTCTTCAGATATACATTTGCAGGGTGTTTCCACCACCTTTGAAATACCTCATTTTAATGCATAGTTTATGTTTATGATAGTTTGACTACTGTTCGGAGTTTCTCGGAGCAGTTCTGGCTTGAACATCATCGTTCCAGTAGCTTGTCATAGGACGAAAGGTAGGTTACAATCTTCTCCATATTTGACTTTGCGTATATTGGCTATGGTTATTCTAATTAGCATCTTTGGGTTGGGTTGTTAGCTTGGTACCTCAGACCTTGTCCGTTCCTTCATATCCGTCTTATTTTTGCTTCTGTGGTTGTAGTTGATAGTATAACCCTGGTGGCCCTGTGTGGCCTTTTTTATGCCTCTGGACCATAGTTGGTGGGTTAATTGGGAATGTCCATGAGTTATGAACATCGAGATTGATATTGTAGGACTAGTTATCTTTGTTGTAGCGCGATTGGAGCCGGTACAAGGCTGATAGGTTGATTGTGAGCCGTTGGGTTACTGTTTGTGTTTGGCATATCATTATTATACATGTGATGAGATTTACTATATGTTTTACTCCTGTTTTGGCTGCGGGCCCATTATAAATGATTTTCCTAACCTTGCATGACCTCGGGAGGCCCATTTTCAGTAAAAATGGTTATAAAAGGTTTGAAACTGATTTTCATGGATTTTCTTGGAGTAAAAGAGTTAAAAAGATGATTTTATTAATGGTTTTCATACTATTACTAGACTCGGCTGAGCCAGAGTGCTAAATATATTTTACTTTTGGTTTGAAGCGATTCTAAACTCGGTCAGACCGAGCATCAGACTTGTTTTACTACCTAGTATTAGTATAATTTTAAATGTTTAGAAGTTTGGAACTTTGACTACTTTATTTTGATTGAAATCTTTTAAATATAATTGATTAACAAAAGGAGTTCTTTGTACTTTCTTTTGAATATATATTTCTATATGTGTAATATGTTAATATGATACAATTGAGACCATTTTTTGAAAAGTCGAAGTCATAGTACTGTAGTATACGAGTATATATTAGTCAAAGTTGAACAAACTATGGTTACTGATTTACCATACCGCAAAATACTGAAAACAAACTTCAAAATACTAAACCATACTGAATTAATTTGGTATGGTAATGGTATAATAATTTTAAAAATCAAATACCAAAATTATCATACTGAAATTTCAAATACCATACCATACCACGCCTACCCCTAGTGATCATGGCTCCTTGGACGACCTTTTACCGCACAAAATGATAATTGAGCTCGACCTATTTTTTACGAGCATGAAGAACTTGATTTGCCGATAGGTGAAGAGCCAAAATGTCATCTGAGCAAAGAAGAGGAATAGAAATAAAATATAACCTCATACAATCATTAGAGTTCAAAACAATCTTTGCCCCTCCTCTTTTTCCGATTTTATTCTTTAAATTCCCTCTTTAATCCTCTTAATTTGCGGGATATTTTGAGCCCTTATTCTTGGCAAAATTCGCTCAATTTTGGAGCATACACTTGCGGGAGTGTTGTGATCGTCGTGCGCTTTTTTATTTTTGGTTTCGGATTGTGGGGTTCACGGTCCCGCTTTTGATCCAAATTTTGATTCGGCTATAGTTTTAGCAATATGGGTATCGTTAGTCTCATTTTAATGCATAGTTTATGTTTATGATAGTTTGACTACTGTTCGGAGTTTCTCGGAGCAGTTCGGGCTTGAACATCTTCGTTCCAGCAGCTTGTTATAGGACGACAGGTAGGTTACGGTCTTCTCCATATTAGACTTTGCATATATAGGCTATAATTATACTAATTAGCATCCTTGGGTTGGGTTGGGTTGTTAGCTTGGTACCTCAGACCTTGTCCGTTCCTTCATAGCCGTCTTATTTTTACTTCTGTGGTTGTAGTTGATAGTATCACCCTGGTGGCCCTGTGTGGCCTTTTTTATGCCTCTGGACCATAGTTGGTGGGTTAATTGGGAATGTCCGTGAGTTATGAACATCGAGATTGATATTGTAGGACTAGTTATCTTTATTGTAGCGCGATTGGAGCCGGTACAAGGCCGATAGGTTGATTGTGAGTCGTTGGGCTACTGTTTGTGTTTGGCATATCATTATCATACATGTAATGAGATTTACTATATGTTTTCCTACTGTTTTGGCTGCGGGCCTACTATAAATGATTTTCCTAACCTTGCTTGACCTCGGGGGGCTCATTTTAAGTAAAAATGGTTATAAAAGGTTTGAAACTGATTTTCATGGATCTTCTTGGGGTAAAAGAGTTAAAAAGATGATTTTATTAATCGTTTTCATACTATTACTAGACTCGGCTGAGCCAGAGTGCTAAATATATTTTACTTTTAGTTTGAAGCGATACTAGACTCGGTCAGATCGAGCATCAGACCTGTTTTACTACCTAGTATTAGTATAATTTAAATGTTTAGAAGTTTGGAACTTTGACTACTTTAGTTTGATTGAAATCTTTTAAATATAATTGATTAAAAAAAGGAGTTGTTTGTACTTTATTTTGAATATATATTTCTATATGTGTAATGTCTTAATATGATACAATTGAGATATTTTTTGAAAAGTCAAAGTCATAATACTCTAGTATACGAGTATATATTAGTTAAAGTTGAACAAACTATGGTTACCGATTTATCATACCGCAAAATACTGAAACAAAACTTCAAAATACTAAACCATACTGAATTAATTTTGTATGGTAATGGTATAATAGTTTTAAAAATCAAATACCAAAATTACCATACTGAAATTTCAAATACCATACCATACCACGCCCACCCCTAGTGATCATGGCTCCTTGGACGACCTTTTCCCGCACAAAATGATAATTGAGTTTGACCTATTTTGTACGAGCATGAAGAACTGGATTTGCCGGAAGGTGAAGAGACAAAATGTTATCTGAGCAAAGAAGAGGAATGGAAATAAAATATAACCTCATACAATCATTAGAGTTCAAAACAATCTTAGCCCCTCCTATTTTTCCGATTTTATTCTTTAAATTCCCTATTTAATCCTCTTAATTTTACGGGATATTTTGAGCCCTTATTCTTGGTTAAATTCGATCAATTTTGGAGCATGCACTTGCGGGAGTGTTGTGATCGTCGTGCACTTTTTTATTTTTGGTTTTGGATTGTGGGGTTCACGGTCCCGCTTTTGATCCAAATTTTGATTCGACTATACTTTTAGCAATATAGGTATCGTTAGTCTCATTTTAATGCATAGTTTATGTTTATGATAGTTTGTCTACTGTTTGGAGTTTCTCGGAGTAGTTCGGGCTTGAACATCGTCGTTCCAGCAGCTTGTCATAGGACGACAGGTAGGTTACGGTCTTCTCCATATTAGACATTGCGTATATAGGCTATAATTATGCTAATTAGCATCCTTGGGTTGGGTTGGATTGTTAGCTTGGTACCTCAGACCTTGTCCATTCCTTCATATCCGTCTTATTTTTGCTTTTGTGGTTGCAGTTGATAGTATCATCATGGTGGCCCTGTGTGGCCTTTTTTATGCCTCTGAACCATAGTTGGTGAGCTAATTGGGAAGGTCCGTGAGTTCTGAACATCGAGATTGATATTGTAGAACTAGTTATCTTTATTGTAGAGCGATTGGAGCTGGTACAGGGCCGATAGGTTGATTGTGAGCCGTTGGGCTACTGTTTGTGTTTGGCATATCATTATCATACATGTAATGAGATTTACACTATTTTTTACTACTGTTTTGGTTGCGGGCCCACTATAAATGATTTTTCTAACTTTGCATGACCTCGGGGGGCCAATTTTAAGTAAAAATGGTTATAAAAGGTTTGAAACTGATTTTCATGGATCTTCTTGGGGTAAAAGAGTTAAAAAGATGATTTTATTAATGGTTTTCATACTATTACTAGACTCGGTCGAGCCAGAGTGCTAAATATATTTTACTTTTGGTTTGAAGCGATACTAGACTCGGTCAGACCGAGCATTATACTTGTTTTACTACCTAGTATTAGTATAATTTAAATGTTTAGATGTTTGGAACTTTGACTACTTTATTTTGATTGAAATCTTTTAAATATAATTGATTAACAAAAGGAGTTGTTTGTACTTTTTTTTGAATATATATTTCTATATGTGTAATGTGTTAATATGATACAATTGAGACCTTTTTTTGAAAAGTCGAAGTCATAATACTCTATTATACGAGTATATATTAGTCAAAGTTCAACAAACTATGGTTACCGATTTACCATACCGCAAAATACTGAAACCAAACTTCAAAATACTGAACCATACTGAATTAATTTGGTATGGTAATGGTATAATAGTTTTGAAAATCTAATACCAAAATTACCATACTGAAATTTCAAATACCATACCATACCATGCCCACCCCTAGTGATCATGGCTCCTTGGACGACCTTTTCCCGCACAAAATGCTAATTGAGCTCGACCTATTTTGTACGAGCATGAAGAACTGGAGTTGCCGATAGGTGAAGAGACAAAATGTTATCTGAGCAAAGAAGAGGAACGGAAATAAAAAATAACCGCATACAATCATTAGAGTTCAAAACAATCTTAGCCCCTCCTCTTTTTCCAATTTTATTCTTTAAATTCCCTCTTTAATCCTCTTAATTTGCGGGATATTTTGAGCCCTTATTCTTGGTTAAATTCGCTCAATTTTGGAGCATGCACTTGCGGGAGTGTTGTGATCGTCGTGCGCTTTTTTATTTTTGTTTTTGGATTGTGGGGTTCACGGTCCCTCTTTTGATCCAAATTTTGATTCGGCTATACATTTAGCAATATGGGTATCGTTAGTCTCATTTTAATGAATAGTTTATGTTTATGATAGTTTGACTATTGTTCGGAGTTTCATGGAGCAGTTCAGGCTTGAACATCATCGTTTCAGTAGCTTGTAATAGGACGACAGGTAGGTTACAGTCTTATCCATATCAGACTTTGCGTATATAGGCTATAACTATGCTAATTAGCATCTTTGGGTTGGGTTGTTAGCTTGGTACCTCAGACCTTGTCCGTTCCTTCATATCCGTCTTATTTTTGCTTCTGTGGTTGTAGTTGATAGTATCACCCTGGTGGCCCTGTGTGGCCTTTTTTATGCCTCTGGACCATAGTTGGTGGGTTAATTGGGAATGTCCGTGAATTATGAACATCGAGATTGATATTGTAGGACTAGTTATCTGTGTTGTAGAGCGATTGGAGACGGTACAGGGCCGATAGGTTAATTGTGAGCCGTTGGGCTACTGTTTGTATTTGGCATATCATTTATATACATGTGATGAGATTTAAGATATGTTTTACTACTGTTTTGGCTGCGCGCCCACTATAAATGATTTCCTAACCTTGCATGACCTCAGGAGGCCCATTTTCAGTAAAAATGGTTATAAAAGGTTTGAAACTAATTTTCATGGATCTTCATGGGGTAAAAGAGTTAAAAAGATGATTTTATTAATGGTTTTCATAATATTACTAGACTCGGCTGAGCCAGAGTGCTAAATATATTTTACTTTTGGTTTGAAGTGACACTAGACTCGGTCAGACCGAGCATCAGACTTGTTTTACTACTTAGGATTAGTATAATTTAAATATTTAGAAGTTTGAAACTTTGACTACTTTATTTTGATTGAAATCTTTTATATATAATTGATTAACAAAAGGAGTTGTTTGTACTTTCTTTTGAATATATATTTCTATATGTGTAATGTGTTAATATGATACAATTGAGACCTTTTTTGAAAAGTCGAAGTCATAATACTCTAGTATACGAGTAAATATTAGTAAAAGTTGAACAAACTATGGTTACCGATTTACCATACCGCAAAATACTGAAACCAAACTTCAAAATACTGAACCATACTGAATTAATTTGGTATGGTAATGGTATAATAGTTTTAAAAATCAAATACCAAAATTACCATACTGAAATTTCAAATATCATACCATACCACGCCCACCCCTAGTGATCATGGCTCATTGGATGACCTTTTCTAGCACAAAATGATAATTGAGCTCGACCTGTATTGTACGAGCATGAAGAACTGGATTTGTCTATAGGTGAAGAGACAAAATGTTATCTGAGCAAAGAAGAGGAACGAAAATAAAATATAACCTCATACAATCATTAGAGTTCAAATCAATCTTAGCCCCTCCTCTTTTTTCAATTTTATTCTTTAAATTCCCTCTTTAATTCTCTTAATTTGCGGGATATTTTGAGCCCTTATTCTTGGTTAAATTCGCTCAATTTTGGAGCATGCACTTGCGGGAGTGTTGTGATCGTCGTGCACTTTTTTATTTTTGTTTTTTTGATTGTGGCGTTCACGGTCCCTCTTTTGATCAAAAGTTTGATTCGACTATACTTTTAGCAATATGGGCTTCAGATATACATTTGCAGGTGTTTCCACCACCTTTGAAATACCTCATTTTAATGCATAGTTTATATTTATGATAGTTTGACTACTGTTCGTAGTGTCTCAGAGCAGTTCAGGCTTGAACATCATTGTTCCAGTAGCTTGTCATAGTACGACAGGGAGGTTACAATCTTCTCCATATTTGACTTTGCGTATATAGGCTATGGTTATTCTAATTAGCATCTTTGGGTTGGGTTGTTAGCTTGGTACCTCAGACCTTGTCCGTTCCTTCATATCCGTCTTATTTTTGCTTCTGTGGTTGTAGTTGATAGTATCACCCTGGTGGCCCTGTGTGGCCTTTTTTATGCCTCTGGACCATAGTTGGTGGGTTAATTGGGAATGTCCGTGAGTTATGAACATCGAGATTGATATTGTAGGACTAGTTATCTTTGTTGTAGCGGGATTGGAGCCGGTACAAGGCTGATAGGTTGATTGTGAGCCGTTGGGCTACTGTTTGTGTTTGGCATATCATTATTATACATGTGATGAGATTTACTATATGTTTTACTCCTGTTTTGGCTGCGGGCCCATTATAAATGATTTTCCTAACCTTGCATGACCTCGGGAGGCCCATTTTCAGTAAAAATGGTTATAAAAGGTTTGAAACTGATTTTCATGGATTTTCATGGGGTAAAAGAGTTAAAAAGATGATTTTTATTAATGGTTTTCATACTATTACTAGACTCGGGTGAGCCAGAGGGCTAAATATATTTTACTTTTGGTTTGAAGCGATTCTAAACTCGGTCAGACCGAGCATCAGACTTGTTTTACTACCTAGTATTAGTATAATTTTAAATGTTTAGAAGTTTGGAACTTTGACTACTTTATTTTGATTGAAATATTTTAAATATAATTGATTAACAAAAGGAGTTGTTTGTACTTTCTTTTGAATATATATTTCTATATGTGTAATGTGTTAATATGATACAATTGAGACCATTTTTTGAAAAGTCGAAGTCATAGTACTGTAGTATACGAGTATATATTAGTCAAAGTTGAACAAACTATGGTTACTGACTTACCATACCGCAAAATACTGACAACAAACTTCAAAATACTAAACCATACTGAATTAATTTGGTATGGTAATGGTATAATAATTTTAAAAATCAAATACCAAAATTACCATACTAAAATTTCAAATACCATACCATACCACGCCCACCCCTAGTGATCATGGCTCCTTGGACGACCTTTTACCGCACAAAATGATAATTGAGCTCGACCTATTTTGTACGAGCATGAAGAACTTGATTTGCCGATAGGTGAAGAGCCAAAATGTCATCTGAGCAAAGAAGAGGAATAGAAATAAAATATAACCTCATACAATCATTAGAGTTCAAAACAATCTTTGCCCCTCCTCTTTTTCTGATTTTATTCTTTAAATTCCCTCTTTAATCCTCTAAATTTGCGGGATATTTTGAGCCCTTATTCTTGGCAAAATTCGCTCAATTTTGGAGCATGCACTTGCGGGAGTGTTGTGATCGTCGTGCACTTTTTTATTTTTGGTTTCGGATTGTGGGGTTCACTGTCCCGCTTTTGATCCAAATTTTGATTCGGCTATAGTTTTAGCAATATGGGTATCGTTAGTCTCATTTTAATGCATAGTTTATGTTTATGATAGTTTGACTACTGTTCGGAGTTTTTCGGAGCAGTTCGGGCTTGAACATCTTCGTTCCAGCAGCTTGTTATAGGATGACAGGTAGGTTACGGTCTTCTCCATATTAGACTTTGCATATATAGGCTATAATTATACTAATTAGCATCCTTGGGTTGGGTTAGGTTGTTAGCTTGGTACCTCAGACCTTGTCCGTTCCTTCATAGCCGTCTTATTTTTGCTTCTGTGGTTGTAGTTGATAGTATCACCCTGGTGGCCCTGTGTGGCCTTTTTTATGCCTCTGGACCATAGTTGGTGGGTTAATTGGGAATGTCCGTGAGTTATGAACATCGAGATTGATATTGTAGGACTAGTTATCTTTTTTGTAGCGCGATTGGAGCCGGTACAAGGCAGATAGGTTGATTGTGAATCGTTGGGCTACTGTTTGTGTTTGGCATATCATTATCATACATGTAATGAGATTTACTATATGTTTTCCTACTGTTTTGGCTGCGGGCCCACTATAAATGATTTTCCTAACCTTGCTTGACCTCGGGGGGCCCATTTTCAGTAAAAATGGTTATAAAAGGTTTGAAACTGATTTTCATGGATCTTCTTGGGGTAAAAGAGTTAAAAAGATGATTTTATTAATCGTTTTCATACTATTACTAGACTCGGCTGAGCCAGAGTGCTAAATATATTTTACTTTTAGTTTGAAGCGATACTAGACTCGGTCAGATCGAGTATCAGACATGTTTTACTACCTAGTATTAGTATAATTTAAATGTTTAGAAGTTTGGAACTTTGACTACTTTATTTTGATTGAAATCTTTTAAATATAATTGATTAACAAAAGGAGTTATTTGTACTTTCTTTTGAATATATATTTCTATATGTATAATGTGTTAATATGATACAATTGAGACCTTCTTTTAAAAAGTCGAAGTCATAATACTCTAGTATACAAGTATATATTAGTCAAAGTTGAACAAACTGTGGTTACCGATTTACCATACCGCAAAATACAGAAACCAAACTTCAAAATACTAAACAATACTGAATTAATTTGGTATGGTAATAGTATAATAGTTTTAAAAATTACCATACTGAAATTTCAAATACCATACCATACCACGTCCACCCCTAGTGATCATGGCTCCTTGGACGACCTTTTCCCGCCCAAAATGATAATTGAGCTCGACCTGTTTTGTACGAGCATGAAGAACTGGATTTGCCGATAGGTGAAGAGCCAAAATGTTATCTGAGCAAAGAAGAGGAACGGAAATAAAATATAACCTCATACAATTATTAGAGTTCAAAACAATCTTAGCCCCTCCTCTTTTTCCAATTTTATTCTTTAAATTCCCTCTTTAATCCTCTTAATTTGCGGGATATTTTGAGCCCTTATTCTTGGTTAAATTCGCTCAATTTTGGAGCGTGCACTTGTGGGAGTTTTGTGATCGTCGTGCGCTTTTTTATTTTTGGTTTCGGATTGTGGGGTTCACGGTCCCTCTTTTGATCCAAATATTATTCGGCTATACCTTTAGCAATATGGGTATCGTTAGTCTCATTTTAATGCATAGTTTATGTTTATGATAGTTTCACTACTGTTCGGAGTTTCTCAGAGCAGTTCAGGCTTGAACATCATCGTTCCAGCAGCTTGTCATAGGACGACAGGTAGGTTACGGTCTTCTTCATATTAGACTTTGCGTATATGGCTATAGTTATGCTAATTAGCATCCTTGGGTTGGGTTATTAGCTTGGTACCTCAGACCTTGTCCGTTCCTTCATATCTGTCTTATTTTCGCTTTTGTGGTTGTAGTTGATAGTATCTCCTTGGTGGCCCTGTGTGGCCTTTTTTATGCCTCTGGACCATAGTTGGTGGGTTAATTGGGAATGTCCGTGAGTTCTGAATATCGACATTGATATTGTAGGACTAGTTATCTGTGTTAGTATGATATTGTAGAACATAGCCGTCTTATTTTCGCTTTTGTGGTTGTAGTTGATAGTATCTCCCTGGTGGCCCTGTGTGGCCTTTTTTATGCCTCTGGACCATAGTTGGTGGGTTAATTGGGAATGTCCGTGAGTTATGAACATCGAGATTGATATTGTAGGACTAGTTATCTTTGTTGTAGCGCGATTGGAGCCGGTACAAGGCCGATAGGTTGATTGTGAGTCGTTGGGCTACTGTTTGTGTTTGGCATATCATTATCATACATGTAATGAGATTTACTATATGTTTTCCTACTGTTTTGGCTGCGGGCCCACTATAAATGATTTTCCTAACCTTGCTTGACCTCGGGGGGCCCATTTTAAGTAAAAATGGTTATAAAAGGTTTGAAACTGATTTTCATGGATCTTCTTGGGGTAAAAGAGTTAAAAAGATGATTTTATTAATCATTTTCATACTATTACTAGACTCGGCTGAGCCAGAGTGCTAAATATATTTTACTTTTAGTTTGAAGCAATACTAGACTCGGTCAGATCGAGTATCAGACATGTTTTACGACCTAGTATTACTATAAATTAAATGTTTAGAAGTTTTGAACTTTGACTACTTTATTTTGATTGAAATCTTTTAAATATAATTGATTAACAAAAGGAGTTGTTTGTACTTTCTTTTGAATATATATTTCTATATGTGTAATGTGTTAATATGATACAATTGAGACCTTTTTTTGAAAAGTTGAAGTCATAATACTCTAGAATACGAGTATATATTAGTCAAAGCGAACAAACTATGGTTACCGATATACCATACCGCAAAATACTTAAACCAAACTCCAAAATACTAAACCATACTAAATTAATTTGGTATGGTAATGGTATCATAGTTTTAAAAATCAAATACCAAAATTACCATACTGAAATTTCAAATACCATACCATACCACGCCCATCCCTAGTGATCATGGCTCCTTGGACGACCTTTTCCCGCACAAAATGATAATTGAGCTCGACCTGTTTTGTACGAGCATGAAGAACTGGATTTGTCGATAGGTGAAGAGACAAAATGTTATTTGAGAAAAGAAGAGGAACGGAAATAAAATATAACCTCATACAATCATTAGAGTTCAAAACAATCTTAGCCCCTCCTCTTTTTCCGATTTTATTCTTTAAATTCCCTCTTTAATCCTCTTAATTTGTGGGATATTTTGAGCCCTTATTCTTGGCAAAATTCGCTCAATTTTGGAGCATGCACTTGTGGGAGTGTTGTGATCGTCGTGCGCTTTTTTATTTTTGGTTTTGGATTGTGGGGTTCACGGTCCCGCTTTTGATCCAAATTTTGATTCGGCTATACTTTTAGCAATATGGGTATCGTTAGTCTCATTTTAATGCATAGTTTATGTTTATGATAGTTTGACTATTGTTCGGAGTTTCTTGGAGCAGTTCAGGCTTGAACATCATCGTTCCAGCAGCTTGTCATAGGACGACAGGTAGGTTACGGTCTTATCCATATTAGACTTTGCGTATATAGGCTATAATTATGCTAATTAGCATCTTTGGGTTGGGTTGTTAGCTTGGTACCTCAGACCTTGTCCGTTTCTTCATATCCGTCTTATTTTTGCTTCTGTGGTTGTAGTTGATAGTATCACCCTGGTGGCCCTGTGTGGCCTTTTTTATGCCTCTGGACCATAGTTGGTGGGTTAATTGGGAATGTCCATGAGTTCTGAACATCGAGATTGATATTGTAGGACTAGTTATCTGTGTTGTAGAGCGATTGGAGCCGGTACAGGGCCGATAGGTTGATTATGAGCCGTTGGGCTACTGTTTGTGTTTGGCATATCATTATCATACATGTAATGAGATTTACTATATGCTTTACTACTGTTTTGGTTGCGGGCCCACTATAAATGATTTTCCTAACCTTGCATGACCTCGGGGGGCCCATTTTCAGTAAAAATGGTTATAAAAGGTTTGAAACTGATTTTCATGGATCTTCTTGGGGTAAAAGAGTTAAAAAGATGATTTTATTAATGGTTTTCATACTATTACTAGTCTCGGTTGAGCCAGAGTGCTAAATATATTTTACTTTTGGTTTAAAGCGATACTAGATTCGGTCAGACCGAGCATCAAACTTTTTTACTACTTAGTATTAGTATAATTTAAATGTTTAGAAGTTTGGAACTTTGACTACTTTATTTTGATTGAAATCTTTTAAATATAATTTATTAACAAAAGGAATTGTTTGTACTTTCTTTTTAATATATATTTCTATATGTGTAATGTGTTAATATGATACAATTGACACTGTTTTTTTTAAAAGTCGAAGTCATAATACTCTAGTATACGCGTATATATTAGTCAAAGTTGAACAAACTATGGTTACCAATTTACCATACCGCAAAATACTGAAACCAAACTTCAATATACTAAACCATACTGAATTAATTTGGTATTGTAATGGTATAATTGTTTTAAAAATCAAATACCAAAATTACCAAACTGAAATTTCAAATACCATACCATACCACGCCCACTCCTAGTGATCATGGCTCCTTGGACGACCTTTTCCCCCACAAAATGATAATTGAGCTCGACCTATTTGGTACGAGCATGAAGAACTGGATTTTCAGATAGGTGAAGAGCCAAAATGTTATCTGAGCAAAAAAGAGGAACAAAAATAAAACATAACCTCATACAATCATTAGAGTTCAAAACAATATTAGCCCTTCCTCTTGTTTCGGTTTTATTCTTTAAACTCCCTCTTTATTCCTCTTAATTTGCAGGATATTTTGAGCCCTTGTTCATGGTTAAATTCGCTCAATTTTGGACCATGCACTTGCGGGAGTGTTGTGATCGTTGTGCGCTTTTTTATTTTTGGTTTCGGATTGTGGGGTTCACGGTCCCGCTTTTGATCCAAATTTTAATTTGGCTATACTTTTAGCAATATGGGTATCGTTAGTCTCATTTTAATGCATAGTTTATGTTTATGATAGTTTGACTACTGTTCGGAGTTTCTCGGAGCAGTTCGGGATTGAACATCGTCGTTCCAGCAGCTTGTCATAGGACGACAGGTAGGTTACGGTCTTCTTCATATTAGACTTTGCGTATATAGGCTATAATTATGCTAATTAGCATCCTTAGATTGGGTTGTTAGCTTGGTAGCTCAGACCTTGTCCGTTCCTTCATATCCGTCTTATTTTCGCTTCTGTGATTGTAGTTGATAGTATCACCCTGGTGGCCCTGTGTGGCCTTTTTTTTGCCTCTGACCATAGTTGGTGGGTTAATTGAGAATGTCCGTGAGTTCTGAACATCGAGATTGATGTTGTAGGACTAGTTATCTGTGTTGTAGAGTGATTGGAGCTGGTACAAGGCTGATAGGTTGATTGTGAGCCGTTGGGCTACTGTTTGTGTTTGACATATCATTATCATACATGTAATGAGATTTACTATAAGTTTTACTCCTGTTTTGGCTGCGGGCCCACTATAAATGATTTTCCTAACCTTGCATGACCTCGGGGGGCCCATTTTCAGTAAAAATGGTTAAAAAAGGTTTGAAACTGATTTTCAGGGATCTTCTTGGGGTAAAAGAGTTAACAAGATGATTTTATTAATCGTTTTCATCCTATTACTAGACTCGGCTGAACCAGAGTGCTAAATATATTTTGCTTTTGGTTTGAACCGATACTAGACTCGGTCAGATCGAGTATCAGACATGTTTTACTACCTAGTATTAGTATAATTTAAATGTTTAGAAGTTTGGAACTTTGACTACTTTATTTTGATTGAAATCTTTTAAATATAATTGATTAACAAAAGGAGTTGTTTGTACTTTCTTTTGAATATATATTTCTATATGTTTAATGTGTTAGTATGATACAATTGAGACCTTTTTATGAAAAGTCGAAGTCATAATACTCTAGTATACGAGTATATATTAGTCAAAGCGAACAAACTATGATTACCGATTTACCATACCGCAAAATACTGAAACCAAACTTCAAAATACTGAACCATACTGAATTAATTTGATATGGTAATGGTATAATAGTTTTAAAAATCAAATACCAAAATTACCATACTGAAATTTCAAATACCATACCATACCACGCCCACCCCTAGTGATCATGGCTCCTTGGACGACCTTTTCCCGCACAAAATGATAATTGAGCTTGATCTATTTTGTACGAGCATGAAGAACTGGATTTGCCGATAGGTGAAGAGACAAAATGTTATCTTAGAAAAGAAGAGGAACAGAAATAAAATATAACCGCATACAATCATTAGAGTTCAAAACAATCTTAGCCCCTCCTCTTTTTCCAATTTTATTCTTTAAATTCCCTCTTTAATCCTCATAATTTGCGAGATATTTTGAGCCCTTATTCTTGGTTAAATTAGATCAATTTTGGAGCATGCACTTGCGGGAGTGTTGTGATCGTTGTGCGCTTTTTTATTTTTGGTTTCGGATTGTGGGGTTCACGGTCCCGCTTTTGATCCAAATTTTGATTCGGCTATACTTTTAGCAATATGGGTATCGTTAGTCTCATTTTAATGCATAGTTTATGTTTATGATAGTTTGACTATTGTTCGGAGTTTCTCGGAGCAGTTTGGGCTTGAACATCGTTGTTCCATCAGCTTGTCATAGGACGACAAGTAGGTTACAGTCTTCTATATATTAAACTTTGCGTATATAGGCTATAATTATGTTAAATAGCATCCTTGGGTTGGGTTGTTAGCTTGGTACCTCAGACCTTGTTCGTTCCTTCATATCCGTCTTATTTTTGCTTCTGTGGTTGTAGTTGATAGTATCACCCTGGTGGCCTTTTGTGGCCTTTTTTATGCCTCTGGACCATAGTTGGTGGGTTAATTGGGAATGTACGTGAGTTCTGATTATCGAGATTGATATTGTAGGACTAGTTATCTGTGTTGTAGAGCGATTAGAGCGGTACAGGGCCGATAGGTTGATTGTGAGCCGTTGGGCTACTGTTTGTGTTTGGCATATCATTATCATACATGTAATGAGATTTACTACATGTTTTACTACTGTTTTGGCTACAGGCACACTATAAATGATTTTCCTAACCTTGCATGACCTCAGGGGGCTCATTTTTAGTAAAAATGGTTATAAAAGGTTTGAAACTGATTTTCATGGATCTTCTTGGGGTAAAAGAGTTAAAAAGATGATTTTATTAATCGTTTTCATACTATGACTAGACTCGGCTGATCCAGAGTGCTAAATATGTTTTACTTTTGGTTTGAAGAGATACTAGACTCGGTCAGACCGAGCATCAGACTTGTTTTACTACAGTGTTAGACCCAGTTACGCTTCGGGAACCCTTGTAGGGGTTTTGAGACTTGATTTACTGTTTTAGACCCCGATAGACTCTGGGCTTGCATTTTTGAGACTTCAGTTACTTATTTGGATCCAGATACACTCCAGACGATTATATTGAGATTATGAGATTTAGTATATAGTCGAAGACCTCCATTGACTTTGATGATCATGACTAGGGGCTGCGTGCTGAGTGTGCCGGAGGGGGGCTGTACGATGTAGTTGAGGTATACGGGTAGTGTCTTTCCATAGATCCTACCATCTGGGCCCTTAGGCGCCGGAGAAGGTACATATAGAGCTATTGTTCTACTTGGTTTTCACACTATTGCATCATATCATTCATTGTGTTCGATTCCACCCTTGTTTGTTGTTTGCTGAGTGTATGCTCCGATAGTATGGGATGCCGGATGGTTTGTCTTCACTTGTATGTATTTTTCGGGTGTATGGGCGTCCCTTAGGACTGTAGGTAGACTTATTATTATCCTATCGCGTTTCTAGTTCTTATTATGACTATATTCGGGTTCTTATTCGATGATTCACATTTGAAAGTTGTGTTGTATATACTTCTGGTTCACTTCATGGTTACACTTGGATGATTGGCTAATTGTTCCTACTTTGAGAGAGTATTATTGACATGATTTAGTTGTTAGAATTGGGTTTCAAGAATGATTTTGTTTACTTGTTTTCCCTCCTTCCTGTTTTACTTGAGATTACCGGTATACCGCCTATTTCCCTAAAACTCTCTTTATATGTTGCTATTGGTAGGACCCCAGGTGCGTTCTTTCTTTCATTCACCTGTGTCTGTGAGATATATATTTCTAGTAGCTAGCCAAGTATGTTGTTTTCTTCTTGTATTCTTCTATGCTAGCTTACGTGTACCTATCCGTTTGTTTCTGTGACTACTTATTTCATTTCTGCTATTTATTACTTCTATATATTATATCCGCTCAGTCGGCCTATGATGCCTACTATGCACTCATTGCTTAGCAATTGGTGCTCATACTATACTCTGCATCTTCCTGGTGCAGATTCTAGTGTGGGTCATCATTGTTGATTTGTAGAGACTCGTGCGGGGTGATTTTGGACTATCCGAGACCGGAAGTGAGCTCCTGGCAACTGAAGCTTAGCTGTTATCTCATCTTGTGTATTATGTACTCTTTTGTCATTCAGAGACATATGTATGTATTCTTTTCGACCTTTTGTACCCTATATATTTAGTATCGGCTCTTATACTGTGATACCATTCTGTGGGATGGCATAGTTTTCTTATATATATATATATTACTGTTGCTTATTTCTTTACTTTGCTCCTTTGCTTTCGCTATTTACATCATTCTTCCGCTTACTTGTTAGCTAGTAGCCCATTACTAATCGTTCCGGGCTACGAGAATTGGTACACCTACGGGGGTTTGTAAGTGCCATCATGACCTGAGAAATTGGGTTGTGACAGCTTGGTATCAGAGCTCAGGTTCACTGGTGTCATCAGTATAGGAGCTAATGCCTAGTAGAGTCCTGCGGACCGGGGCAAAGACATTCGTACTCAATCTTCAAGAGGCTACAGTGGCATCTCAGGAAAAATGACTCTTTTGTTGCTTCTATATCGTGCGTCTTATCTTAGATAGTTACCTAGAATCTCACTTGTTCTATTTCATTCTCCTGCAGATGGCTCATACGAGATCGTCGACAGCAGGTGGGGGTGAGCCTTCAACTCCAGCACACCCGACCCCAGCTAAGGGCAGGGGAGGTCGTAGAGGTAGGGGTAGAGGATATGCCCGAGTAGTGGAACCAGCTAGAGCTCCTAAGGTCACGATTGAGCCTGAGTTAGTCTCGAGCAGCAACCTCTTGACCAGGGGATAGCCCAGGTACCACCAGTGCCAGCACCAGCTTCTGTGCCAGCTTTAGCCCCAGCTCCTTCGTCAAATATTTGGGGTCTACTTCTATAGTTGTTGGATATGATTAAGGGTCAACCTTCAGATGTGGCACAAACATCCACTCAGGGGTCAGCCCTGGGTGTACAGAGTTCAGAAGTGCATCCTGCTACTGTGGCTCCCCGTGCTAAGGTTATTCCGGTACCGACTGCTGCATAGCCTCTTACTCCTCACCCAACTATGACAGAGACGGAGCAGAAGGCGTTGGGTAGATTTTTGAGACTGGCTCCACCTATATTTTCTAGTACACCTGGTCAGGATCCATATGATTTTTTCTCTGCTTGTGAGGAGATGCTACACTATTTGGGTTTGTTGGAGACTCACGGTGTTGGATACACTACTTATCAGTTGCAGGGCCCAGCTAAGTTATGGTGGAGGGCCCAGGTTTCTTGCACACCATCTTCGTCTCCTTTGTTACCTTGGTCAGAGTTCTATGAGGCCTTTATGGCCAAGTTGTTGTCACAGAGCGACAGAGAGCGTTGTAAAGAGCAGTTATTGACTTATGCAGGGATCTATGACTGTATCTGAGTACGAGATTCACTTTCACCAGCTTGTGCCCTTTGGGGCCATAATTATCTCTACCGAGCCCGACAGAGTCAGTAGATTTGTTTAGGGGTTGAGATTAGAGTCCAGACAGACAACTGAGGTGTTAAATGCTAGCGGACTATCCTTTCAGGATATAGTGGATCATGTTTGCACTATGGAGGATTTGCACCGTCTTGATCCGGAGTCCAGAGATAAGAGGCCACATCACCAAGGCAGCTACAGTGGTTCCCATTATAGTGGTAGAGTTTCAGGCCAATAGGGTTTAGGGTATTAGTCACATCAGCACCAGGGTCAGTCTAGTCGACCGGTTCAGGCATCACTTCAGGCGTATGGTGGGTCATAGTTTGAGCAGGGTTACGATGGTTAGACTCTGAGGGGTACATCTTCTGGAGCATCAGGTTGTGGTGGACACACCGTTGCAACTAGTTTATCCAAGCAAGGTAGGACATCAGGGCCTTGTTATGAGTGTGGAGTTATAGGTCACTTTGCTAGAGATTGCCTCCAACGGGGTACAGTTCAGCTAGCTGCTCAGCCTATTAGAGCTTAGTTGTTATCTTATCTTTTGTATTATGTACTCATTTGTTATTCAGAGACATATGTATATATTCTTTTAGACCTTTTGTACTCTGTATATTTAGTATAGGATCTTATATATATATATATATATATATATATATATATGTATGTATATTCTTCTTGCTTATTTCTTTACCTTGCTCCTTTGCTTTCGCTATTTATATCATTCTCTCGCTTAATTGTTAGCTAGTAGTCAATTACTAACCATTCTGGGCTACGGGAATTGGTACGCCTATAGGGGGATTGTAGGTGCCATCATGACCTGTGAAATTGGGTCTTGACACCCCATGCCAATATATGATCATTCCACCCATCCCAGGGCTTTCCCACCATTAGTTCGCATAAAACTATAATTTTTACAAATACATTAAGCAAATAATGGTGTTTTAAACAAAATTGAACAACTATAATCATAACCCAAGAATTCTATGCCCTAGAAACCTTTTTTTTCACCGGATTCTACCATCTTAGGTAAACTCAAACTTTCCCCCAAGCCTGAAATTACCATTTCTAAGGTCTGGGAATCAAAATATAGAAGTGGGGAGCAAAATCCTCACCTTTTCGACGAAGTTTGGTGGAAAGTCAGTGAAAATCGCCTCCCTTCGCCTTTGCCTTTCTCTAAAACATTCTTGAGAAATTCTGAACGTTTTGGGCGAAATTTCTGCATTAACTGCGACTTATTCATTATAGCGGTCTATACACCGCTATAGCAGCGCCACCTTAGCAAACTCGACCGTTATGGCAGTGCTGACTGACTTTGACTTCCACTATAGCAGGAATTTCTCCGCTATAGTGGTCTTCGCTGTAGCGCGGAGCATTTGACACAGGACAGAATCTCAGAAATTCCCTCAAAATTGCCCTTTTTAACAACA
Source organism: Jaltomata sinuosa (assembly GCA_003996215.1). Lineage (NCBI taxonomy): Eukaryota > Viridiplantae > Streptophyta > Magnoliopsida > Solanales > Solanaceae > Jaltomata > Jaltomata sinuosa. The sequence continues at coordinate 86,250 of QJPP01003711.1, forward strand.
TACCTCAAATCTCAATGTTCCGAATCAACCCTTTCACGTCAACTTTGATATCGGGAGTTCTACTCACCCGAATTCACTTTCAAAAAGTCCCCCGGACTTCTTAATGTTTTAGCTAACAAAAAACTAGCTCAACATAAGATATTTTATCCAATTCTCACCCGGATTTCCCTAGATCATACCTCGCTCAGAATCTGTCCGAGATTAGCCTAGCCCAAATTTTCCCAACTCCCTAACTCAGAAGTTTTCTAACCCAAAATTTCGCACGAATGGTTTATCCGTAACGACGGAATAGGTTGTTACAAATGTTCTCCACAATCATAATATCTCTTTAAGAATGGTTATTATATGAAAATTTTAATTAATTTTAAATATATTTTATCAATAATTTTCTTTTTAAAATCCCCTAAAAGAGTAGATTTTGATAATTATAAAAAGAATATGAAGTAAGGTGCATCAAAAAATAGTAAAAATGAGATAATTAAATTCTCTTTTTGGTAACTAGCATTTCATTAATCACCAAAATGAGCATTACAAAACCATAGCAAGATTGACTCATCCTTGTTAATCCATTACATCAATCAAAGCAGACAGTAAAGGAACTCATCAAGACTATTCCTAGAATACATATTCAAGAATTAAGGTTTGAATCTTCGGAGGAGCTTTGGCACACGTCACATAAATAATTTCTCGAGCTATAGCTTCCCAGGGTCTAAATTTCTTCTCAAAGAGTCTCAGGTTTCTCTCAATCCACAACACATAACTTAGCTCTGTATATACCAATTTGAATAATTGTGCCTGCAGTGCTTTCCCTTTGGTATGTGATACTGTCCAGTGAACATGTTGCTCCCAGTTTTGAGCCTGGTAATATTGTCTCTGCAACCACTGAAGTACTCTACTCCATATGCATCGGGTGTATGGACATAGTACAAACAAATGTTCCCTTGTTTTAAGTTGATGCTGGCAGAATTGGCAAGTCGGGTCCACTTCCATTCCCCACTTGAGCAGTCTTTCCTTTATAAGTAACCTCCCTTGCATTTGCAACCATATTGTGAACCTTGCTTTAGGCCTGGCAGAGTTCTTATAGAGCATACTTTTCCATAGTACTCTAGGTCTCTCCCCCAGCAGATGGTTATAAATTTGTCTAATCAGGCTTTTGGTAGGTCTCCGAACCAAATTTTGTGGCATATTTGATCTTGTTTCCATGATTTTTCTAATCATCCAACAAGCTTGTTGAGGAATCTGCATTACACTCAGTGTTTGGCCCTTTATGTTGTATGTATAAATCCACCTAATCCACAACTTATCAACTTTGTGTTCTACATCCTAGTAGTTCTTGAATATTGCAGCTTTATTCCATAAGAGCATATTAGTGATATTAATACCACCAATACATTTAGGGGCACATAACTCCTCCCAGGCAACTAGTGCCTTTTTGGTGATGCTAGCACTGCCAGACCATAGAAAACTTCTACAATGAGCTTCAATGATTTTAAGTACTTTAGATGGTAAGATAAAGAGTTGAGCCCAAGAATCTTGAATACCAAATATAACAGACTGTATCAATTGAGCTCTGCCAGCATAATATAGGTTCCTTGCAGTCCAAGAAGATATTCTAGCTGTGATTTTGTTAATTAGAGGTTGCCATTGGATGAGAGAAATTTTTTGTGTGGAAAAGGAACACCCAAATATCTAAAAGGAAACTCTCCCAGAGTGTATCCCAATAGGTGTAATTTCTACTTTGTTCAGCTTGTGGCACACCTCCAAAATACAATGCACTTTTACCTATATTTGCAGACAAACCAGAAGCCATAGAAAAGGTGTTGAAACAGTGATGTAGCATCACTACTGAGTTGAGATCACCTCTGGAGAAAAGAAGTAGATCATCTGCAAAGCATAGGTGAGTCAATCCCATTGGGGCACACCTGGGATGGAATTTGAAGGCCTTATTCATTTTTAAACAATTGAGCAACCTGCTAAGATATTCCATTGCAATTGCAAACAAAAAGAGGGAAACAGGGTCTCCTTGTCTTAGCCCTTTAGCAGCATGGAAAGGTACTGAAGGTTCTTCATTTATCAGAATACTATAACTAACAGTTTGAACACATTCCATCACCCAATGAGTAAAACTTTCAGGGAAGCCCAAAGCAAGTAGGACTTGTCTCAAATAGACCCACTCCAATGAATCATAAGCTTTCTGTAGATCTATTTTAATCATACATCTAGGTGATATATGTTTCCTTGTGTAACCTTTCACTAACTCATGAGCAAGGATAATGTTGTCTCCTATATTTCTCCCAGGGATGAAACCTGCCTGAGCCTCACAAATAAGATAAGGCATCACTTTTTGTATCCTGTTAGCTAATATCTTGGAAATAAGTTTATAGATGATAGTGAGTAGGCTATAGGTCTGTACTCTCTGATGCTATTAGGATGAGGCACCTTAGGAGTAAGAGTAATGGTAGCACAATTGATAGGTCTAAACATAGTACATATCCTAAAGAAGTCTTGAACAACTACAGTAACATCATGTTTGACAACCTGCCATGCCTTCTTGTAAAAAACAGCACTAAAACCATCTATCCCTGGAGCTTTATCATCACCAATTGCTTCAAGACTAGTCTGAATTTCAGTTTCAGACACTGGAGCACATAAAATAACTCTATGATCATGTGTTAAAATAGGCCCAAGTTGCATAACCTGAATATTGATGGCTGGTAAATTTTGTGCAGTTGTCCCCATGAGACCTTGATAGAATTAGACAATCTCCTTTTTATTATCATTTTGGTTAGTGAGTGTGCTGCCAGTGAGAGAAGTTAACTGAGTGATCTGTTTCCTTTGATATCTATCCTTCATCATAGCAGTGAAGTACTTGGTGTTTGAAACCCCTAGTTGAATCCATTTTGCTCTGTATTTTTGCCTCATGATACTCTCTTCCACCATTATCCACTTCTCAAGATCACCTAGAAGTGTTTGCTCCCTTTGTTGTAAACTTTCAGACCATTGAATATTAATCTGATGTTGGACAACAGCTAACTGTTCTAGCTTGGTCTATTCTCTAACCAGTTAGTTTATATTCTTCAGTGTTGAGCCTCTTGAAAACTGGTTTGAGAGCCATTAGTTTATACCACACAGACTTAAAATTTCCTGGGGTTGTTCTAGAGTTCCAGTTTTCATGAACCAGTTGCAAAAACTTAGTATGATCAGCCCAGACATTAAAGAACCTAAAAGGAGGCCTGATGGTTCTTTGGGTATCAACTAGGTTCAACATCACTGGTGTATGATCCGAGACATTAGGTAGCCCATACTCCACTATCACATGCCCCCATTTCATCATCCAGTCATTGTTTGCAAAAGTTATATCCAATCTGCTTCTCACCCTGTCAACTCCAAGTTGTTTGTTAGTCCAAGTATAATACTCTCCCTTCCAAGCTACTTCATTCAATAGAATATCATTTATGCAATCATTAAAATCCTTAACTTCACTGAATTGGACTGGGTGGTGGGATGTCTATCCTGTGAGTATAATAATGCATTGAAATCCCCACTGATCATCCAGGGACTAGACATTCCTTGGGCTATATCTTTGAGTTGTGACCATAATGCCTTTCTTTGCTCAACAGTGTTAAATTCATAGATGACATTAAGATGGCAATCAATAGGTTCAACTAACCCCTTCACATGGCAATGAATAAGTTGAGCTTCTTCCTTAATAGGTGTGACAATGTACTTACTAGTATTCCAAATGAGCCATATCCTCCCATTGATAGCTGAGTGATAATTATGAATGATATCCACCCATATGCAATATTTTTGAGGACTCTTCCCTGATTGTGTTGTTTAACTCTAGCTTCTATAAGACCAGCTAAACCAATATGATTATTATGAAGGGCCTTCTTTATTTATTTCTACTTGTAGCATTTATTCACCCCTTTGATGTTCCAGAATAACCAAGTCATATGGATTGATGCTTTCTCCCTCTATCCAGAGAGAGGGAACTGCTAGCCTCATCTACACAAGTGACACTGGAGAATCTATTTGAGATAGGGACAGAGCAGAGCTTAGGAAAGTTCTTCAATGTAAACCCTGGTCTTTGCTTGTATTTACCTCTATCAGCAGCAGTAGTGTTAGTCACTATATTCTTAACTTCACCATTCTCATCATGTGAGCTATATTCTGGCAGAGGCTCTGGCAAGTTGGCCTGGCTTGATATTGTCATTTGCACTGGTTTACTAACCCATTGTGGCACAAACTTCTTATTTCTATCACCTCTTCCTCTCCTCCTTGGCCTAGGTAATTCAGTAGCCTGCTGTTGAGGAGCACATTTATGGCCAAGCATTTGACAGACATCACAATAGAGAGGTTTCCAATCATAAGTGACTGCTTGAGTAAAGGTTCTTCCACTAGGTTCTTTCACCAGGATGGTATCAGGGAGTGTCTTAGTGACATTAGCCTTAATCAATATTCGTGCAAAGGAGATCTTAATTTGTTTAGCCGTACATTCATCCGCAAACATAGGCACACCTATAGAACTGAAAATTATACTCAAAGAGTTTGTGCTCTAGCAGTTCATAGGTAATTGGGGGAAAGTGATCCATAATGGAATTTCAGTAGGAAACTCCTTGTTGAAATCAAAGTCAGGTGACCATGGTTTGAGAATCAAGGGTCGATAATTAATAGTACAAGGTCCTCCCATCAACACCTCTTCCAGATCTGTTTTAGTTTGGAATTTCACCACAAAATACCCCTCTTCATGTATATACACAGTAGGTTCAGCCACATTCCAAGTTTGGGAAACAAATCTAACCATAGCATTATAGTCCGGACAATCACCAATAGCATACACAATCAAGGCACAACTCCACTTTTCTGTTTCCTTATCAACCTCCTCCTTCTCCAGTTTAACAACCACTTTACCATCAATAAATTGAGGAGGAAAATATTCAAGCGACATACCATGACTTGCAGATCTATTCTGTTTGAACATATTCACCCAAGGAGCTATTGTGCCATCGTCCTCATGGATTGCCTCATCATCAACTATTTCAGTTGTTTCCACTGTCCCATTGAATGGAACAGTAATTTTTGGGGCTTCAGCTGGAGGTTCCTTAATAGTGCTTGGTGGGTATTTAATTGCAATTTCCTTACAGCACCCCTCCCAAGTGAGGTAGTACCAGACTCATCTTCATCATTTGAAACAATTTCACTCGGGGTTTTAAACTTCTGTATTAGCTCCCCAAATTTAGCCGGGACCCGAGCTCCAACTGAGCTACCAAAAGTGACAATTGAGATTTTCCTTGGTCTCCCCCTGCCTCGACCCTGTGCACGGCCTCGTCTTCTTCCCCTAGCCATGACCTTCTCGTTGGCGAAAAGTGACTACCTTACGCCGATGTCATAGAGAGAGAAGTTGTTCTTCCTTGATATGTCAAAAAATGATAATTAAATTCTTTAAAACACGTAAAGTAGAAACTCATTTATAATATTGATTTTATTAAGACTATTTTGATAATTTAAAAATTAATTAAATAATCAATTTTGATGAAAGAAAATACTAAAGATAGTTCGAATCTTGTCAACGGATAACTATTGCCAATATCCTGTACAAATATAATGTCATTGGAAAATTCATTCATAAAGGCATAAAACACAAATAATTTAACAGGCAAAATTAATTATTAGATATTAAATTTTATATTTTTCTAATTGCTTGATTAAACAATATGCAATATACGAGAAACAAAACATTATAACTTTTAAAAAGATTTGTCGATTAGTTAAACAACATGAGAATCTTAATAGTTCAATTGATTGACTATTTAAACTTTCACTGTATTGGTGAAGGTTCGATTTCTCACTTTGTAATCCCCTCTCTATTTTTTCTTTCCCTACCCCCAATTTATTTATTTATTTAAAAAAGTTAATTAAACAATTGAAAAAACAAAGAAACACTCAATAGAAGTTTGGCATATTATAATAGACTAAGTGCAAAGGCCATGTGACAAGAATGGAAATAAAGTAACTTTATCAACTACATGCCATAATTTTAGAGGATTAAGAAAATAAAGTTACCATTATAATTATGAGGACTATAAAAGTTTGGTATTCTCTCTTTTATATATATATATATATATATATATATATATATTTATCAACTACATGCCATAATTTTAGAGGATTAAGAAAATAAAGTTACCATTATAATTATGAGGACTATAAAAGTTTGGTATTCTCTCTTTTATATATATATATATATATATATATATATATATATATATATATATAATATATATATATATATATATATATATATATAGGAGTAAAGTAAGGAAATGTTAAATTTCAATAACGATGCGGAAACGAAGAATAAGAGACATACTTCTGGTAAGGTGAAAGGTGTGGCATGTGGTTGTAGATTATTTACTTCATAACATATGTTTATTTTCTTTAATGTAATTAATATTGTAGCCAATCCTTGAGAAGGTGAAAGGTGTTATAAGAGAGTAACTGAACCACGTTCAGGGGCGGAGGTAGAAGCTCGTATACGGGTTTGGCTGAACCCACTGACTTTGCCCACATTGTATTTGTGTTAAGAAGTTCATTAAATATGTACATGCATTAAATTTAGAACTTAATTCTTAGTATTTGAAGTCGTCGTTCTAAAATTCAGAACTCATAAATATGAAATTCTGGCTCCGCCTCTGACCACGTTAGAGAATCAAATTCATTTGAAGACTTAATCATTGTTATGGAAATTCAATGGTATAGCGATTATAATATTATCAAAAAGTCGTACAACTCACTTTAAATTCAAAATACCTCTTCAATCACATGATACAACTATGGTAAATTTATCAAAATAAAGTAGTGTTGCTAAGTTTAAAAGACCAAGTAAAATTAACAGTATGAGATGAAGCATGATCGGTATCACACAATTGAAACACTTGATAAGAGCTTTCGAGATATAATGGATGTTAATGAACTTAGGGGCATGTAAAAATCGATTAAATCGATTAATCAAACCGATAAAAATGTTATTGGTTTATTGTTATCGGGTTATTGGGCTAGTAATTTTTAAACGATTTCGTAAATTTTTTATTGGGCTATCGGTTCGATTTCAGTTTTAAGATTTTATTTAACGGTAAAACTGATAACCCAATAAAATTATACTAAAATTATATTTTTATCCCTAATTATTAATAGTGACTTTAGATTTTAAATGTATTTTTTTTTAATCAATTTCTGAGCTAGGAGATCCATTATTATCTCGAATAAGTCTGTACAAAAATGGCCCAACTGGACCCAAAAAAGTAAACAAAAGCAAAAACCAAACATTTAAACATATACACTATTGTATTTGCATTTTACAGTTGTTGTCTTAGTGTTGTTGTTTTCCTTCTAAAATCTTTAACTTGGTGGAGTTCTACCCATCAGTGTAAACTATGAACTGACCTTGTTTTTTTTTTGAGAGATTGTTACCGTTGTTACTGCATTCAAGTTTGCTACTTAACCAGAAAGAAACAAGTTTGTTTTAGTAATAACGTATTTGAATTTTCATATATCTTGTAATTTGTGTAGACTTTTATGCATGAAGGTAGTGTATACATGAACAAATGAAAATAAGAGAAAGCAAAAGAAAAACTATAGGATCATTTTCTTATCGGTTAATCGAAAACTGAACCGTTAAGCACCAAAAATCAATTAACTGAAAACCGATAATGAATATTAGTTTGGTTGTCGATTTTATAACTTTACAAACTGAAAATTGATAAATCAAACCATTAATATACAAAACCAAACTGAACCGACCGATGTACACCCTTAAATGAACTATTTGGAGCAAGACATAATTTTTGATGACCTATATTAATTAATCACAAAAATTTATATTTATTTATTTATAATTGTCATTCAAAACTTTATTTTAATAATAATGTTACTCCTTCTGTTTGAATTTATTTGTTTGCTTTAACTTGATACTGACTTTTAAAAAATAAAGAATTGAATCTTGTGGTGTTAAATTAAAAATATGTGAATGTATCAAAATATCTTTTAATTTTACAATCTTAAATATCCGACATGAAAAATTAAAATTAAGAAGTTATCAAAAAAGAAAAAAAAAATCATAAGATGGGCTGATAATATGGATATGCATATTATCTATCTGGTATCTATTTTTTTAATGGATAATATGAACAATAACCATATTTGATTCTTTTTAAAGAATCAGTTATCCAACCCATATCTAATGGGTCAGATCAGACCAGATAATTACTTGTGTTTTAACTAGGGCTTCTTACCTAACTATATATGAATGTATCGATATTGTATAACAATGTATAAATACGTATAAGTGATATATAACTATATATATATACATATTCATATACATTATTTACACAATATTTATATATTATAATAGTTCATCTTTCTCAACGAGCTAATTTGTTTATATATAATTTCAGTCAATTTAAATCATGATACTTCAAATTTATTTAACTTATGTATCAAATTTATGTATCAATGGACAATTATATTTGTTTATAAATTTTGTATTAATTTAACATTGTCAGATGAATGAGAAAAAAAGAAATTTTTTAATCTTTCATAAAAATAAAATATTAGACTAAAAAAAGAAAAGGAATATAGAGACATCTGCAAGAAATTGGCAACAGAGGAAATGTAACAACTCTCATGGTTGTATTTTAATTTTTGTGCATTTTGACTATTCTACCTCTTTTCATAATTGATTTATGGCATTTGAGGTCGACAGGGGTGGTTAGTTCGATCCTCTAGGTATTTGATTGAGAATTACGCAAGTTTTCATTTTGGAAGGTTTAGAAGTTTGTATGATTGACTTTAGCCAATATCCGTAGAAGTTGAGCTTGTATCAAAACTCCATCATTTCCATCAACTCCAGAACGTGATTTCTGGGTTAGTAAGACTAAACGTTCGGGTCCTGAGACATCCAGATGACCTTTTGAAGAGTTTTGAGTTGTAAAAGTTAAAAACTTAAGAGAGTTGACAAAAATTAATATTTGAGGTTAGAAAGGTTATTTTTGAGTTTCGATGATTACACTAGGTCCTAAGGGTGATTTTTAGTCTAGATGAAGGTTTGGTTCAGCTTTTGAGGCTTTTGGATGAGTTTTGAGTCGTTGTTTGAAAAGTTAGAAATTTCAAAGTTAAGAGTTGACTTTGGTCAATATCCTATCAAGATGACCTCGTTTAGATATTTTGATGATTCTATTGAGTCCAGAATATTATTTTCAAGCTATTAGCATATTTGATTTGTGTCCGGGAGGTTCCGGATGAGTTTCAGATGAATTTTTAACCTTTTGGGTGTTTTAGCTTTGTTTAAGCATAAAATGTGACGACTAAAAGGTCCATTTTTAGTTTTATAAATCAAAAAATCATTTTGAGACTTCTAAAATTTTGAGCATGAGTTGTAGGACTGATCTGGAAAGATTAGTATAATTTTGATAAGTTTAGATCGAGTTTTTATTGTGAAACATGAAATAATTCTTTAACAAGTAAAAAATACATCTGACTGGGAAAATGAGTGCGGATGTCACAATCCGATTTCTAGGGTCATGATGGCACCTACAACCTCCCAGTAGGCGAACCAATTCCCTTAACCTAGAATGGTTAGTAATGGGCTACTACCTAACCAATATGCACAACAAGCAGAATATAAGGATAGAACAAAGCGGAAGCAATAACCTGAATGATATGCAAAATGAAACTACACCAACCCCAAGACTTGGTATCGACAGTACAGGAGATTCTAAATAGAATACATGTGCTAGGTATAACAAATAGACTACACAACTATCTCTGGATACATAAAGAGTAACAATACAAAAGATGAGATGTGATCAAGCCCCGGTCGTCAGACGCTCACCCTAGTCTCGAATATCCCAAAAGCTGCATAAGTCTCCACGTGATCAACGGAAAAAGCTCACACTAATATTTTCACCCAAAAGATGAAGAAGTGTAGTATGAGCACCAATTGCTAAGCAATGGGTACCCAGTAGGCATCATCGACCTACTGAGCGCATATACATATAAGAGTAATAATAAACAGATAACAAGGAAACAATCACGAAAAACAAGGAGGAAGCACAAGAAACTAGCACAAGAGTAATCAACCAAGAGTTACAAGTATAACATGTTAGTGCAGAAGATATACATACACAAAAACACAAGTGAAAGAAGGAAGGAGGACGCACCTGGGATCCTTGCAACTAGAGTACATATAAAAAGAGAGTTTTAAGAGATGGGTGGTATACCGGTAACCTCAAGTAAAAAGGGAAGTAAGGAAAGCAATTCAACAATCGAACTAGAAGCCATATACTATCAGAAACATTCTTAAGACATCAATTTCAAGATAAGATTAGAAGTAAAATAGCCTCTCAAGCATAACCCTAGGATGGAACAACTAAACCACAAGTACCCAGATCTGCTAATGAAAACCACGACAAGGAATAGAATTCAATACCCCACAATCGCTCAGAAGGCTACACAATTAGTATCTCAACAATTCAAGTCCCACTAGCCTCTCAATAATCATAGTCCCAAGCCGGTGCCTCAACAGGCTAAAACCACTAATCCAACCGGTACCAAAGGTCATAACAAACTCTAAGAAATGAACGGAGAAATATAATCTACCTACAGTCCCAATGGTCTCTCATACAACTGAGGAACACAATCAAGTGAAAACAAACCCTTCGGTCGCTTATACAATCAGAGCGTACACTGAGCACACAACAAACAAGGGTGGAATCAGAATACAATATGCATGATGATGATGTGATGAATCTGAAGTGATAGTAACCCGTATACTCCCCCTCTGGTACCCCAAAGGCCCAATAGAGGCAATATCCATGAAAGGACTCTACTTGTGTACCTCTACTCTGCCATACACCCCTTCTCCTGGCGCATGCGTCGGCCCGTAGCTGGTAGCCCAAGAATGACAGGGTCCATGGAGGTGTACTCGTAGACCACATACAAAAATCGCGAATCTCAAGTACCAATATCCGTAGGGTGACCGGATATAGATCAATAATCAGAGTCTCATAAAATGTGTCCAAAATCGAACTGGGTCTAAATCAGTAGTCAAACCTCAATAGCCCTTATAAAGGGTGTCCGGAGCTTATCCAGGTCTAAAACAGTACTCAAGTCTCAAAATCTCTAAATAGGGTGCTCGACATGTATTTGGGTCTAAATATGTAGAAAACCATGTCACTACGGCATAGCCGAGCCTAGTGTCAGTATAAAAATCAGTGAGAAAATCAACATAGTACCACTTTGTCTAGAGAAAAATCCACCAGTCAAAACCAAATATTGTTTTGTCATCTTTTACACCAAAAATGGACCCTCGAGGACATGCAAAGTTTAGAAAACCGGTGATAGTAGGCCTGAAGCCAAAATAGTAGTAAAACATGCAGAAAATCCTTTTTTATGAATGATATGCCCACAAACAACAGATTAGCCCAAAATGGCTCACAAACTTTCCTATCGGCCCTGCACAGGCACAAGCAGCTCTACAACACATATAGCCAGCCTAAAGTAAGGTCACGATGTCCGGGACTCACGGACATTCCCAAATATCCCACCGTCTATGGTCCAGAGTCATACACAAAGGCCACATGGGACCACAAGGGCAATATAGCAATACTACACGAATACTACAACCAACGTATGAAATAAACGGACACAAAGGCGAACAAGGTATGGGGTACCAACCTATCACAACCCACCCAAGGATACTAATTAGTGCAATTATAGTCTGTATACGCGAATTCTAGATAGGAAAAGCCATAACCTACCTGTCTTTCGATGACTAGCTACGGGAACAACATCGTCTAAGCTCGAACTACTCCGAGAATTTCCAATTCGCAAAAATACTATCAACACAATAATCTAGACATTAAAATGAGACTAACGATACCCATAATGCTATAAACATAACCGAATTAAAATTTTAGTCACAACAGGCCCGTGGGCCCTGCAACTCGAAACCAGAAATGAAAAACACCTATGTATTCCTTACAATCTTGGGAGCACATGCTCAAAATTTGAGCGGAAAGGCACAATAAATGGGGCTCCAAAATAGCCCACCCATTCAAGAAATTCAAGGAGAAACAATGGAGAAAACGAGAATTAAATAGGTTACTTACATGCTTTAGAAGTCAATTTACGAGCAAGGATCGTCACAATAACACTCTCCAACCAGATGGGATCATAATTGTGAAATATGGAGTATTTAGGGTCTTTGGCAATGGAGGACGAGCTTGGAAATGTTGGGAAATGAAGAAGAAAGAAGGGAAAATGCCAACTTAAGCTGCCAGCTTTGGCCTATGCGAACGTGGCCAAGGCGTTGCCTAGGTGAAGGCAAAAATGGAGGCGGCATGGCTTGCCCTATGCGTAGGTGGCCAAGCCTCGCTTAGGCGAAGCACAAAATGGGGTGGCTAGCATATGCCTATGCATAGGCGGCCAAGGCTCGCGTAGGCGAAGGCAAATCAGAGGGGCGGCTGGTCTATGCCTATGCATAGGCGGCCAATGCCTGCGTAGGCGAAGGGCAAGCTGGTGCTATGACAGCAACCAGCTGCCAACAGCCTAGCCCACAAGAATTTAACTCAGATGGACCCTCGGGAATGCATTCGGGGTCCCGCGAACACAAATAACTCAAGCTATTCAACTAGAAATAGCATTCAAGATCCAATGGAATTGGTGAAAATCTCATCGGAGGTTGATTTAATGAAAAGTGGACCCCATACCCAAAACTAACATTTAGGCCAATAATTCCCAAAAAGGAACCCAAGGGCCGAAATCACGTTCGAAAGCCTCGAGACTCGGACCAATAGTCCCTCTAGCCTAAACTCGACATTCCAGAGCTAACAACGCTGGTGAAATTTTCATCCAAGGCCCTCTTCTTCAAATGGTGACCAAAGTCAACCAAACAAGCCCAACTGGCCTGAAAACACAGAACAAGAGAGAATTGCAAGTTGAAAAGCTCCCGGATCCTGACTAAAGGTCCCACTAGACCAAAGTCCATACTTCGGAGCTAATGAAACTGTCAAATTTGATTTCGAGCACGTTCACCAAGAATATTAACTGAAGTCAATGACTTCCAAAGTCTAAAGCTCTAAAACAAGGGACAGCCAAAAAGACCAAACAGACGGCTCGAGCACCGAACTATCAGTCCCAGCAAGCCATAAATGACTTGGGGTCGCTACAGGAAAACTCTAACAGTACAGGAAAGGCAAAAACGTGTAAATAATCGGAAGGGTCATTGCATTATCCACTACTAAAAAGACTTTCATCCCCGAAAGTCAGGAAAAAAGAAAACACTAGAGATTTAAGAACAGTGGATATAAAGCACGCACTACTCTCTAGGATAACCCGGGTATCTTCCTCGACCAGACGACACCCAAACAGAATGAAACCAAAGAACAACAACCAAGCCTTAACTTCTTACTAGCAAGCTAGATTCCAGCCTCAACTCCAAAACTCCAAGGATCTGCCAACCCAAGCTGAACCTCAAGAATCTTAATTAGAAGGCACCGACATAACACCAAAACCAGAGAACCAAGGTGATCAACACACAAAACTCAAATCCTCGAAACCACAACTAAGTTTACTAGAAAACCCATCAACCTAAAACTCTAACTCATGAACCCGTTGATCCGCAAAATCCTTTTATTCTGAACTGAATCCTTTTGCACCACAAACAAGAATCTTCACATAGGTCGAACACTCAAACCACCCTCGAAGCAGCAACTGACACACCGGATATCCATAGTTCCTGCTTATACTCTACCACGAATAAAGTCACCCATTTTTACTTGGACTCCTTTCAGACCAAGATATAGCCTACTAGCCTTTGCCATCCAAGATGACAACCCATAGCATATCCTCAAAATTTAGAATTACCTTCCCCGACTGACCATCAACAAACTAATGAAAACCCTTGCTAACATCAAACTCGCTAACTGAACCCAACAGAACAACCCATCTGAACTCGTCTGAAGTTTGCACACCAGGGTTAGGAAAGGCATGAATGAACACCCTGTGTTGATGGGGAAACTTCCAAACTGTAGAACGAACCCAACCTTACTGAACGTGCAAAGTCTGAACCAACAGAGAACGAATGAACCAGGGAAACCTTGCCCAAAAGATCCAAACCAAAACCAAGACTTTGAAAGAAGTGTGGTAAGCCTACCACGAAGTACGTAATCATCAACTAAGCTCCAAACTCTAAGAAGTACTTTTGCTACTCTGAATACACAAACGGCATTCGAATTTGGAATCGCCTTACTAATCTCACCTCAGGAAGAAGTCTACCATGCCACGAATATCAAGTCATAACACCCCGAAGGCAAAGAAAAAATGCCTGGGGTTCAAGGTTGCCATCTAGCCATGGAAATTTTTGCATAAACCAACAACTCGCCTCTTTGGCTCGAAACAACCGCTCCACTGTATCAGCACACACCCAAGCATCCCGTAGCACACCACATACTGAACTTTTAGTCCATACTGGTCAAGTCTAACCAACACTGGAACCCCACATTAAAGACAACCCTTGAAGAATCAACTAAGAAATCTTTCAAACTCTCGGCAACTAATGGTGACCACCAGTCTCTAAGTTCCATTAGAACATAAAATAGCCTCACTAGCCTCAACCCGCACAACCTGGTCACATGTAGCATACCCTACTGCTGAATCTTGAATTTATGCTGCTAAGTCAGTCCACCCATGGTAGAAGGAACCTCGCACTAACTAGAACATTGCTAAAATCTGGAATGTCTAGCCTAATCCAATGGTTAGCCAAGGACTGGAGGTCCAAGACTACTACCACTTCAAAACGGAAAGAGAGAAGCTAAGTTGCCCGCACCCACTACCTTCCGGCACAAGGATGCTGCAACTAAAGAGAAACTTCCATGAACCATCTGAAGTAGTCTGCTAGCCCACAATTCTGAAATGCAGCTTTAATTTCCAATCACTGTCTCTGTCACACCCATGAGTAGACCCGTATGCTTTCAATGAACACTTAGGAACCGGAGCCAACCAGGCCATGAATACATAATTTGTCCAATTCGTAGATGCTACTGAAACTTATTTCCCCAAAGAAGATAACAAGGAAGCCAAGGTCGATGCAACAAGTTCCCAAAGGTAGTATTGGGAATGACCACTACCTCAATCTCAGACTAGAAGGAATTCTGACCTCAAATCTATCAAAGGAAATGACATCACAACCTGAACTCGATCAATGCAGGTCACTAACATACAAGCCAAAGCAAACTCTCAGTTGCCACCTCAGTCAGCTACTAGAACACATACATACACACAAGGAGTCATCACCCTCCTTCGCAAACCAAATGAGACCCTTTCCAAGGATACACTAAATTCTATAAATTCTTTCTCAGCAGACTCTAGAGCTGCTCTTTTAGCTCCTACAACTCTTACTGACAATACTTAGCCACAAAAGCCATAGTCAAAGCTCAACCACTATACCATAATCAAAAGCTCAACTAGAGAACTATGATCGAAATTCACTCCAACTGGAACTGGGGAAAAACAATAAAACAACCCAACTGGATAAGAAATCGAAGGAGACTATGAGAACAACCCATATACCTGACAACCTCCTAAACCAACCAAACAAAGAGGGTCGACTCTAAACACCCAAGAAAACCAAACTAATCAATGCACGCTAGCATAACCGACACCTCTCAACTCAATATAAGAGCTCAAACTCTAGCACAACCACCGGTAACACCAAGCCAACACAAAGACTTCTAGAAACCACTAGATAATAGCCTAGGTAACAACCATCTAGGACCGCTCAAAAGGGAAGACTCAACATAAGTCTAGAGCCACAATGAATCTGGAAGCAAAACCAACCAGAGAAGAGACTAACAAGAATTACCCCCGAGCCACAACTCTGGGTAAACACCTCACAAGGATAACTCACCCCTTCCACTACTAAAGAATAATCTACCAAGAAAATACATGCATAGATACTACAATTTAAGTAGTCAAATAACTAAACATGTAGCAGGAAGGCATACAAGTGAATAAATAATAGAAGGGATGGAATCACAATGCGAACACTACTATCACAAGTCGAAGGTAACAAAATCCTTACCTGGAGCAACAGTACCAGGAAACTTTACCTATGGCCCACCAGGAAGGGCATCAGACTGACGAGATCTAACTCTGGACTGAGTAGTCGAAGCTGAGGGCTTAACCATCCTGTGCTGGGGACAATCTCTAAGATAGTGACCAACCACTCCACAACCGTAGCAACCCAAGGAAGCCTTGCTCTGACGCATAATGCCTGTCGACTCTGGATGGATACCTGACCCACCTGTCTGGAAGCCACCTCTAACCATTCAGGGACCACCCCTATAACCCCATACTCCATCTCTAGCTGGTGGCACTAAAGCCCCAGAAGATAACACCTACTGACCCTGCAGATTGGAAGGTGGTATTGTGGGACAATCCCTAGCAAAGTGCCTATTCACACTGCCCTGAAAGCAAATCCCAATGGATACACATGGGTGAGGAGATCTTACTGAACCTGATCGTCCACCACGGCCTACACAACCTTAAAGCAAACTCTGAATAACCTGACCCGTACCCTGTCTACTCTACTCAACATGCCTCACGACATAAATCTTTAAGAGTCCAAGCATGATCCACAACCTAAAGAAAGGTCAGACCAACTATAACTAGGTGCTCGATCGCCAAACGGAGCGGTGAAATCAATCCCCCAACAAAACTTTAAACTCTGTAAAACTCTGAAGGCACAGTCCTAGCAGTATGCTTAACCATCTCATGAAACCTTGCCTCATACTTTAGTACCGACATGTAACCCTGCTGAAGGACTAAAATCTCAACTCTAACTTGTGCACTACTCGAAGAACCGGGTACTACCCTACCCTGAGGCACTGAAACACCTACCGGAGGACTCAAAGTCCTAACCACGGTTCCCTGAAGAACTAGGGTATCATAAAACCCTAACGAAGATTGGGATGACCCCATAACCCCTATCCGATGCAGCAAATTGTGTGAAACTTAGATGTTAAAGCACGCACCTCAATCACCCTGCCTGTGTGAATTGAACAAACTTAAATGTACAACCATCTTAAGCTAGTTTTGCTCACCCGATTGGGAAAATTCAATACTCAAATTGAACATCCTCCATCGTAAAGTTTGGAAGACACGGAAAGATAGTTGATATGGCTCGTTGTTATTCCCTGCTAACAAGTTTATTTGCAGTTCGCAATCATGCTTTATTCCCTTTTCAAGTTGGAAAAAAAGAAGTAAGACCCGTGTGAAGCTTTAGTTTCGTTACCGGCCAGAGCTCCTTGCCATTCATTGTATGGACCTCAACTGGCTCTACCTGAGAACATAACGAAAGTTATTTTTATATATATATAAGATGATCCATGATTTCACGATACTCTGAAGAATCATGACAAATTTGTTCGGAAAGCCCATTCCGCGCTCTCTATCCCCTTTATTTGGCCATGAATTGCTTTTTATCGTGTTCGCATTTGCTCCGCACCTTCCCTTCCACACGGAAGGATCATGGGGTTCTCCCAACATACTGCTGTGGATCGGCTTTCATAAAGCACATTTGGGCAGCAGTCTCGAACCTCCTTATAAGACTGATTGGTCATAAATAGTCCAAGATAGATCCACTATGAAAAGCCGATATCCTTTCACATCTGATAAAATTGTGCTGACCTGGGAGCATGCTTGCTAACCTTTGGCCATAGTGACTAGTGACGAACGAGATTTCAAATTCAAATCAACAACTTTTCTGCACAAAACAGGGGAAAAAACAAGTGCTAAGTTTCAGATCAGTGAATAAACTGAAAGGAAAGAAGAGACCTTTTGATAGGAGAGCACCCCTTCTCCTAAAGTTGCAAGGTCATTTTGCTGAGTTCCTTCGACATGGTTCTCTCAAGCGCGGAGATATAGAGAGGGCTGTCCTTTTATTGTCTCGAAGAGACAAAACAAAAGCACTTATATGAATGGTTTTGAGAGTCTCCCTCTCCCTCTAGGTCGAGCCTCTTTTTCAGTCACCATTCCATGTGGGGTTGGATATCGAAGGTTCCTTCCGAGCATTTTGGAGATAGAGCAAAGGAGGGTCCTATCAAGTCGGTCTGCTAATGCCTTATCTTCTTATTTATAAGCATGCCGAACAATAAAAAGAAAAATATAGAATACATTTATTAGCTAGCCTAGCGTGCTATAAACCTACAAGGAACAAGAGCCCCGGTGCTCCGCAAGACTTTGTTTGGGAGTGGGAAACATTTTTTATCAGCAAACCTCCCTCTACTTTGTCAATCACAGTCGTCTCATCTATTCTATTCTCGAAATCTTGTAGACAGAAGTTTTTTCAGACTGTCTTTTTTTGGCCTCCACAGCCATTCGGGGTTCTCCATTCTCAAGTAAGCAATAGTCCAAAAACTCCAACAAAAGAGATTGACAGGTTAGTTCACGACCAAAGTCGTGGCTACTTCAACCAAAAAAAGGGCGACCCCATATTCAAACCAAAAGAAGTACCTCACCTCACTTACGAAAAAGTTATTGGAGCTGGGCTCCAAACTATAAGAGTTTGTTTTTTATCTTTCTTAGAGCGGTCTGATCAAATAGAGGATCAATAAAGGCAAGCAAACAGAGGGTTTCCCTCTTTCGGGTATAGGCTTTCCCGAGTGATTGGAAAGATTTTAGACTGGCAGAAGCATCCTTTTCACCGGGACAAACAACCCATTTATGATCAGGGTCCCCTGCCTCACACCAGCCACCTGTTCTAGAACTTCCAGTTCCTCGTCTCTTACTTTTCCAGTGAAAAGCCAGTCTCTCTTAGAGCATTAACTGCTTGTCGAACAACCATAAGTCTCTACTAACTTTCAGCATGATATTCGATTTCAATATCGGTGCTTCAAAGGCTAGGAGGACCAGGATTTAGAGTCCATTCATGTCTAGGAAGCTAGTTTAATTGAGGAAGCCACTTTCTTTAATGTATACTAGTTGGTCTACCAAATAGCAGCCCTCGACTCCCTTAGGGTATGGCCTACCGGCCCGCAGATATAGGAAGGTGGCCTGCCTGCTAACCAAACTACGTAACCAAAGTGACTCCTTGTTGGAAGCTATTAGACATTAATGGTATCGGAGTGCGCCTCTTCATGAGGGTCTCTCACCCTGAAATCCTGGCGCTGACAGAAGCACTAAAGCAACAGGCACAGAAGACTCGACATCCCTTATGATCGCGCTCGTCTTTGGCATCTGAGAAGGAATGAAACAATTGAAATTTTAGAAGTCAAAAGAGCCAACAATGCACGATAAGGAGACAAGAAGATGGAATTTTTCCTAACAATGCCCTATAGCCTCTTGCAGATAGGATACAGATGTTATCATACTGATCCGCGAGACTCAACTTAGACATTTGCTTCTGTACCACAACACTGGTGAACCTAGCGCTCTGATACCAAGCTGTCACGACCCAATTTCTCAGGTTATGATGGCACCTACAATTCTTGTAGCCCAGAACGGTTAGTAATGGGCTACTACCTAAACAATATGCACAATAAGCAGAATATAAAGATAGAACAAAGCGGAAGCAATAACCTGAATGATATGCAAAATGAAACTACACCAACTCCAAGACTTGGTATCGACAATACATGAGCCTCTAAATAGAATACAAGTACTAGATGTAACAAATAGACTACACAACTGTCTCTGGATACAAAAAGAGTAACAGTACAAAATATGAGATGCAGGCAAGCCCCGGTCGTCAGGCGCTCACCTTAGTCTCAAATGTCCCAAAAGATGCACGAGTCTCCACGCGATCAACGGCAAAAGCTCACACTAATATCTGCACCCAAAAGATACAAAAATATAGTATGAGCACTAATTGCTAAGCAACGGGTACCCAGTAGGCATCATCTATTGACTAAGTGTATATAAAATATAAGATCAATAATAAGACGAGTTCTAACATTGTACACCGTTAAAAAGCAATCAAAGCGAAGGAAAGAACAAAACATGCATAAACACCACCCTAGAATTACCAAGTACTTTGCCTACTTCGTTAATCCTTCATAGTTCCCACAACCCTAATTGTGGGTTTAGCTACTCATGTTCATAAGTAAATGATCAGAAGTTGTTGAAACAATCATGAGCATATACTTACAAGAAGAAGTAAAGAAATCCGAAATCTTGAATAAATCTCAAGACCACTTCAATAATTCAAGAATAAACTTTAATTCTCAAAAACTTATGTTATGATGTCTCCAAAACACAAACAAAACATAATAATATCAAACAATGTTGGGAACCCCAAAATAAAACCTAAGGGGAAGTATTTATAGACAAAAAAGGACCAAATCCTAACAGTTCTAGGATTGAATGGACGTGGTACTTTCAATGGGACGCCCCATGGGCCATCGTGGATGCGACGGGCATCATGGGTACCTATTGGGCTTCCTTTTGTTTGAGCTCCAGGTCTTTTGCCTTGTTTCCATGGGCTGCTATGATGGGATGTCGTGGGTGCAACGTCTATCGTGGTTGATCATCGGCTACACTTGGCTTCTCCATATCTTTGCTGCCTTATTTCAACGAGCGGTTGTGATGGGGCATCGTGGTTGCCACGCCCATCGTGGTTGCCCATCAGCCACACTTGGCTCTTCTATATTTTGTTCTAGCTCATATCAACAAGCCCTGCGACATCCCATTATGTCTTCCAGGGAATCGTGGTAGCCTGTCAGACTTAGTTATGCCTTGTATTCTTATTGCCTCGTTCAGACGCCTTCTCCCATGGGCCATCGTGGATGCGACGCCCGTGGGGCATGACTTTTTGCCCAGAAATCTGTAATACTTTGGTATTTTCATATTTCCAATACTTTTCCCTGTACATGCAACAAACGACATCAAATCCAACAAAATACACTTAAAAACACCCAAAAATCCTTAGTATTAAGCGTTGAAAGTACCATGAAAATCTGGCACATTAATTCTCTCATCGAGGAAGGTCATGGGCGATATTTAAAGATTGTGCTCCAGAAGTTGAAGGATGAGCGGTTGTATGCTAAGTTTTTAAAGTGTGAGTTTTGGCTCAGTTCTGTTGTATTTTTGGGATATTTGGTGTCCAAGGATGGTATTATGGTGGATCCGGTCAATATTGAGGCAATTCGAGATTGGGCTACGCCTACTTCACCTACCAAGATTCATAGTTTTGTTGGATTTGCATGTTACTATAGATAGTTCGTAGAAGTTTTCTCTTCTATTGCTTCTCCTTTGACTAAGTTGACCCAGAAGAATGTTACATTTCAGTGGTTCGATGAGTGTGAGGCGAGCTTTCAAAAGCTCAAGACTTTTTTGACTTCAACCCCTATTTTGACTTTACCAGTGGAAGGTAAAGGCTTCACGGTGTATTGTGATGCTTCTAGGATTGGTATTGGTTGTGTGTTGATGCAAAATGGAAAAGTCATTGCCTATGCTTTGAGGCAGTTAAAGATCCATGAGAAGAACTACCTCACTCGTGACTTGGAGTTGGCAGCGGTAGTATTTGCTTTAAAGATTTAAAGACACTACTTATATAAGATTCATTGTGAGGTTTTAACTGATCATTGCATCCTACAATACATATTCAACCATAAGGATATAAATTTGAGACAACGAAGATGGTTAGAGTTGCTTAAGGACTATGACATGGCTATTCTTTATCACCCAAGAAAGTCCACTGTGGTGGCAGACACATTGAGTAGGAAGGCAGTGAGTATGGGTAGTCTTGCTTTGTCATTGACTGAGGAGCGTCCTTTAGCTATGGATGTTCAACATTTAGCAAATGATTTTGTGATTTGATATATTTGAACTGAGTAGAGTGCTTGCATGTGTTGAGGTACGATCACTATTGATGGAGAAGATTAGGGCCAGATAGTTTGAAGATAAGAAGTTGTGCATGATTTGAGATAAAGTGTTGAAAGGTGAAGTCAAGGAATCAATCATTGACCAAGAGGGTGTTTTGAGGATCAAGAGTCAGATTTGCATTCCTAAGATTGATGATGTGACTAGGGTGATTATAGAGGAAGCTCATAGTTTTAGATATTCTATTCATCCAAGAGTAGAGAAGATGTATCAGGACTTGAAGCAGCACCACTGGTGGTGTAGTATGAAGAAATACATTGTGAAGTTTGTATCCAAGTGTCTGAATTGTCAGTAGCTAAAATATCAGCATCAGAGGCCACGAGGGTTGATTCAGAGGATGCCTATTCCTAAGTGAAAATAGGAGCACATTGCCATGGACTTCGTTGTTGGTTTACCCTAGACTTTGCGAAAGTTTGTTGTAATTTGGTTCATTATGGATGGAATAATCAAATTCGTGCATTTTATTCCAGTTTGGATGACTTATTGTTCAGAGAAGTTGGCTAAGATTTACATTCGGGATATTGTTCGATTGCATGGTGTGCCTATTTCTATCATTTCTGATTGAGGGACCCATTTTACTTTGCATTTCTGGAGGTCTATACAACAAGAGTTGGGTATTACAGTGGAGCTTCGTATAACTTTTCATCCTCAGACAGATGACCAGTTCGAGTGGACAATTCAGGTACTTGAGGGCATGCTTCGAGCTTGTATTATCGACTTTGGTGGTCATTAGAATCAGTTCTTGCCATTGGTGGAGTTTGCATATAATAATAGTTGTCATTCCAGCATCCTGATAGCACCATTTGAGGCTTTGTATGGAAGGAGGTGTAAATCTCCCATTTGTTGATTTGATTCCTTTGAGGTTAGGCCTTGGGTTACGAATTTGTTAAGAGATTTGATGGATAAGGTGAAGGTGATCCAAGATAGGCTCTTGATAGCTCAGAGTAGGCAAAAAGCTATGCGGATAGGAGAGTTCATGACTTGGAGTTCATGGTTTGAGATTAAGTTTTGTTGAAAGTTTCATCGATGAAAGGTGTGATAAGGTTTGAAAAAAAGGGCAAGATCATCCCGAGGTTCATTGGTCCTTTTGAAGTTCTTGGTCGTAATGGAGAGGTGGCCTATGAGTTGGCCTTACCTCCGGGCCTTTCAACTGTTCATCTGATTTTCCATATCTCCATGTGTAAAAAGTACCATTGAGATGGTTCTCATGTGATTCAGTGGATTCAGATTAAAATTTGGCTTTTGAGGAGGAGCCTGTGGCCACTCTAGATAGGTACATTCGGAAGTTGAGATTAAAGAAAATTGCTTCAGTGAAGGTTCAGTGGAAGCATCGCCCAGTTATGGAGGCTACTTGGATATGAGGAGCAAATATCACCAGCTTTTTGACACTTCAGGTATCTTCTTGTTCCTTATGTTCGAGGACGAACATGTATTTTAGTGGTGGATAATGTAACATCCCTCATGATTATTTTTTATTTTTCACGCATTTTGAACATTCTACCCCTTCCCATAATCGCTTTATGATATTTGAGGTATGTGGGATGGTTGATTTGGTTCCCAAGGTGTTTGGTTGAGTATTACACAAGTTTTTTATTTTGGAAAGTATAGAAGTTGGTATGGTTGACTTTAGTCAACATTCGTAGAAGTTGAGCTCGTATCAAAATTTTATCAGCTCTGGAACGTGATTTTTGGGATAGTGGGACTAATGGTTCGGGTCCTGAGATATCCAGATAAGTTTTTGAGTTTTGAAAGTTGAAAACTTAAGAAAATTGACCAAAGTCAATATTCGAGGTTAGAAAAGTCATTTCTGAGTTTCAATGATTCCGCTAGATTCGGAGGGTGATTTTTAGTCTAGTTGAAGGTTTGGTTAAGCTCCCGAGACTGTTTGATGAGTTTTGAGTCGATATTTGAAAATTTAGAGATTTCTAATTTAAGAATTGACTTCGATCAACATCTGATCAATATTGAGTCTGAAATATCATTTTCAAGCTAGTAGCATATTTAATTTGTGTTTCGGAGATTTTGAATTAGTTTCGAATGAATTTTTAACCTTTTGGATGTTTTAGCCTTGTTTAAGCATAAAATGTGACAACTAAAAGGTCCATTTTTAGTTTTACAAATCAAAAAATTATTCAGAGACTTTTACAATATTGAGCATGAATTATAATATCGATCTAAAAAAATTGGTATAATTTTAATAAGTTGAGATAGAGTTTTTATCGCGAAACATGAAATAATTCATAAAATGAGTAAAAATTACATCTGACTGGGCAAACCAGCGTGAAATGAAGTTCTGATTAGAAGAGTAGATTCATATCATTATTTAGGACCTATAGAAAAAAGAATCTGTGCATTTAGAGGTCGTATGAGGGAATTACAGTCTTTTACTGAGAAATTAAGTTTGCTGGTGTGATTTTCTGCTGCATAAAAAAAGCTGGTGCAGATTTTCTGCACTGTATTTTAAAATTTCAAACTGTGTTATTTGGTATTTTGAGCATATTTTGAATTTTAGAGCTCAAAATTAAATATTTTTTGCGGTATTATTTTCGTTTTAACAAGGGGGTAAGAATCTAATCCTTATTTTGGTATTCTTCCATGATTTCTTCAATGGGTTTTCATTTTTATCTGTGGATTTGTTGGAGAAAATTGGGGGTTCTCCAATTCGGACTCAGTTTTTGATGAAATTTCATATTTAGGGTTCTTATGTTATGGTTAAACCGATTTTGGCATCAAATTTATGATTTGTCAATTATTTCAAAATATTTGAAATTGCGTATAAGAATGAAAATTAGGTATTTTAGGTCTAAAAGTAAGAAATCATATTTTGATGATTTGAAGATCGATTTGAGCTCTGTTTTTGATAAAATATTATATTTGAGTTTCTTATGTTATGGCAATATGATTATCAATTAAAATCTCATTTTTACCATTGTGGGCTCGGGGTTGACTTTTGGAACTCAAAATAGAAGTATAGTAATATGGTGTCTATAGTTTCGTATAATTATGTAGAATAATTATTTTATCAGATTGAGCTCATTCTGAGGCTATTCAAAAGGAAAGACTTTGATTTGATCGTTTGGACATCATTTAAGGCAAGTTGAGGCTTTCTTTGACTCTTTTTGAAAGTGTTTTTGGGTAAGTTGACTGTAATTAGGAGTAATGGGGGAATAGGGGTCTCGTATAGGTGAGGTGGTGAGTATCTATGTGGATAGCAGTGTTATTGTGGAGGATCAAAAATAACTAATTGACTTACTTGATTCGTTTTCTTGATGAAATTCTTGTTATAAGTGTTGATATACTTGAAGTGAATCATATGGGTGTTAGAAAGTGAAATTTTATTCTCTTTGAGGACTTAAGAAATGATTAGAATGATTGCTAATGAAGATTGAGAGGCTAATTCTTACGAATTAACGTGAAACGAATAAAGTAGATGAATGTGATGAAAGAGAGATTCGAAGTGACAATTGTGATTGAGTGTTATTGACTGTGTTGACTTTACATATGCATCATTCACATCACATTCATTTGTATCGGAGTGGCATGCTTCACAACTGTAATTTATGTATTTATATGAATCGAAATGACACGCTTGTCCAGTTTTATATATGGATCGGATTGACACGCCTGTCCAATTTTATTGTTAGATCGAATTGGCACGCCTGTCAAGTATGCATCATATGCATTTATTTCATCATATTGTCTGTCTTGTGTTGTTTGCAGTGAAATATCTGGCTATCTGTTTTTAAATGTGGTTGAATTCCTGCCGAGCTGTGTTTATGATTTCATACCATTCAAATTTGTACTATTTCTATTGTTTTCAGATGTTGGCTTTAGGTGGTAGTTACAAGTGATAGTGTGAGACTAGTACCCTCGCCCCATGAGTTTTAGAAGGTTTAGGGTGTCTCTCGCCACCATTTTAGATTAGAGTCAGACGACAATACTGCTGAGTACATGTGGATCAGTACTCACGCTTGTTTATTTCTGCATTTTGTGTGCAGATATTGAGCCTAGTACCTCCGGACGTTGATCTTTGCAGCAGAGTCTGAGGCTTCAGATTTGGGATTCTCAGGTAGCTACTAACTAATCCGTAGCTACAGAGGATCTCTTCTATCCTTCTTATGTTGTTTTTTTCACTTTTGAAACTTGTATTAGATACTCCTAGCGGTTTGTACTCGTGACCTCCAAATTTTAAGTAGTTATATTGTATTTTTTCGCATTTTCATCGTACTATCGGAGTACGATATGAGATTTGATATTGAGACATGATGGTATTACTTCTTCCGCGTATTTGCCTTCTATTATACTATGTATTGTTAGGTTGACTTACCTATCGTGTGGATAAGATTGGTGTCATCTCTTTCCCGGAATTCGGGCTGTGACAGGAAAATTCAACAAGTGGGCCGAATGCACTTTGCACTTCAACAACAATTAATAGGGCTGAACGGCCATTTTATGTAATAATTAATAATTGGATTATTTTGAATAATTTTTTTTAACCCAATAGACATTGCCTAATTTTTCCTTTTAACTATTTTGCCAGCCCCCCTTGCCCCATTAAATTTTTTGAAAAGTTTACTTACACATCCAACGGCAAAAGAACAAACTAGCAGTTAAGAAACGTGATAACCAAAACTGATCTTAAATTAGTGAAGTTTAAGCAGCTACAACTATTCGAAAACTACGAGATATGCGTTCCATTTAACAGGGAAACAGACTGACCACGAAATCCGCCCCCGCTCCATTCCCAACTCCCCTAGCAAAGGAAAATTTTATAATCATCCAAACAAGGCTATGAATCAAGAGAGAGATTGCCAGCTTGACCACCTGAAGCATGGGGGTTGTAATTCCCACCAACAGTACCTCTCCCACCTCTTCCCCTATAATAGCTCTTCTGGTAGTAGTTACTAGATTGATCATAGCATTGGTTGCGTCCATTCTGGTAGGACCCTCCCCTACAACGCCCTCCGCGGCCATCAGAATATCCCCTACGGCCTCCTCCACCCCCATTGCGATTACCCCTGTAGTTTTGATTCTGATGTGACCTCCGGGTGGCGGATTGTTGCTCCTTCAAATTATCATCACCTTCTGCCCAAAGTCTGACCTCTTCTGCTTCAGCAGGTAGCTCAGACAAGTCTTCCCCGTGCCCCTGCAACATGTATATCAAATAAGCCTATTGAATAAAAGTCACTGGAGGAGAAAATGCTAGATATAAGGCATACCAGCTGGATTTCTTGCACAATACTCGCCCCGATTTCATAGGTATCATTTGCTTGAGAACTTGCGTGTTCTTCTCCCTGGAAACCATTTAATATTCGATGTTGGATAAAGACAGGACGGATATATCAAGTACTTCCAAACGATTAATAAATCAGAAGGGAATTACAAACGCATCTATGCATAGTCATTTCCAAATTATGTCCGGATCAATCAAGTTCAATCCAAATTCATGTGTGATGCAATGAATCAGTCAATTACTCCATGTATCAATGCCAAAATTAATCTAATAGAACATTTTCACATGCAAAAAGGGTGTTGCCTAGAAGCCTTTTGAAGTAAGCTTATTTTGGTGGGGGATATCCAAAAATTTATCAATAAGACACCAAGCTGGTTTAAGCAGTTCAATACATGCATTGGCACTATATTTAAGCATCCCAAAAGTCTAGCCAACTATCTATACAAGTAGGCATTATCTTGAAGTTAAAAAAACTTGAATGATTCACTAATAGAAAAGGTGAAAGGAAATGATTGTCCAATAATCAAGGTCAATAAGTTGTGTTCCTTTCATGAAACTCACCAAGTTTGTTCACTCATTGGATGTAGTTTGAACTTCGGAATTTCCATACATGAAGACGCGTGGCAAAACAGAAAGATGCAGGTGAATTCATTTTTAACAGGTTTTAATGCAACTTTAGGTTAGACTTGAGAGCAATATATGATCTTTTTTATATATTGTTGCATAATTATGAAATGCCGACATTTTGATTTATTTCCTAACTGCTTTGTTTTTTAGATAATGTAAATTTTAAAGATTTTTTAAGCAAAACCAAAAAAAGATGGTGTTCTAAAAGTGGGTTGGTTTATTTACATGGTTACTCCTAAAAGCAGGACGAAGACAGAATATTTGGAGTGCAATTTTAGCGGGGTGTCTCAGGAATCCGGCATGGAAGTGAAGCTCGATACGCATGCCATCCAGAGGAGAGGTAGCTTCAAGTACCTTGGATCTATTATCCAAGGAGATGGGGAGATTGACGAGGATGTTACCCAACGTATTGGTGCAGGATGGATGAAATGGAGGCTCGCATCCGGAGTCTTGTGTGATAAGAAGGTGCCCCCTAGACTGAAAGGCAGGCAAGTTCTACAGAGTGGCAGTTAGACCGACTATGTTGTACGGGGCAGAGTGTTGGCCAGTCAAGAATTCTCACGTTCAGAAGATGAAGGTAGCGGAGATGAGGATGTTACGATTGGATTAGTTGGTTTACTAGGAGGGATAGGATTAGGAATGAGGATATTCGAGACAAGGTGGGGGTGTCTTCAGTAGAAGACAAGATGCGAGAAGCGGGGTTGAGGTGGTTCGGGCATGTGAGCAGGAGATGCACGGAGGCCCCAGTGCGGAGGTGTGAGAGGTTGGCTATGGATGATTTCAAGAGAGGTAGAGGTAGACCGAAGAAATATTGGAGAGAGGTGATTAGACAAGATTTGGCGCAGTTACAGCTTACCGAGGACAAGGCCTTAGATAGGAAAGAGTGGAGGGCTCAGATTAGGGTAGACGGTTAGTAGGTAGGTCTGCTTCATACTAGTAAGTAGGAATGTAGTGTCTTGTTGCACTAGTTAGTAGTTGTAGGTCTGCTCTTGTAGTTTCTTGTTCTTCAGTTTCTACTGCTTTCTAGTGTTGGTTCGGAGATAGTATTATTCTGTTATAGTATAGTTCTGTGATTAAATGTTGTCCTATTTACTGTCTATATCTCTTGTTCTTTTATTTTCGACCTCTTATGGTCCTATTTTGTCTTGAGCCAGGGGTCTATCGGAAACAACCTCTTTACTTCATCTGAGGTAAAGGTACGGTCTGCGTATATTCTACCCTCCCCAGACCCCACTTTGTGGAAATACACTGGGTATGTTGTTGTACTCCTAGGCCGTAGTCATTGTTCAAGGGGATTAATAACTAGAAGATGCAGGCATTATGGATTTAAACAGCACAAAATTTGTTGGGTATTCTGGTACAAACTTGGCAGGATCTCTATTAGATAGTCAATTCATCTTAGGTACTGCATCTTGATTGGAGACAATCTTGAATCATAGAATCATAAGAAACAAAATGATGTTAGAGCCATGGGCCAAGCCACATGTCACCTATATGGTTGAACGCTTAAGGCAGGTTCTTCAAGAACAAAAATATTGAAAGGATAAAAATGATGGAACTAATTTTTGACAATCTAGTAGCACTACTACATAGTATTTTGTATCATATGCACTGCAAAAGAAAGAAGCACATAAGAGAGATGCTGACTTTATCAGGCAAATGATCGAGTTAGAGTGTATTTCTATCCTAACAAAGTCACTTTTGAGATTCCAGGACCACATACATCTACAACAAGCTGAAGCATATGATATGTACCCATATACGATATAGGTCATGGGTTCTAACTATGGAATCAGCCACTGACCCATGGAGTGCGGCACTTCCCCTGATCCTGCATGAACGCGGGATGCTTAGTGCACCGAGATGCCCTTTTTGGAAAATCAATTAGCACATCCAGTTCATGTAATTATGCATCATTTCCTTAATAAAGACACTTGCAGACTTTCCAACATTCCAATAGCTTGAGAGAATAACCAAGATGAACATTCTCAAAAACTTCTTTCCTTATTTTATCTTCAACAAATTATTTCTTCTCTTTAATCGACACTTTGAATTTCAGTCCTCACCCCTCCACACACAAAACAGAAATAAAAGAAGTTCAATCTGACATAGCAAACACTTCAGTCGCTTTAATCTTCAGGAAGCGAACATAGATATTTCAACTAAACCATGATTGGGGTGTCAATGAGCAAGTCCAGTCAAATTTGGAGAAGTTAAAATGAGTTGAATTAATAGTGACGATTTATGACCCAACTCGTCCAAAGTCTCAAGGATAAAAACATAGTGGGCCAAGATAGGCTGAATAATGGGCCATAACCAAACCCGTCAAACTTGACCTAACCAATATTTGGAGCAAGAGAAATTGGCGCCGACGCTGAATGACAAGAGAGGTGAGGTGAATTACTTTTAACACGCACCTTGAGGCTCCATGCGGGTCAGAACTCGTAAACTGGTCATTTGGAAGTTTATTCAAATAAAAGTCAATAAATACTTGAGTAAATATGGTTTTCATGACAGAATTCCATCTGAATGTATTTTTGTACTTTTGTATGTCAAGGAAGTCTAGGGGAGCAGAAATACATGGAGGATCCATTTAAATCTTCTATGACCTGTGCAAAATAAACAGAGAACACTAAACTATCACATAGGAATAACAATTGTCGTGTGACTAGTACATTTACAGTAGACAACTAATGAGATCTCTCTAATATATGACCAAACCAATATCTGAAAAAAGTCTGTTTATACATCCATGCTCTCAATGAACTTGATCCAAATAAACACAAGCCTAAAATACACTTGTACAGAAAATTTTCACAACCTAAGAGACGGTTTAAATAGGGCAAATACATGATAAGGTAGTATAGTCTAACAGATTAATAATCATAGAGAACCGTTGAGTCTCACAGATGGACATACGCATGCACAGAGACGTGGGGAACAATGAAATTTTCACAGTTAGTTCATCTTGACTATTTTTAGCTATTTTTTAAATGAGAACACAATCAATGGATCGAACAAGTCAGAGGTGGATATGAACACGTGAAGCAAAGGTAAGGGTTAGTTTTTTTGAGCCCTAAACAAAAGTGAAGCAAAAGTATTTGTTATAGCCCTAAACACAAGTGCAACGGCTCAATGCTGGTCTTCCCCCACTGCCAACAATTTAGGAGAAGCCTACTAATGTAAGGGTTAGTGTGCATTTATCTTACATGTAACATCATCATAAAAAGTTATGCTAAATAAATGGAAACTGGAACTCTTAACTGGAACGAAGAATGATGAGGGAAGTGGAAACGTTTAAGCTGAATTTTCATACATACAAATTGAAAAGCAAATTGGTAAGCCGCTAGCATAACCTGCATGAAACTTTGGGAAGAGCAAGGTTTCTGATGTTCAGCCTAAAATGCATATATTTAGCAATTATTCGCCTCACATTTTAGTACTTTTATCGCCTGTTGGAGTATTAATTCTAATGATTGTGCTTATATTGGTGTATTTTGGTGATTAGGTGAATTTCGAGCTACTTGGAGATGAATCAAAGTCAACGAGCTAGGAAACAACCAATAATGAGCCGGCGTTGCGACCACGCATCACCATGGGGTCACATTCAACACACAGCAGGATTTCAAGCGTTTCAGGGCGTGTCATAGGTCGCTCTGGTGGCGTATTGGAAACACCCTGGGGAAGTTCAACAGGCTTGGAATGCCACCCAAGGTGCTGCATTGAAGCATACCACGGTGCCACCCTAGGTGGTGCGCCAACTCCTATGTTGCTCGGACACTTCGAAAATATCAATGGATGCATGTCGGATACTCCAAAAATAGGGTATATTTGGAGAATCCGACACTTCTTCTAATCTGCCTTTTTTTAGCATTTATTTGCTTTTGATACAGAAACAGTACCTTCTTGATAAATGTTCCAACTTCTGAAGCAACTAAAATACTAGCAAGCAACTTTTTCCAAAACATTACTTCAGCAAAAGATTCAACAATTTAGCAAAATAAACAAATGCCAAAATAGCTTTCAGCAACTCCTAGTCAACTAAAGCATCCCAAAACAACAAGTTCTTTGGATGGTATTTCTCCATAAAGCTCAGAAGATTGAAGCAATAATTCAATAAGTGACTCATCTATAATACCATTCACAATGCTTAAATTAAGCTACCTTATGAATTACCGTATTGCACCACATTCCTGCTATATTGCTAAACTAGCTTTAGAAGAAATGCACAAAATTTCAAACTTGTGCATTTCAAACCACGTTCCTATTCTAGAAAAGAGAAAGAAAAATTTAAAGATAGCTACTTCCTAAGAAAGGAACATGTGAATATTATGCATCTGAAGTAAAGCTTTTTAACATTGCTAGAAGTTAACTGTTGGCTATATCACCTAAGTAAGCAATAATGCTAGGGCTAAATAATATAACTTCAACATTAGTTAACTATACAGCAACGGAAAACAAGGGTTAATCACAGCAAGTGAATTAACCATAACAACAGAGGAAAGTGTCCATACATAAATAAATCATCAATAACTTTATCATGTCAATCTTGCTAGATGTCTTTCAGCACTTAAACATTGCCCAGAGACTGTAGAGGTTATACTTCTGTGAGAATTTACCTTCAGCTGACTCTGCACAGCAATCGTGTGAACTTGCATGGGTTCATTAATAGGCACAACACCCACAGACTCTTCTACAGGCACTGAATATGACCCATAATTCGCAGCTGCTGCCTCCACTTTAACAGGGTCCGTTGTAAAATAAAGGGAAGACATTATCCTATTCAGCTTCAATCTCAACTCAGCATCTACAAGAACAAACAATGAAGCTAAAACTATAAGCATCTACACCTGTCTCAAAATTCACCAAAAACATAAGTTATTAAGTAGTGGATTGAAATAGGTCCAAATGGAACAAAATAGATATAGACAATATATTTAGCCAGTCCTAACAAGCTTGGAAATGGTAAATTCATCCGACAAATTGGATATATCTAGTTCTACAAAATCTATAATCTTGTCACAAAAGATAAATTATTGAGTAGTAAGTACAATAAAAGGGCAGCAATAGACTATAGAGAATTTATTTAGGATTTGTCTTAGTAGTTGTTATAAGATTATAATACTCACAAGTAGCATCCGAATCGGGTACAATGGGCTGATCAGACTTTGTAATCCAAAGCTTGGCATGCTCAATGCATTGTTGAAGGGCATGCTTGTGTGACAAAGGAGAATTGACAGGTCGAGAAATGAGAAGCCCACTGAACATTGAAATCAAATCCAAATCCCCCTCCCCCAATAGATCTATCACATCTGTGGATTCGTCGTCCGGCATACAATCATAGCTAAGGCAACAAGCTCTCTCATGCGTCCTCGTCAACATTGTAGCAGTAAAATCACTCTGAAGTGACTTCACATCAAACATACAACCAAAATACAAAAGATTAAGTAAATCCTCAACCAACATTAACTGCTCGTTCTCACTCTTCCGATCACTATTGCTGTCCAATTTCTTCAAGTTTTTTTCTGAGTCTTCGGAAGTTGAGTCAGTGGAAGTAGTAAAGGCAGAATCTGACGCGGAGACCTGGTGCTGTTGTATGGCGAAGTTGACTTCTTCAACGACGGCGGATGCAAGAGGCTCGCGAAGCTTCTCGAGCTCGTCGATGCCTGCAATGACGGCAGCTTTGGAGCGGAGAGTTTCTTCTTGTTCTTTGTTAAGGGTTTTTCCTTTAGAAAGGGATTCGTCCATTTGAACAATGCGGTTGTATTTCTTGCGAAGGGCACGGAGGCGCTTGTTGATCACGTTCAGCACTGGTCCGTCGGAGACGTCGGATGCCGCCGTATCCGCCATTGGTGCCATCGGGACGTGGTGGAGGACAAGGGCTTCTAGAGAGTTCGGTGTAGGGGTTTAGGGAGAAAGAGTTAAGGCTTGGATTAATTTGTCAAATTTATGAATGTAGGTAGGCTTTTGACAATGAAAATCAAACAAATATTCATTTTATTTGAAATTTTTGAACTTGGAGTTAAAGTTGTGTTTGGTCATAGTATTTAGAGTTAATATTTAGAATTTAAATATATTTTAAAAAAAAAAGTTGAACATGCAATATATTTAAATGAGGTTATTTTATAAAAATAAAAAATTTAAAAATTTGTTGAAAAAAAATAAATTAAAAAATAAAAAAAGTTAAACCAAATAAAGTGAAAACACTTCTTGTGTTTTTCAAAATCCCAAATACAACTTCAAATTGTATTTGATATTTTTATGGCCAAATAAGTATTCCGGAATAAAGTGAATAAATATTCCAAAATAAAGTGAATAATATTTATGGTCAAATGGAGACTAAGTAGGCGTTTGGCCATAAATATTATTCACAATATTTCGGAATACGTTTTCACTTTATTTTAGAATACTTGTTTGGCCATGAAAACCAAAAACATATTCCGAAATATGTTTTCACAATTTTTGGTTTTTTGCAAAACACCTCTTGAGGTGTATTCACTATTTTTGGTCAATTTTTCCTCTCACTTTATTTTTAAATACTACACCAACTCAATAGTCTAAGATATTTTTGAAAATACTATGATCAAACACAACTCCAACTCTATTTTCAACTTTAAAGTGAATATATTTTTTATTTTTATGACCAAATGGGTCCTAAGATTTCCCTAATTTTCCTTTCTTTTTGCTTATCTTAATTAGTAGAGTATCTTATGACACACTTTATAAAAAAATAAAAAATAAGAGAGTATCTTATGGTATGTTAAAAAAAAAAGCATATAATATATAAATGTGTCTTTTAATTTGGTCTTATTTGATAACATCTTGAATCGAATCAATATCATAAATAATAATATCTGAAACTATGATATTTAATTTTGGATGTATATAAGTAGGCATTTTAGTTATTAAAAAGTTAAACAAATAATCATATGAATCCTACATGATAAAATGCGTGAAATACACTCAAAAGCGTCTGTAACAGCCAAAATTTGAGTCCCACAACAATAAATAAA
This sequence comes from Jaltomata sinuosa, assembly GCA_003996215.1. Lineage (NCBI taxonomy): Eukaryota > Viridiplantae > Streptophyta > Magnoliopsida > Solanales > Solanaceae > Jaltomata > Jaltomata sinuosa. Next base: position 121,065 of record QJPP01003711.1, read on the forward strand.
ATGTTGAAATGATTATTATACTCTTAATGAATCCTTATATACTAGCACGGGCTCAATATATACTATTTTTTTTGTTTCAATTTATGTGATGCAGATAAAATTTGGAGTCAAATTAATTTTTTAATATGGTTTTTAAATATTTTAAGTTGTTAATTATTGTGATTGATAATACTTTTTACATAATTTTCAGATAATATATGTTATTCTCTGTCCCAATTTATGTGACACTGATTGAATTTGGAGAGTCAATCAATTTTTTATAGAGTTTTTAGATATTTTACGTTGTTAATTATTGTGATTTATAGTACGTTCTACGTAATTTTCAACTAATATATGTTACTCTCTCTGTCTCAATTAATGTGACATTGATAAAATTTAGAGAGTCAACTAATTTTTTTTTATATGTCTTTAAATATTTTAAGTTGTTAATTATTGTGATTTATACTACTTTTTACGTTATTTTCAAAGAGAAAATAGCCAAATGCTTCCCTAATCTATTATCGGATTTTCAACTACACACTTCAACTTCACGGGGGTCATATCACACACCTCCTCCCCCCCCCCCCCCGAACTGCTTAAAACTGAAATTATTACACTCTTAAAAAGTCACAATCACATTTATGTTGACCGGTGAAATTCACGCGTTTGACACGTGAAAATTTTATTAATTTTTTTTTCCAATGTTATCTTCTCCGCCTCGTCCTTGCTTTATTCTGAACTGCAAATTTTAATGGCAATTTGTCATTATTGCACACTCAAATTCGAACGGATTTAGGTGATATTCAAGGTGGTTTGACCACTGGGATTTGTTCATCTCAAGGATGCCATTCTATTGATACAAGTTTGAGCGATTTTAATGGTGGAATCGCCGCCGGAAGAATCTCAGATGTCGTTGACAGAGCTCTGGCAAACTTCTTCGGACAAACTCAATGCCAAAACACTCAAGGTAATGTGATGCAGCTCTCAATCTCAAAAACCCCAATCAAATTTCATCAGGAGGAGTCGAATTTGGGAATTAGAATTTCTAATGCTCAAAATTTGTCAAATAGTGGAACCCCAAATTATCAATGTCAATCCATTCAGGATGAAGAAGATAATGTTTTCCCTCAAAAAATCACCATGGAAGAGGATCAAAGTTCATCAATTTTTTCTTTCAAGTTCGACAGAAATGCTCATCTAGCCGGAGACACTTCTCCGATGGCCAAAAAAATTATTTCTTTGAGCACAATAATGGTGAATGATTTGAGCAACCAAGTGAGAACTACTCCAAATTGGACGCAAATCGATTTGGCATATTTTCTACGAAGAAGAAAGACAAGGAAAAAAGAATAACAAAAAATATTTATATTTATGAAAAAAGATATTAAAAATAAATTTTTAATATTTATTTTTGGTGCTCACTCTCTCAAAGAGAGTGAAATACACTCACTTTGCCATGTAAGTATATAGGGAGGTAATAATTTTAATTTTAAACAGTTCAGGGTGGTGATATGTCACGCCCCGAGGCTACCCCTTGGATGCGACACGGTGCTTAGTGTCACAAGTGATCCCAAGCTAACCCCATGGGATGGCATATCTATATAAGTTCAAATTTGAAAACAGGTACTGTGCGAAAGCTAAAAGCATTTTAATCAACTGAAACGGGAAGAACCCAAATATCTGAATATATGAATCAAGTATAAATAGTATAGTGCCGACAGAAAATAACACTAACAACTTCTGAAATCTAGTCTATGTCTGAAAGCCTTCTAACTGATAGGAGTTGCTGGGACATGCCTCCAAGTAACTCTAACAAATCTGAAACTGAAAGATAAGGACTGAAAATAAAGCATGTCAATCGTTCTCGAGCTATGAGGACTCACCACTGAGGCTGCTGAGAACGGATTGGGAGTCGAACTAAGCACGGTCTGGATGATGAGCGCCTGAACCTATATCATGAAATGATGTAGCATAAAAGTATGCGTCAGTACTTTGAATGTACTGAGCATGCAGGATATGTACTAAACTGGACAATATAAAACTGAATTTAGAAATAGATATACTAGCATGTAACTGAAATCTGAACTGTATGCAATGACCAAGTATAAATCATGAATATAACATGTTGGACTGAATACTGAAATAAATATTGATTACATGGTCAATGCAATATGAATCTGACTGTGGAATATACTATTAACCGACATACCTCAAGTTGAGCAAACTATGGGGCCAATCTGTAACCCTGGATGGAAGGGTGTTCATACCTTGCCAAGGGTACGAACAAATCTGACGTGGATCCACTAACTGATGTCCACAAGGGACAAGGGTGTCAAGCCTAATCTGACGGGTGTCCCCTTTAGAACCTACGGTGGCGCCGTAGTTCTGGAACTCAGGGATTTCTACCAAAGGTCTCATCCTAAACTGATGGGTGAGCCTTCATCCCTTTGTCCGCTCGATGCTAAGTCTACTCCCAACTGAATGTAAGCTAAAAATTTCAACTGTAATACTGGATAGCTCAAAATACTGATATAATCTGAGAATGCACATAAACATACTGAAAGATATGGCACTCGAGTTCTGAAGTATGATTATCTGACTGACCTGCCTAATAAGTATAATTCATGAAGTACTGAATTTAACACAAGCTAGGGTTTCTGAATTTTATACATGAACTGTACTAATTCTCCAAGGAACATGAGCTAAGCATCATATAAGTTATAGCATCTGAATAGCAAAGAAATCTGTAGGGTTTATGAATCCTAGGTCTAATCAATCATGGAGAAACTGAAGGAACTGGCTGAGTTCTAGGGACCTAGTGGGTGAAAGGAACCCACTAGTAAAATCCCACATACCTGGATGAAGATTCTATGGTCGAACCCTTTGGATTTTTTAGAGGAACTTAGACGAAACCTTTTTGCCTTGTTCTTGAGAGAAAGCGTCCTGTTCTTGACTGATTTTGCTAAGTGTCGAATGATTTAGGAGTAATGAGGGAAAATAGAGTTTCTTTAATTACTCCCAAAATGACTTAGGATCGGAAATAAAAGAATTGGAAAAAGATCGGACTGCCCCAAATTTAAACTGAAAATTTCAAAAAAACTCACCACCGAATGGGCCGCCCAACGGGCGTCGGACCTGTGATGGCCCGTCGTCCAGGGCATGGGGATGGGACAGGTTTGGGCTGGTCCCCTGGACCATTCCCACGGGTAGGCCCATAGCCCATTGCGTCTGCGACGCCCGTGGCGATTGCCCGTCGGGGTAATGGAGGCTGAGGTAGAGTTGCTGGCCCCTTTTCACGGGCTGCCCGATGGACCGTCGGACCTATGATGCCCGTCGGACCTATGATGCCCGTCGGATCCCCCATTGGCTGGAGCCTGAAAGGCTGAGTCCCTGGGCTATCCCCACAGGCACACCTGACGAGTCATTGTGTCCACGACGCCCGTGGGTCAACTCGTGTGGCTTGACTGGGGATGAGATTTTTCTTAAGCCTTACCGAGTTCTGGGTTTCTAAAGCTGGCCTAAATTTTGGGGTGTTACAATATCTCCCTCTTAGGATCATTCATCCTCGAATGAAGATTAACTAAGCTGAGTTTGGAGGGAAAGAACTGCAATCCCTACCAATCTGAAAATTAGAAGTTGGTATCTGATTGAGTCTAGTTCTAAGTACATGGAAGCATGGTGAACATACTAGAATAGCTGGGAAAACATGATTCTGAGACTGACATGCATAAGAGGAAACTGAGAGACTGCAGAGGAACTGTTACCTCAAACTGAAACTGGGTCAGAAAGAAAGAGGTGAGGGTACTTGGCCATCATAGTGGCTTCTACTTCCCAAGTAGCTCCCTCTACGGACTGATTCCTCCATAAAACTTTTACTGAGGCGACTTCCTTATTCCTCAACCTACGAACCTGACGGTCAAGAATCTCAACTGGAACCTCCTCATAGGCGAGGCTATCCTTCACATCATGCTCTCTAGAGGTACAACCGATGCTGGATCACCCACACACTTCTTCAATAAGGAAATGTGGAAGACTGGATGAACTACTGCTAGTTCTGCTAGCAACTCTAACTCATAAGCCACACGACCAACCCTTTTTAGGATTCTGTAAGGACCTACATACCTGGGACTGAGCTTCCCTTTCTTGCCAAATTTCATCACCCCCTTTATGGGTAACACCTTCAGGAAAAACACCTTCAGGAAAACCCAATCATCGATTTCAAACTCTAAGTCCCTTATCCTAACATCTGCATAGGACTTCTGACGAATCTGAGCTGTCTTTAGTATATCTCTGATGAGCTTAACTTTTTCTATAACATCATGAACCGAATCTGGTCCAATCAAGGCTTCTTCACCTACTTTGAACCAACCTACCGGTGATCTACATCTACGCCCATAAAGTGTCTCATAAGGAGCCATCTGAATACTAGAGTGAAAACTGTTATTATAGGCGAACTCTATGAGAGGCAGGTGATCATCCCAACTACCCTTGAAATCAATCACGCAAGCTCTCAACATGTCCTTTAAGGTCTGAATGGTACGCTCTGCTTGACCATCCATCTGCGGGTGAAATGTTGTACTGAGATTCATCTGAGTACCAAGACCTCTCTGAAATGATCTCTAGAAATGAGATGTAAACTGAGGACCTCTATCTGATATGATAGACAAAGGAACCTTATGCAACCTGACTATCTCGCTGATGTAGAGTTTGGCATAGTCCTTCGCTGAATCTGTACTCTTGACTGCCAAGAAGTGAGCTGACTTAGTAACTCTGTCCACTATCACCTAAATGGAGTCGTGCTGTTTGCGAGTATGAGGTAAACCCGTAATGAAATCCATGTTGATCACCTCCCATTTCCAAGAAGGAATGCTAATATATTGAGTCATACCTCCTGGTTTCTGATGTTCTACCTTCACCTGCTGACAGTTAGGACACTTAGCCACAAAATCTGCAATGTCCCTCTTCATGTCGTTCCACCAATAAACTTTCCGTAGATCACGGTACATCTTAGTGGCACCCGAATGAATAGAATATCTGGAATTATAGGCTTCTATAGGGATCTGCTGCCTCAACTCAACCACCCTAGGAACGGATAAGCGACCCTGGTAACGAAGCACACCATCTCCTCCTTGGGAGAAAACCTCTACTCTCTGTTGATGAACTACACCTTTCAACTAAAGTAATATAGGGTCACTATCCTTCTTCTCCTTAACCTCCGCTACCAAAGAAGATTATGATCCATTCTATACTATTACACCACCATCTGACGTGTCCATAAGGCAAACTCATAAGCGATCTAGCCGGTGAGCATCTCTGGCTAATCCTTTCTTCTCTTTCTCAACATGCGATACTCTACCCATAGAAAGTCTGCTGAGAGCATCAGCCACTACATTGGCCTTTCCCGGATGGTAGAGCACATTCATGTCATAGTCCTTGAGGAACTCAAGCCATTTCTTGTGATGAAGATTCAACTCTTTCTGGGTGAACACATACTGGAGGCTCTTATGGTCCATGAACACATCAACATGAACATCATACAAGTAGTGTCTCCAAATCTTTAGGGCAAACACAACTGCTGCAAGCTCTAGGTCATGAGTCGGGTAGTTCCTCTCATGGACCTTAAGCTGTCTGGAAGAACAAGTTATGACCTTACCCTGTTGCGTCAAAACACAACCTAGGCCGACCCTGGACGCATTGCAATAAACCACATAACCATCCGAACCCTCTGGTAGAGTCAAGACAGGAGCTATAGTCAATCTGGTCTTCAGTTCTAAGAAACTTTTCTCACACTCATCTGACCACTGGAACTTGACCTTTTTCTGAGTCAACTTGGTCAATGGGGCAGCTATTGATGAAAATCCTTCTACGAACCTCCTGTAATAACCAGCCAAACCCAAGAAACTCCTGATGTCTGTCGGAGAGGTGGGTCTGGGCCAATTCTTTACCGCCTAAATCTTCTGAAAATCAAATCGGATGCCTTCACTAGACACCACATGACCAAGAAAAGAGACTGATTTCAGCCAAAACTCACACTTACTAAACTACGTGAGTAACTGGCGGTCCTTGAGAGTCTGCAAAATGACCCTCAGATGAGTCGCATGCTCCTCCTCATTTCGGGAATAAATAAGGATATCATCAATAAAGACGATTACGAACATGTACAAATACTGCTTGAACACCATGTTCATTAAATCCATGAAAGTTGTAGGAGCATTGGTTAGTCCAAAATACATAACTACAAATTCATAGTAACCATACCGAGTCCTGAAAACTATCTTCGGGATGTCACTACCTCTGACTCTGAGCTGATAATAGCCAAATTTGAGGTCTATCTTAGAAAAGCAACTTGCGCCCTGAAGCTGGTCAAACAAGTCATCAATCCTGGGGATGGGATATTTATTCTTGATGGTGACTTTGTTCAACTGACGGTAGTCAATGCACATCCTGAGAGAACCATCTTTCTTACGCATGAATAATACTGGAGCACCTCATGGAGAGATGTTGGGTTTGATGAAGCCCTTATCTAGCATGTCTTTCAGCTGTTCTTTCAATTCCTTAAGCTCAGCTGGAGCCATTCTGTAAGGAGGAATCAAAATAGGCTGGGTATCTGGAAGGAGATCTATTCCGAAGTCGATTTCCCTTTCGAGAGGAACTCTGGGAAGATCTTCTGGGAACACCTCTGGGAACTCACTTACTACTGGAACTGACTCAAGAGTTGGGGTTTTGGAGTTTGAATCCTTAACCCGAACAAGATGATAGATATAACCTTTGGAAATCATCTTTATGGCCTTAAGGTAGGAGATGAAATGACCTACAGGCACTGAGTTACTACCCTTTCATTCTAAGACTGGCTCGTTAGGAAACTGAAACCGGACGATCCTAGTTCTACAATCGACTGAGGCATAACTGGAATGTAACCAATCTATTCCTAGAATGATATCAAAATCTACCATTTCTAACTCTACAAGATCTGCTGAGGTGATTTTCTGGGAAACTGTGATAGGGCAATTTCTTCATACCTGTCTAGCTATAACTGGGTCACCAACTGGAGTAGAGACTGAGAAGGGTTCTGGGAGAGTTTCTGGACTGACATCAAAATTTACTACTATATATGGTGTTATAAAGGAAAACGTAGCCCCTGAATCTAACAATGCATAGACATTAATATTAAAGACTCACAATATACCCGTGACCACATCAGGAGAATCCTCCTGGTCTTGTCGAGCTTGAAGAGCATATAACCTATTATGGGGCTGACCACCACCTGTACCAGATGAGGCACCCTGTTGAGTGGGGCAGCTTGCTGGAACTGCTGCAGAGGTAGCCTGGTTCTGCAAACGAGTATCCCTGCCCTTCTGAGAATATTTAGGGCACTGTCTCATCCAGTGGCCTGGCTTACCACACCCAAAGCAATTCCCACTACCTGTCATGCACTCACCTTGGTGGTTTCTACCACACTTCTTACACACTGGGTTAGTGCGCCCGCTAGTAATTGTACCTTGGGACTTAGAGCCAGACGTTCTATCCCATCGATCCTTCTTGAACTTAGGCACTGGGCGCTAGCAGAAGATGGAGCTGGAGCTGAACTCTTCTGAAGAAACTGAGAGCGGTTGCCACCCTCTAACCTCCACTGAGCATAGCTAAAGTCACTTGTCCTAGCCCTCTTAGTATCTCCTCCCCTTTCCTTGATTTTCTCCTCCTCGATCTGCTGGGTGTAGGTAACCAACCTAGAGAAGTCCATCTCCTTAATCAAAATAGAAGTCTTGCACTCCTTGACTACATCATTCGATAAACCAGATACAAACTTGCTCATACGAGCTCTGGAGTCAGCTACTATCACTGGAGCATACTTGGATAGCTGAGTGAACTTGAGAGCATAGTCCTTCACGATCATTTCATTCTGCTTTAGATTGATGAATTCCTGAACCTTGGCTTCCCTTAGCTCTAGTGGGAAGAACCGGTCCGAAAAAGCTGTCATGAAAATATTCCAAGTCACTGGCCCTGCATTGGCACAACGGGATTCATTCCATTGCTGGTACCAAGTGTAGGCCACTCCCTTCAATTGATAGGCGGCCAAGTCTGCCCCCTTGACTGAAGTGACACCCATAATGTTTGTCACCTTCTGAATATCATCTAATAACTCTTGGGGATCCTCTTCTGACTTGGACCCATGAAACTCTGGAGGGTTCATCCTTGTGAAATCCCTAATCCTGGCTGCAGCAGTGTTGATCTGAGGCGGAGCCGGTGCTGCAGCCTGCTGGTTGACCTGGGCGGTCATGGCCTGAGCAAGCACTTGGAAGACAGCCCTGAATTCGGCATGCGTGACTTTCTTATTCAAAGGGTCTGCTGAAGTTGCTGGTGCTGGCTGATTCCTAGCGTTAGCTCTTCGGGGAGGCATTTTTCTGAAATGCGAAGAGAATGAGTTAGAATAGAAGGAAAAACTAAATAGAGTGTATACTCTATAGCACGTACTTGAAAATAAAGAGGGGAAGTTGTTCCTAATGACATCTCATAGCTCCTCCCCCATAAGTGTGGCGTGCTTCACATCCATGAAGGAGGCTCTACTTGACACGGCTTTCAGACACTCTAGGACACTTGAACCTTATGCTCTGATACCAAGTTTGTCACGCCCCGAGGCAACCCCCTGGACACGACACGGTGCTTAGTGTCATAAGTGATCCCAAGCTAACCCATGGCATGGCATATCTATACAAGTTCAAATTTGAAAACAGGTACTGTGCGGAAGCTAAACGTATTTTAATCAACTGAAATAGGAAGAAACCAAATATCTGAATATATGAATCAAATATAAATAGTATAGTGCCGACTGAAAATAACACTAACAACTTCTGAAAGCTAGTCTATGTCTAAAAGCCTTCTAACTGATAGGAGTTGCTGGGACATGCCTCCAAGTAACTCTAACAAATCTGAAACTGAAAGATAAGGACTGAAAATAAAGCATGTCTATCGTCCTCGAGCTATGAGGACTCACCACTGAGGCTGCTGAGAACGGATTGGGAGTCGAACTAAGCACGGTCTGGATGATGAGCGCCTGAACCTATATCATGAAATGATGTAGCATAAAAGTATGTGTCAGTACTTTGAATGTACTGAGCATGCAGGATATGTACTAAACTGGACAATATAAAACTGAATTTAGAAATAGATATACTGGCATGTAACTGAAATCTGAACTGTATGTAATGACCAAGTATAAATCATGAATATAACATGTTGGACTGAATACTGAAATAAATATTGATTACATGGTCAATGCAATATGAATCTGACTGTGGAATATACTATTAACCGACATACCTCAAGTTGAGCTAACTATGGGGCCAATCTGTAACCCTGGATGGAAGGGTGTTCATACCTTGCCAAGGGTATGAACAAATCTGACGTGGATCCACTAACTGATGTCCACAAGGGACAAGGGTGTCAAGCCTAATCTGACGGGTGTCCCCTTTAGAACCTACGGTGGCGCCGTAGTTCTGGAACTCAGGGATTGCTACCAAAGGTCTCATCCTAAACTGATGGGTGAGCCTTCATCCCTTTGTCCGCTCGATGATAAGTCTACTCCCAACTGAATGTAAGCTAAAAATTTCAACTGTAATACTGGATAGCTCAAAATACTGATATAATCTGAGTATGCACATAAACATACTGAAAGATATGGCACTCGAGTTCTGAAGTATGATTATCTGACTGACCTGCCTAATAAGTATAATTCATGAAGTACTGAATTTAACACAAGCTAGGGTTTCTGAATTTTATACATGAACTGTACTAATTCTCCAAGGAACATGAGCTAAGCATCATATAAGTTATAGCATCTGAATAGCAAAGAAATCTGTAGGGTTTATGAATCCTAGGTCTAATCAATCATGGAGAAACTGAAGGAACTGGCTGAGTTCTAGGGACCTAGTGGGTGAAAGGAACCCACTAGTAAAATCCCACATACCTGGATGAAGATTCTATGGTCGAACCCTTTGGATTTTTTAGAGGAACTTAGACGAAACCTTTTTGCCTTGTTCTTGAGAGAAAGCGTCCTGTTCTTGACTGATTTTGCTAAGTGTCGAATGATTTAGGAGTAATGAGGGAAAATAGAGTTAAAACTCCTTTAATTACTCCCAAAATGACTTAGGATCGGAAATAAAAAATTGGGAAAAGACCGGACTGCTCCCAATTTAAACTGAAAATTTCAGAAAAACTCACCACCGGACAGGCCGCCCGACGGTCATCGGACCTATGATGGCCCGCCGGCCAGGGCATCAGGATGGGACAGGTTTGGGCTGGTCCCTTGGACCATTCCTATGAGCAGGTCCACAGCCCATCGTGTCTGAGACGCCCGTGACAATTTCCCATCGAGGTAATGGAGGCTGAGGGGAGGGGTTGCTGGCCCCTTTTCACGGGCTGCCTGATGGTCTGTCGAACCTTCGACACCTGTCGGGTTCCCCAATTGCTAGAGCCTGAAAGGCCGAGTCCCTAGGCTATTCCCACGGGCACACCTGACGGGCCGTCGTGTCCACAACGTTCGTGGGTTAACCCGTGGGGCTTGACTGGGGATGGAATTTTTCTTAAGTCTTGCCGAGTTCTGGGTTTATAAAGCTGGCCTAAATTCTGGGGTGTTACATGATAGGACCCCCGTGAAGTTAAAGTGTGTAGTTGAAAATCATGTAATAGATTAGGGGGGGCATTTGGCTATTTTCTCTATTTTCAAATAATATATGTTATTTCCTTTTTCCCAATTTATATGTCACTCATAGAATTTTGAAAGTCAATCACATTTTTAATATATCTTTTAGAAATTTTAGGTATTAATTATTATAATTTATTATATTTTTTACGTAATTTTTAAATATATAATAAATTTTAAAAAGTTAAACCAATAAATTACTAAAATGCCCTCGGCCAGAAGCAGGCATGTCGACCTTCACTTGCTTCTGGCCTCTTCTATATAATAGAATATATCTCTATTTTTCAAATCAAATTCTTATTCTATTCTCTTTCTAATTTCTACAATAGCTCTTTTCACTCTTTTTTCACTATTTTTTTGCCTTGCTGAATGCAAATTACATCAAACTTTTTTTGTCGTTGCGAAAAAAGAGCTATAATAAAAATTTCTTAATCTGTAAATGGTTTAGATCGTTGGTTTCTTGGAGGTGATGGTCGGATAAGATTGTATTTTAGATGAGATTTTCTTTAAATTTTCGTACTCAATTCAATTTTTATGATTCTTTTGTTCTTCTTATACAGGTTGAATGAAAGTTCTTTAGGTGGTGTGAACTTGATCATACTGAGCACGATGAAATTATTATTTTGAATTTACAAGAGAGGATAAAAAAGCATGATAAGAAAAGAAAAATAGGAGAAAGTATCGAGTTTTGCTGATCATTGTGGTATTCTATTGAATTTATAGAGAACTTTTTATGCAGTATATGTTGGTTTTTGGATAGTTTGGTTGGTTGAAAGAGCTATTTTAGGATCATTTTAGGGATTCGAATTTTGCTTGATCTCGTGTGTAGCTTTTTTTGAATTGGTGGCTGCTTATATCTTTTGTAAGCAAGTTAGTTTATAAGTAAATGATAATGAAAGATTGTAAAATAGTTATTGCATAATTGTATGTTGGTTTATTATAAGTGTAGTAAGTAGTTTGCTACTACGGATCTGGGGAGCTGTCAACATGAAACTGTTGTTTCAAAGAAAATGGTTGCTAGTAAATAAGAACAAAGCTATGGCAATGTCCTTATTATTTTAGAGAATTAAACATATAAAAAAGAGGAAAATAAAAACGAGTATAGAAATAGTACTAACTGGGAGTAGGACTATATTTAAGATCATCAACTAATTTAAGATCTAGTTAATCTTGGCTTAACCTGAATGTACTATTCATAGCTTTGACGTTGAGATTCAACTTCATTGATGCTTAATTTTTTATTTTTTTTTATGATTTTAGAACTAATATGGAAAGCTCGAAATCAGGATATTAGCAATTCAAAGATTAAAAAAATTCAAAACCTTTCTGCTCCTCTATATTGTTTAATTTTTTTTTTTCATTTATGTCTTGCATTTGCCTATTTTAAACAAAATGCAATTAAATCACTTCACATAAATGAGAAGCTACCCGAGATAACATTAAGTTCTGTTGGTTCTCCCCTACTTCTTCCTTATCCTCTCATGAGTTGGTTTCAGAGATTTTCCCTTCCTCTTTTTAAGAGCTTCTTTTTCCTCCACCTTGTCACCCCATGTTTTGGCAACCTTGGCCCCTTTGCTTGTTGCTTTTGAGAATTATTTATTGTGTTGTTGAGTTTTTTTCCACCATGTGATGTTGTATTTTTTTCTGGTCAGCCAGGTTAGGAGCCTTGTTTAGACTTCTGTCATCTCTATTGTCTTTTTGTGAATGTGTCTCTTTATCATTCAGTTCCCCCTCCTTCTCGGCTAAAGACTCAAAAGAATTATTGGTGTCCACTATCTTTCCTTTGCTTTTATGAGGGACTGTATTGTTAGGCCCCTTGGTAGTCTTAACAGAATTCTATTTTTCTATATCTCCTACCACATGTAACACTAGGGGATTTATTTCACCTTTTAAGTCGCTACTTATGCTATTTTGGGATTGAAAACTGAGTTATATGACCCTTAGATCACTTAGAAATCATTTGAAATGAGTTTTGGGGTCTAAAAAAAAGTTTTTGGCATGAGAACTGGTAAGTGCATCATGAAGAAGGGTCCTTGTGTTGGGGTCCGCACTGCACCAATCAGAAAACTTCAAATCATTTGCAAAATAGGTCTCTGTCGCTATGGGAGGCACGCATGCCGCACCCTTGGGTTGGCGCATGGACTCTGTGGCGCGGCCTTGAGTTTGCGCTATGGCCTTCGTAGTGCGCTAAGGCTTCCAAATTGGAAATTTTCCTAATTTTGTCTAATTAAGAGAAATTAAGTCCCCCTCCCCGACTAATCCCCCTAGCACGATTATTAATCCCTCATAAGTGTCTACACAATACTTTTCATCGGTAGAATTTATGTAGCCAAGTGGATCAAGGCAGTGGAATGTGAATTCACCATGCGCGGGTTCAATCCCCGTTGTTCGCCCATCAATAAATGGACCGTTTATTTCGGAGACAGAATACTGCCTATGCTGCTGGCTATGCCCTGCTTGGTCCCCCTCCCCCGGAATGGTAGAGGTTCCGTAGCACGTCATGAGCACCGGGCTAAGGGGCAGTTGAGCAACTCAAGCGAACTGCCTTACCTTATTCTCTCCCAAAGCTCCCAACTCAGAAGTCTCTCCAAGCAAAGTCTGGGGTTTTTTAAGCATGGTTTCTCCGTGAATACCCTCCGTTTTAGGTATGTAAGGCTACCATAGTGAGGGAACTCCATTCTTCTCCACACCCTACTATCTAAGAAGCTCAATTTTGAAAGATTAAAGTTAGGTCTTTTACCCAAAGTTTCCTCATTTGAATTCCTTATATCTTGAGATGATTATTGTTGAATCCTAGTTACTAAAAGTGTTGAATACTATGTTATTGTGTTCCTTATTTCATTGGATTCCATATGGTGTATGCTTATTTTGATTCTATGGACCTCATGAGTTATTTTATGATCTTTAAAGTCTAGTGTTTTGAGCTTCAAATGTTATTTTAAAAAGAAAGAAAGTTCTTTTCTTTGAAGTTTAAGCTAGCAAGAAAGATAAAGATTTTTGGGCCAAGGCTCACAAGCAAGTTCAGTTTAAAGAGTTGACCATTGAGTAGAGACTCAAAGTAAAATATGATTTTAGTTTTTCCTTAAAATGGGGTAAGATATCTATGAGCATATATACTATTTTGGGATGACTATTTAACACCGAGATAGGTAAGGTTCAGATAACCCAAGCCTCATAACTACATTGTCAGCGTAGGATATGATCGTTCCACAAGTTAGGCGACTCCTATTTTAATCCAACATAGGCTCAGTTTGGATCTATACGTTAAATTTATTCTATACTCCGGCAAGGTATATGACAGTTTTGTCAATGTGGGCAAGACATTGGCGCATCATGAGCTCAGATAGTGTTTGTCAATTAAAAAAATCCCCAAGTGAATATAAAGTTACTTTTAATATTTCTATTTGATATATAGCCTTCAATTTTATAAAGTGTTTCATGACTCAGATGCATACTTATGTTTTGTTTACTTCAGATATTTGATACTTCAAGGATTAATCTTGTTATTCCCGTATTCAACGAGGTACCTCAGTTGATCAGTTGTATTAGCGTTGTTTCTACTCAGCCTTATTACATACTGTATATACCACGTACTGACGCCATTTAACGCTACATTATTTCATGATTCAAATTCAGGTGCACAGGTTTGGCAGCAGGCGTATACCTGGTTATCTCATCCTCAACTTTGATGAGGCCTCTTTGCTTTCAGAGGGCTCTATTTAGTCTTATTAGTTTATTAGTAAATTTTAGAAGATAAAGGTAGCCAGAGCCTTCTCCTGATAGACTTATTCTATTCTTTCTGTTAGAGGCTTCATTAGACAAGTTAGTAAAGTGTCAAATATTCTAAGTATTTTTAATAAATTTATGCATCGAGATTTATAAAGATATTTTATTTTTCAAACTTAGCCATGCTCATTACCTTAAAGCTTCTGCAAATGTTTAAGTGTTCAGTTTTAGTAGAAAGCTAGGCCAAGGGTCCGCTCGGACCAGTAATGGTTTCGAGTGCCGATCACGCCTAGGGTGAAGCCTCAAGGCGTGACAAACTTTATATCAGAGCACTAGATTTAAGAGTCCTAGGATGTCTATAAAGTCACGTCTAGTAGAGTCCTTCTTATGGGTGTGAAGCGCGCCATACTTACAATGGGGAAGCTACAGGATGTTAGTAAGTACCACATTTCTTTCATACTCTAGTTCATGCTATAGAGTCTAACTCTATGAATTTCTCCTAATTTGTGCGTTCACATATTTCAAATTATACCTCTAAAAAGGACTGTCGGTCAGAGAACTAGTAGTAGTGCTGAGGTTCCTATTGGAGCTAATGCCAGCGATATGCCTTCACTTTCCAGGATGCAAACTAGGAATAGAGGTCGCTTATATAACTAGAACACAAGTGTTGGAGCTCCACCTATGCCAACCAGCTTAGTAAGAGTTCTTATGATATCTTCCCCTTAGCCTCCCCACACTACTACTTCTGATGCTGAGTTAAGGGGAGCTATTCAGATGCTCACACAAGTTGTAGCAGTCTAGTCTAGCTATCAGGGCGTAGTCCCTACTAGTTGTCATTCCCCGAGGCTACCCCCTAGACGTAATACGAGATCTGGGACACGAGTTCCATAGATTAACCCTTGGTCCTAGCATACTCAGAGATACTTAAGAAAATAAAGCGGGAACATATATAGACAAGGTAGAAATCCATAAACTGAAAAATAGAATAAAGTCTACGAAATACCAATTCAGAATACATCTAACTATGTATGAAGCCTGTAAATCTGAAATAAGAGTTGATGGGACAAGACCCCAACTAACTCAGGAATCCAACAAAGGAAACATAAAGAAAACTACTCATAACTCCGGTCCTCGAAGGATGAGGACTCACCAACAGATAGTCTGGATAGCTGGCACTGACTAGCCATGCGCCTGAGGAATAGAGCCTGAATCTGCATCATAATTGGATGCAACACAAAGTATGCGTCAGTACTATAGGATATACTGAATATGTGAGATATGCATGAATATGATGAAAACAGACTTAAAACGTAAATATGAACCTAGTTCATGCATAACGAGTCATCAACGTAAATATCATAATAAAAATGATAAGCATGAGATAAAGGTCAAGACTTTGAAATAGGTATCATAAGCTTAAACAAGTCAAAAACATTCATACGAGAGTTTATCTTAATCGACATAAACCATGATGAGCTACATAGAGTCCAGTGTCATAAACCGACACCGAAAAAGGTTGTCCTAACCGGCCAAGGTTAGAACCATATCTATCAGGATCTTGTCATAAGCCACAGTGGGCAACCTATGGTGGCAACGTAGTTCTGGGACTTAGGGTACGCTAAACCCAGTCCAAATCGGTGCTAAATACTACTCCCAAAACATACATATAGCTCAACATATACTTGTGACATATCTAATGCCAAAATCTTGTTTGAAAAGCCTAAGGACATATCAAATGTCATGCAAATTCAAACCATAAGTTCTTAAAGCTTAGCATAGCCATAATTCAAAATATACTTTTCTTTCTAAATTCATAACTTAAAGAATTAGGCATGCAATTTCATAAATAATAAGGCCATGTTATCTAAACATGCCAATTTTCACTTGTAAACATGCTAATCAATTGAATCATGCTAGAAATCATCTGTAATACATGTACTTTTGAAATCAATAAAGGAATACCAAATAAATCATAATTGAGTAATGAGAAACCATAATTTAATGCTTTAAAATTGAACCCATGAGTTTTTCCCAAATTGGGTATGAACCCTAATTTCATAAATCCACAATTCAAAGTAAACGTTTGGGGTTTGGGGCACAAGGGTGAAAGGAACCCATGTTGAATACCCACATAACTTAATTGAAGCTTTCTAAAACTTGGGTGAGAAAAATGGAGACTTGGAATTGAATCCTTTGCTATGGAGCTTGAACTTGGAGCTTGAGACTTGGAAAAGAGGAACTATTTTCCTCTTTCGGTAGATGAATGAGGAAATAAGGAAAGGCTTAGGCTAATAAGGGTAGAAACCCTACTAAAAGTGGTCAAGACGACCTTACTTAGGAGTAAAAGGGTGGGTAATTATAAAAATACCCCTAGGATTAATTTAAGAAAAAGTTGTTAAAAGGTCGGCTTTAGGAATCACGGATGGGTTCCACGGGTTGTAGACTAAACCATGGCTCGTGGTTCCCACTCGTGGTTCATGGCCACAGAGTCAGCTTCCAGAAGGTACTCTACGAGTCAACAGTATGGGTCGTAGAAAGTTCTGCAGTCCGTAGACTCAGTCGTGCTCTTAGGTTCAGAAATCAAGCTGCAGAAGGAATTCTACGGATCAACAGGACGGGCCATAGAATAAACTACGGTCTGTAGACCCAATCCGTAGTTCTCAAGAAAAATGTCAGTTCTCTGATCAAGTTCCACAAGTTGATAGGACGGACCGTAGATTGAACCACGGTCCGTAGAACCAACTCGTGGTTCTTAGGCCAGAGACTGAACCAACAGATGCAAAACACGACTCTATTACACGGCCCGTGGTTTGAACCACGGTCCGTGGTTTGAACCATGGTCCGTGGTTTGGACCGGTAGTTCCTGGAAGTTTTAACTTTTTTTGAGATTTTAACTTAAAAAGCTAAATCAAATTTTGAGGTGTTACAATATCTCCCCCTTGGGATCATTCGCCCTCGAATGAAGACTAAGCAAGGAAAACTGGAGAGAAAACAGCCCAACCAAGCATCAAAACATGAAAACTTCAAAGATAAACATGAAAATTGAGCTTTTCAATTTAAAATATGACTGAACTAACTTTGAAAAACATGAATGCATGCTAGGATCATGAGGACAACTGATGGAATAGAATCGGGGGAACATGCTAAGGAGGAAACTAATACCTCAAGCTGAAACTGAATCGGAAGGAAAAAGATGAGGGTACTTGGCTTTCATGGCTGCTTCTGCTTCCCAAGTAGCTCCCTCAACTAGCTGATTCCTCCAAAGGACCTTTACTGAAGCGACTTCTTTGTTTCTCAACCTTCGAATCTGACGATCAAGAATCTCCATGGGAACTTTCTTATAAGTAATATTATCCTTCACACTCACATCTTCTAAAGAAATAATCAAGGTCGGATCACCAACACACTTTTTCAACATGGAAACATGGAAAACCGGATGAACTGCTTCTAAATCTGTTGGCAAATCCAACTTATAAGCAACACTACCTACTCTCCTTAGAATCTGATAAGGACCTACATAACGGGGACTAAGCTTCCCTTCTTTCCAAATCTCATCACACCCTTCATGGGTGACACCTTTAGAAAGACCTAATCATCAACTTCAAACTCCAACTCTCTTCTCCTCACATCTGCATATGATTTTTGTCGAATCTGAGCGGTCTTCAGCCTCTCCCTAATGATTTTAAATTTCTTCATAGTCTCATGAACTGAATCTGGACCAATCAAAGCTGCCTCACCTACCTCAAACCAACCAATAGGAGATCTACACCTTCGACCATAACGTGCCTTATAAGGAGCCATCTGGATGCTAGAATGAAAGTTGTTATTGTAGGCAAACTCGATAAGAGGTAAGTGATCATCCCAATTACCTTTGAAATCAATCACACAAGCTCTCAACATATCCTCCAAAGTCTGAATAGTACGCTACGCCTGGTCATCCATCTGAGGGTGAAAAGTTGTACTAAGCTTAACCTGAGTTGCAAGACATTTTTGAAAAGACTTCCAAAACTGGGATGTAAATTGAGTACCCCTATTTGAAATTATAGACAATGGAACACCATGCAATCTGACTATCCCCCGAATGTAGAGTCTGGCATAATCATCCACTGAATTCATAGTCTTAAAAGCCAAAAAGTGGGATGACTTAGTCATCCGGTCGACAATCACCCAAATAGAATCATGTTGCCTTCGAGTACGAGGCAAACCAGTAATGAAATCCATGTTGATTTCTTCCCACTTCCAAGTAGGAAGGTCAATATACTTAGTCATACCACCCGATCATTGGTGCTCTACCTTCACTTGTTGACAATTGGGGCACTTAGCCACGAAACCTGTTATGTCCCTCTTCATGCCATTCCACTAATAGACCTCCCGTAGATCATGGTATATCTTGGTGGCATCGAGGTGAATAGAATATCTAGAGCTATGAGCCTCAGTCAAAATTTGCTGTCTCAACCCATCTACATCTGGCACACACAATCGACCCTGATAACGAAGCACACCATCTCCCCCTTGGGAGGAAAACTCAACTCTTTATTGATGGACTACACCCTTTAGCTGAAGCAAAATGGGATCACTATCTTGCTTTGCCTTCACTTTAGCTACCAAAGATGATTCGGAACCATTCTGAACAATAGCACCACTTTCTGTCGAATCCATAAGGCGAACTGCCAACCGAGCAAGCCTATGAACCTCCTTAACCAATTACTTCTTTCCATCTTTAACTGAAGACACACTACATATGGACAATCTACTAAGAGCATCTGCCACTACATTGGCCTTACCCGGATTGTAAAGCACACTCATGTCATAATCCTTAGGAAGCTCAAGCCATCTCTTTTAACGCAGATTCAATTCCTTTTGAGTGAACACATACTAAAGACTCTCGTGATCGGTGAATACATCCACATGGACACCATACAAGTAGTGTCTCCAAATCTTTAAAGCAAACACCACGACTGCTAACTCAAGATCATGAGTAGGGTAGTTCTTCTCATGAGTCTTAAGCTGGCTAGAAGCATAAGCAATAACTTATCATGCTGCATCAAAACACAACCCAAACCAACCCTAAAAGCATCACAATATACAACAAAGTCATCTAGGCCCTCGGGTAGAGCCAACACTGGAGTAGTAGTCAATCTAGTCTTCAATTCTTGAAAGTTCTTATCACAAAGGTCAGACCACTGAAACTTAACCTTCTTCTGAGTTAATCGAGTCAAAGGGGCAGCAATGGAAGAAAATCCCTCCACAAATCTCCTGTAGTAACCAGCCAAACCCAAAAAGCTCCTAATATCAGACGGGGAAATGGGTCTAGGCCAGTTCTTTACTGCCTCAATCTTTTGAGAATCAACTCGAATACTATCTCTAGTCACAATATGACCCAGAAAAGCAACAAACTGCATCCAAAACTCACACTTGCTAAACTTAGAAAACAACTGCCGATCTATCACGACCCAACTACCGGGCCGTGCGGGCACCTACTCTAATCTACCTAGATAGGAGAACCCTTACCACCCGAACCAATAGGCAAAGCAGAAAAGGAAATAACCATTAAGTAAGTCCTTTTTATACATGATAAATCCTTTTACAACATTTAGAAAATCTTTATACAACAACTTTTGAAAAATAACAACCTTCAGAACTTGTGGAAATTTACTAATGATGTAACACAACCTCCCCAGAACCTAGTCTAAATCAGTACAAGAGCTTCTACAAGATGATATTATAATTTAAGATGGACACAACTCCCACCATAGAAGAAAGTAGGAGTTCCTGCAAGATCACCGCAATTCTGAACTTGTAAAACATCACCAACCCTGCAACCAGACTATACCCAAAGAAGTATAGCAAGAGTAGAATCAATACAAACACACATACTGATAGGCATCATCGGCTGACCCGAATTCACTCCTACCATCATATAAAAATCAAGATAAAATATACAAGGTAAATGTTTCGCCCCTTTCAACATCTCTTTTATTAATCCCCCCTTTCGGAACTGACCTTCCTAACCTTTCGCTACCAACTCCACCACCCTAACCTTGACCCTGACATCTAGGACTTCCCAAGTCTCACTCATAACTAGACTTCTCAAGTCGCCTTATAGCCTAGACTTCCCAAGTCTCTCTTTAACCTTTATCCCAGTCAACTACCTTGACTAAATATCCAGACTTAATTCGGTCAACTGCCCCACCAAACTATTTATGCCCGTGGCCTTACCTACCATTGTCCGAACCTTTCCAGGACCTCTAGGACAACTTTGCAACCTGTTTATATTAACCAGTAACTACACCCCAAACTCTCAGTGTTCCTCCCAATATACCAACCATATAGAATCCTACCAACGACCATTGACACCTTTAATGGAACAACTGAGTTACATCTAAGTCCCTTTTTACATCACATAACCCGGACCCTCCAAGGATCCTCCATCCACTCCTAAGTGTTTAACAGACTACCCTGGTCTATGTCAAAATCAAATGTAATAACAACCATTCCTGATCGCCATTAGTACACTTAATGATAATAATTTATGAACTTATAACCTCTTTTACATGGTACGAATCCCCCTAACACATCTAGGTGTTAACATGGCCAAACCCGATCTACACCAAGACCAACTAATAATCAACATAATAACCTGGCCTACACCAAGACCAAATGTAATAACACAATTTATAAATATAGCTTGGTCCACTCATGGAACCAAATTAATTACACAATGCAATGTAATAAGTAAACCCGTACCAGGCGTGGTACCCGAGCCAACCGTTAGTGTTATTCCATACCAGGTATGGTACCCGAGCTAACCATTAGTGTATCCCGTACCAGACATGGTACCCGAGCCTACCGTTAGTATTTCCCATACCAGACATGGTACCCGAGCCAACCGAATGTCACACAGAAATCCATAGTCACAAACAATGAACAAACAATACTTGTAAAGCAACAAGCAAATATACCAGGTTCATCTTACAAGACTTATCACTAGACTCTTAGACATTCCTAATCATTCCCTAAGCATGCAACACATACAATACTTAGACTAAGGTATACAAACATACAATGCATACAAGAATCAATAATCATCACCTACCCCATTCCGATTACACAATGAACCGTCCAATTCTGTCTGAACGCTAATCCCGGTTCTCCCCTTTTTAAATATGAAATTAATTATATTTATTCCTGACCCTCTTCCTAGGACCAAATACAACCTGGGAAAACCTTTCCCAGCCTTAGAACACAACCAACAAATATCCTAATTATACCAATTAGTTCTGAAACTTCCGTTCCTTACATATCGTTAATTACCAACCCCTTCCTGGTATCCTGAACCTCCCGATATTCTAGTTCTCGCATTTTTATTAGCAAAACCACACAATTTAAGAAATGCCTAGAATATCACAACATCCTATCCCAATTCTACCATTTCCAAACTAATCCAACAACTTCCTCCAGACTCCGTGCTCGAAGGCCTAACCATGGATTTTCCCTTTCTTTCTATACAATAATAAGAAAATGAAAGTGACCAATCTACTCTTTGAATAAACCTAGCCTACCTGGATGCCAAGCAGCTGCAAGGATGCGTTTCCAGCTTCGTGAAGGCGTTCCTAGCTGAATGATGGTTCTGGAATCCACTTTTCCACTTCCCTTCAGCCATAGTATTTCCTCCCCATGGTTCCCAAGTCCTGGAGCATCATAGGAGGGTTTTTGTAGAAACCCTCGTATATTTCTCAACTGAGGAGGAGAAATCTTTTAATAAAACTAGTTCTGAGGCTACTGCCTTCCGTCGTTCCGCTATAGTGGATTGCCTTCTGCCATAGCAATTCTGCTATATCGGATAAAATACCACTATAGCGGAGTGACATAAGCCAGGATGATTTCTAAAAATCTAAAATTTTCTATCACGTCACCCCACTTAATACCAAAAATATTTTGATTCGTTTTGAAATTTCATGACATCGTGGTTCCTGAAATAATGATGGATCTGGTCATTACACAATCCTTGAGAGTTTGCAACACCACCCTCAAATGGTCTGCATGCTCCTTTTCACTCCGAGAGTAAATAAGGATATCATCAATGAAAACAATCACAAACATATCCAAATACTATTTGAACACACGGTTTATCAAATCTATAAACGCTGCAGGAGCATTCGTCAGACCAAAAGATATAACCACAAATTCATAATGACCATACCGAGTTCTGAAGGATGTCTTTAGAATATCACACTCTCTAACATGAAGCTGATGATAACTGGATCTAAGGTCGATCTTGGAGAAGAAACTAGCACCCTGAAGCTGATCGAATAAGTCATCAATCCTAGGAATGGGATACTTATTCTCAATTGTGACCTTGTTCAAATGACAGTAGTCAATACACATCCTAAGGGAACCGTACTTCTTCCACACAAACAAAACTGGGGCACCCCATGGAGAAATGCTAGGCCTGATGAAACCCTTATCAAGAAGATCCTTCAACTGATCCTTTAACTCCTTAAGTTCTGTGGGAGCCATTTTATAGTGAGGAATAGAGATGTGATTCGTATCTAGAAGAAGAACTATCCCAAAGTTGATTTTCCACTCGGGAGGGACTCTGGGCAAATCTTCGGGAAACACTTCTGGGAACTCATTCACAACAAGGACAAACTGAAGGGATGGGGTTCCAAACTCCGTGTCCATAACCTGAACTATATGATAAGCATAGCCCTTATAAATTATTTTTCTAGCCGTAAGATAAGATATGAAATGACCCTTCGAGGATGGAGGACTACCCTGCCACTCTAAGATAGGTTCATTTGGAAAGTCAAAACTGACGACTCGAGTACGATAATCGATCGAGGCAAAACAAGCATACATCAAATCCATACCAAGAATAACATCAAAATTAGTCATCTCCAACTCTAATAGATCCGCTGAAGTGACTCTTTAAAGGACTGAGATAGGGCAATTTTGATAGATTCTCTTAGCTATGACTGACTCACCAACAGGAGTAGAAACACAAAAAGGTTCTAAAAGCTGATCTGGACAAATCTCAAACTTACAAGCAACATAAAGGGTCACAAAAGATAAGGATGCACCGGGGTCCAATAAAGCATACACATCTAGAGAAAAGACTTTCAACATACAGTAACAATATTCAGTGAACTATCCTGGTCCTATCGAGAGGACATGGCATAAAGATGGTTCTGGAGCAGCCCACCAGAACTAGAAGCAGTGCCCTGTGGGGCTGGTCAACCTCTTGGGGATGCTAGGGCAGACTGAGTCCTACTACCTCCCTGTCCCTTCTTAGCTGAAGGACAATCCTTAATCTTGTGTCCAATCTGACCACATCTGAAGCAACCACCTGAACCAGGTAAGCACTCACTAAGATGACTTTTTCCATACTTGTTACAAGAAGGGTAAGGAGTTCCCTTCTCAACACTCCCCTACGAATAGCAACCTAATTCTCTACCTGTCTGATTATGATGAGGCCTGGGGGCAGGAGTAGGAGTACTGGCTGATGAATGCACGGGTACTGATGACCTCTTCTGAAATGAAAAGCGGTGCCTACCTCCGCACCTCTGATAGAAACCCGAACTCTCATATCTGACCCTCTTGTTCTCTCTTGCCATTTCCCTCATCTTATCTCCTTCAATCTGATGGGCATGGGTCATGAGTAGGGAAATATTTATATCACTCAATAGCATAGCGGACCTACACTCCTTCTTCACCATATCTGAAACTCCATAGGTAAACTTACTCATCTGATTATGTGGGTATGCTACCATAGATGGAGCATACCTAGACAACTGAGTGAACCTCAAACTGTACTCCTGGACTGACATCGACCCATGTCTCAAGTTCACAAACTCCTCAGCCTTATCTTACCTCAACTATCGGGGAAAGAACCATTCGAGGAAAGCCCTCTCAATACACTTCCATGTCATAGGAACCACGTCCTTAGCTCTAACCTCCTTTCACTGAGTGAAACAGATATGGACTACGTCCTTTAGCTGGTAGATCACTAGCTCGACACTCTCAACTCTGGCAACCTGCATCACCTCAAAGATCTTCTTCACCTCATCCATAAAGCTAAGTAGGTCCTCACCAACTTTCGAACCCTAGAATTCCAGTGGGTTCATACGAATAAAATCTGAAACTCGGGCCGCTGTACAACCATGAGGGTGAATGGGGATAGGAGCTTGTTGATTAGCTTGGGCAGCCATAGTCTAGGCCAACAAGTGAATATCATTCTGTAATTCAGCTTTTATGACCTCAGGGTCGAGAATCAGAGGGTTAGAATTTCAAGTGGCTCGGGGAGGCATAGCACATCGAGGAGGCATAATCTGAAATGTAACAAGAATGATTTAGAGGAGTAACAGAGTTAAACTCTATCGCACAATACTGATCATGAAAGAAGTGAACTTTTCCTATAACATCTCATAGCTTCCCTCTCATAAGTGTGGTGTGCTTCGCATACATGGAAGAGATTCTACTCGGTGCGGCTTCAGACACCCTAGGACTCTTGAACCTGAGGCTCTGATACCAAGTTTGTCATACCCTGAGGCTACCCTCTAGACGTAACACTAGATCTGGGACACGAGTTCCATAGATTAACCCTTGGACCTAGCATACTCAGAGATACTTAAGAAAATAAAACGGAAACATACATAGACAAGGTAGAAATCCATAAACTGAAAAATAGAATAAAGTCTACGAAAAACCAATTCAGAATAAATCTAACAATGTTTAAAACCTCTAAATCTGAAATAAAAGTTGATGGGACAAGAATCCAAATAATTCAGGAATCCAACAAAGGAAACATAAAGAAAACTACTCACAACTCCAGTCCTTAAAGGATGAGGACTCACCAACAGATAGTCTGGATAGCTGGCAGTGACTAGAAATAGAGCCTGAATCTGCATCATAATAGGATGTAGCGCAAAGTATGCGTCAGTACTATAGGATGTACTGAATATGTGAGTTATGCATGAATATGATGAAAATATACTTAAAACGTAAATATGAACCTAGTTCATGCAAAACAAGTCATCAACGTAAATATCATAATAAAAATGGTAAGCATGAGATAAAGGTCAAGACTTCCAAATAGGTATCATAACCTTAAACAAGTCAAAAACATTCATACATGATTTTCTCTTAACTGACATAAACCATGATGAGCTACATGGAGTCCAGTGTCATATACTCACACTGAAAAAGGTTGTCCTAATCGGCCAAGGTTAGAACTATATCTATCAAGATCATGTCATAAGCCACAGAGGGCAACCTACGGTGGCAATGTAGTTTTGCGACTTAGGGTATGCTAAACCTAGTTCAACTCGGTGCTAAATACTACTCCCAAAATATACATATAGCTCAACATATACTTGTGACATATCTAATGCCAAAATCTTGTTTGAAATGTCTAAGGACATATCTAATGTCATGCAAATTCAAACCATAAATTCTTAAAGCTTAGCATAGCCATAATTCAAAACATACTTTTCTCTATAAATTTATAACTTGAAGAATTAGGCATGCAATTTCATAAATACATAATGCCATGTTATCTAAACATGTCAATTCTCACTTATAAACATGTTAATCAATTGAATCATGTTAGAAATCATCTTTAATGCATGGGATTTTGAAATCAATAAAGGAATCCCAAATAAATCATAATTGAGTAATAAGAAACCATAATTTAATGCTTTAAAACTGAACCCGTGAGTTTTTCCCAAATTGGGTATGAACCCTAATTTCATAAATCCACAATTCAAAGTAAAAGTTTGGGGTTTTGGGCACAAGGGTGAAAGGGACCCATGTTGAATACCCACATACCTCAATTAAAGCTTTCTAAACCTTGGGTGAGAAGAATGGAGATTTGGAATTGAATCCCTTACTATGGGGCTTGAACTTGGAGCATGAAACTTGGAGAAGAGGAACTATTTTCCTCTTTTGGTAGATGAATGAGGAAATAAGGAAAGGCTTAGGTTAATAAGGGTAGAAACCCTACTAAAAGTGGTCAAAATGACCTCACTTAGGAGTTAAAAGAGTGGGTAATTACAAAAATATCCCAAGATTAATTTAGAAAAAGATGTTAAAAGGTCAATTTCAGGAATCACGGATGGGTTTCACGAGTCATAGACTGAACCACGGCTCGTGGTTCGCACTCGTGGTTCCTGGCCACAAAGTTAGCTTGTAGAAGGTACTCTACGAGTCAACTATACGGGTCATAGAAAGTTCTATGGTCCATAGACTCAGTCTTGATCTTAGGTTCAGAAATTAAGCTGCAGAAGAAATTCTACGGATCAACAGGACGGGTCGTAGAATAAACTATGGTTCGTAGACCCAATCCGTAGTTCTCAGGGAAAATATCAGTTCTCTGA
Organism: Jaltomata sinuosa; assembly: GCA_003996215.1. Lineage (NCBI taxonomy): Eukaryota > Viridiplantae > Streptophyta > Magnoliopsida > Solanales > Solanaceae > Jaltomata > Jaltomata sinuosa. The sequence goes on from QJPP01003711.1 coordinate 147,846, forward strand.
TCAAGTTCCATGAGTTGATAAGATGGACCGTAGATTGAACCACGATCCGTAGAACCAACTCATGGTTCTTAGGCCAGAGACTGAACCAGCAGATGTAAACCACGACTCCATTCCATGTCCCGTGGTTCGAACCATGGTCTGTGGTTTGGACTCGTAGTTCTTGGAAGCTTGAATTTTTTAGAGATTTTAACTTAAAAAGTTGAATCACATTCTGGGGTGTTATACTTGTTCCAGCTTGCATAATTTGTCAAACACTTTGAGGATCTATGAGTTCCTCCAAATGAACCCACCAGTTTTCTCAGGGTCCAAAGATGAACAGGACCCTAAGAATTTTATTGATGAAGTTCAGATGATTTTGAGAGTGATGCATACAACTGAAACAAAAGGAGTTAAACTTGTCTCCTATCAGCTGAAGGACGTAGCTAACATATGGTATTACTATTGGGAGTTGATTCATGGTAAGGATACAAATCCTATAGTTTGGGATGACTTTATGGATGCATTCATCCACCATTTTTTCCCCAAGAGTTGACAGAGGCTAAAGATGAAGAATTTGTGAACCTCAAGTAGAGTACCATGAGTGTTAAGGAGTATGGCCTTAAGTTCACTCATTTGTCACGTTATGCTCTGAAGGTGGTGTCCTCTATGGGGGCAAGGATGAAAATTTTTGTGTCTGGAGTTGCTAATCATGTGAAGAAGGAATATAAGGGAGCATTATTGCTTCATGGCATGGATATCTCTAGATTTATGGTTTATGCTTAACAAGTTGAGGAAGAAAAGCAGAAGGATAGGAAAGAACATCAGAGTAAGAGGACCAAGACAACCAGTCATGAGACTAGTCACCAAAGAAATGGGAATGAGAGTAGGTCTTTCTTTCAAGTAAGCTAGTCACCAAAGAAATGGGAACAAGAGTAGGTCTTTCTTTCTAGAAGGTCATCTAGACCTGCCCCATCATCAACTAGTGCACATGTACCCAAGATTAGCAATGACCAAAGCTTTTAGGGTAATCAGAACTCCAAAGCTTAAGGTTCTCAGTCTCAGGATAGTGTGACACATGGAGCTACTCGATACCTACCTTGTAATAAGTGTGGTAGATCCCATATAGGGGAGTATTCAAATGGTACTGTTGAATGCTTTAGTTGCGGCCAAATAGGCCATTTCTTAAGGGATTGTCCATCTGCAAGATATGGTAATAGGGGTAATAGAGCCCAGCCTACTAAATCATCTGATCCAACAAGATGAGTTAATGAGAAGGGTACTACTTTAGGGACAAGCGAGGATCAAAACCATCTATATGCTATGTCTAGCCGCTAGGATCAAGAAAACTCTCAAAATGTTGTTACTGGTATGTTAAAAGTTTTCTACATTGATGCTTATGCTTTACTTGACCCATGAGCCATATTATCTTTTGTAACCCCTTATATTGTTGTAAAGTTTAGAATCTGTCCCAAACAACTTTTAGAATCCTTTGTTGTTTCTACTCCTGTTGGTGAGTCTATTATGGCTAAGTGAGTCTGTAGAAACTGCATAGTGTCAGTCCATCATAAAGAAACCATGACTGACTTAGTTGAATTAGACATGGTGGATTTTCATATTATTATAGGTATGGATTGGTTATATTCCTGTTATGCCTCAATCAATTGTAGAACAAGAGTTGTAAAGCTTTAACATCCAAATGAGCCGGTCTTAGTATGGGAAGGTAGTCTAGTTGTGCCTAAGGGTTAATTTATTTCTCACCTTAAGGCTAGAAAGATGATTTCCAAGGGTTGTATTTACCACTTAGTCCAAGTTAGAGACTATAGTATTAAAACTCCACTCTTTCAAGTAGCTCCAGTTGTTAGTGAGTTCCCAAAAGTTTTTCCCGATGATCTTCTCGGAGTCCCTCTAGATAATAAGATAGATTTCAGAATAGATGTCCTTCCTGATACTTAGACTATCTCTATTCTGCCATATAGAATGGAGCCAGTCGAGTTAAAGAACTAAAAGAACAGTTAAAGGATCTCCTTGATAAGGGATTCATAAGGTCACATTTCTCTCGATGGGGTGCTCCAGTCCTTTTTGTGCGTAATAAAGATGGTTCTCTTAGGATGTGTATTAACTACCATAAGTTGAACAAGGTCACCATAAAGAATAAGTATTTCTTTCTTAGAATTGATTGACTAACTTCAGGGTTCTACCTATTTCTCTAAGATAGACCTCATATCTGACAATCATCAGTTGAAAGATAGAGAAATGACATTCCAAAGACAACCTTCAAGACCCGATATGGTCACTTTGAGTTTCTTGTCATGTCTTTTGATTTGAATAATGTCCCTATAACTTTTATGAACATCATGAATAGAGTGTTTAAGCAGTATCTTGTTATGTTCATCATTGTCTTCATCAATGGCATTCTAATCTATTCCTATAGTGAGGAGGAGCATGCCAATCACCTTAGAATTGTGCTATAGACACTCAAGGACCGCGAGTTTGTATGGTAAGTTTTCTAAGTGTGAATTTTGGTTGAAGTCTGTGGTATTTCTAGGCCACATTATTTCTAGTGAGGGTATTTATGTTAATTCTCAAAAGATTGAGGTAGTAAAGAATTGGCCCAGACCCGCAACATTGACTAACATTAGGATTTTCTTGGGTCTGGCGGGCTATTACAAAAGGTTTGTAGAGGGTTTTTCATCTATTGTTGCACCTTTGACCAGATTGACTTAGAAGAAAGTTAAGTTTCAATAGTCTAGAGCCTATGAGAAAATCTTTCAGAAGTTGAAAAATTGTTTGACTTTTGCTCCAGTGTTGACCCTCCCATAGGGAACAAATGGATTTATTTTTTATTGTGATGAATCTAGAGTGGGTATTGGATTTGTTTTGATGCAGGCTGGTAAAGTTATAGAATATGCTTCCAGGCAGCTTAAGAGCCATGAGAAGAACTATGCAACTCATGATCTTGAGTTAGAAGTGATTGTGTTTGCTTTGAAAATATGGCGCCACTACCTTTATGGTGTACATGTTGATGTTTTCACAGATTATTAGAGCCTTAAATACATCTTCAGTCAGAAGGAGTTGAATCTCAGGCAAAGGAGATAACTTGAGTTACTTAAAGACTACGATATCAACATTATTTATCACCTTGGTAAGGCAAATATTATTGATGATGCTCTCAGTAGGTTGTCTACGGGGAGTATTATGCAAGTAGAGAAAGGAAAGAGAGAGTTTACGAGAGATACTCCTATAATTGCATGTTTAGGAATCCGTCTCTTAGAATCTGAGGATGGTGGTGAAGTTGTTCAGAATGGAGCCAAATTGTCCTTAGTGGTTGAAGTCAAGGAGAAGCAGAATAGTGACCCCATCTTGCTCTAACTAAAGGATAAAGTCCACAAGCAGAAAGTGATGGTTTTTGAACAAGAGAGAGATGGAGTCTTAAGGAACTAAGGTAGGTTGTGTGTTCTCGATGTGGATGGTATAGAAGAAAGAATCATGGTTGAAGTGCATAATTCCAGATATTTGATTCACCTAGGCTCCACAAAGATGTACTATGACTTGAGAGAAGTTTATTGGCGGAATAACATGAATAAGAACATCACAGAGTATGTATTTAAGTGTCCCAACTATCAGTAGGTTAAGGTTGAGCATCAAAGGCCAGGTGGTATGGCTCAGAATATAAATCTTCCTGAGTGAAAGTAGGAGATGATAATTATGGACTTTATAACTGGATTACTGCAATCGTGATGGCAACATGACTTGTTATGGGTAATTGTCAATCGAATGACCAAGTCAACTCACTTCTTCCCATGAAGAAGATAGACTCAGCAAAGGATTATGCTAAGATATATATGTGTGAGATAGTCAGACTTCATGGGATTCCTTTATCTATCATTTCAGACATGGGTTCTTAGTCCACCACCCAATTTTTGAAGTCTTTTTAGAAGGGTTTGGGTACAAGGGTAAACCTTAGTACCACATTTCATCCCAAATCGATGGTCAGGCAGAGCATACTACTTAAACACTTGATGATATGTGTAAGGCATGTGTTATATATTTCAAGGTTAATTGGGATGATCACCTATCTCTCTTAGAGTTTGTGTACAGTAACAACTATCACTCCAGTATCCAAATGGCTTTGTATGAGGCTCTTTATTGGCATAGGTGTAGGTATCCGATTGGTTGGTTTGAGGTTGGTGAAGCAGAGTTGATAGGGTCAAATTTAGTCCATCAAGCTATGCCAAAAGTTAAACTTATTCAAGAAAAGTTGAAGATGGTGCAGAGCCGCCAAAAGTCCTACACAAATGTGAGGCAAAGGGAATTAGAGTTTCAACTTGATGATTGGGTCTTCTTAAAGGTTTCACTCATGAAGGGTGTCATGAGGTTTGGTAAGAAAGGGAAACTTAGTCCCTAATATGTTGGTCTATATTGAATTTTAAAGAGGATTAGAAAAGTGGCTTATGAATTAGAGTTGCCCATGAATTTGGCATCTGTGCATCCAGTGTTTTACATCTCTATGCTTAAGAAGAGTGTGGGTGACCCCTTACTCGTTATACCTACAAAAAGTGTTAGGGTAAAGGATAGCTTATCGTATGAAGAGGACCCTGTGAAAATCTTAGATCATCAAGTTTGCAAGTTTAGAACCAAAGAGGTAGCACTGGTAAAGGTATTGTGATGGAATCAGTTTGTTGAGAAGGCTACATGGGAAGTTGAAGAAGACATGAAAGCTAGATATCCATACCTATTCATTCCTCAAGAGGAAATGCCTAAGGTAACGATCTTACTCTTGTAATGCATTCTAAGAATTCCTACTCTATGTTTTTTGTGTTATATTCCTATAGTTATATTCATGCTTAGGTATTCCTTAATAGTTGGTGTAAGCCTTAAAATAAGTATGGTTCAGTTTAAGTTGATGAGTGTAGTGCCAGACAATAGCTACAAGCCATGCTTAGTTTAGTTCATTCGCTTCATCCTGGATTTGACCATTATTCAAGAACGAATGATCTAAAAAAGGAGATATTGTAATACCTTGTGATTTATTTCACCTTTCAAGTTGCTACTTATGCCATTTTGGGATTGAAAACTGAGCCGTACGACCCTTAAATCACTTAAAAATCATTTGAGATGAGTTCTGGGGCCTAAACAGAAGTTTTGGGCACGAGAAATGGTTAGTGCGTCGCGGAGGAGGGTCCTTACATTGGGGTCCATGCCGCACCTGTCAGTAAACTTCAAATGTTTGCAAAATTAGCCTCTGGTGTTGTAGGAGGTGTGCCACACCCTTGGGTTGATGCTATGGCCTCTGTGGTTCGGCCTTGGGTTTGTGCTATGGACTTGAAGAGGACTCAAACCTCCACGCTCTTTAGCATGAGATTTTGAGTCTTGTGTGTCTACCATTTCACCACCAAGGCATCTTAAAAGTGAATCGTATTCCATGAATATGATATCTATCTAGTGTAATTTATGAAATATATAACAAAGGTGGATCTATTGATTAGTCATGTTATATAGGCCCGAGTTGGACATCCAATTGCTTTGATTTGAGTTATACAAAGAATGTAATGCCTGATATATATCAAAAAGATGGACAATCAATCCTATTTCTTAATTCACTCAAAAAGGTGAATAGGGTCCCAATAGAAATATGTAAAAAGCAGGTCATATTACGCGTATTCCCAATCCTAAATTGAATGTAATGATGTAGGGATCTATATGTAAATATAGCATCTATTTAGATAGGCCCGAATGACCCCTTCTCATAATGAAAATGTATATAACCCTATTCCAGTCTGGTCCAGTATGGAATGAACTTATAATCATAGAATCGACTCGATCATCAGATTATAAGTTCATAACCCTAGTCCATTCCCATTTTGGGCAGAACAGATCTACTAATTTTTTGATTCCAATTAGTAAGAGGGATCTTGAACTAAGAAATAGACCCTAGAAGCTAAAAAAGGCTATCCTGAGCAATTTCAATAATTGGGTTCATTGATATTCCTAGTATAGTAGATAATACCACACATACAATCATACTCAATTTGATGGAATTGTTTGATCTTAAAGGGGATCTTCTATAATTTCGCACGTGATGGGTTATTTCTTGGTTTCATCCAATCATTAATAACTTGATTATTCTTAGATAATAGTAGATAGAAATGCTCGTAAAGAGTCCTATTAAAACTAAGAAATATAGGCCTGCCTGCCATCCACACCAGAATAAATAGAGTTTTTCAAAAAAACCTGCTAGTGGAGGAAGACCTCATAGGGATAAAATACATAGGGCTAAAGAGAGAGCCAAAAAAGGATCTTTTATGTATAATCTTGCATAATCTCGAATGTTTCCTAAAGTATAAAATGGTCTATTTGTTCCTAAATAGATTCTTTCAAAATCATTTGAGATGAGTTCTGGGCCTAAATAGAAGTTTTGGACACGAGAAATGGTTAGTGCATCGCAGAGGAGGGTCCTTGCATTGGTGTCCAGGTCACACCTGTCAGTAAACTTTAGAATGTTTGCAAACCAGGCCTCTGGTGTTGTAGGAGGCATGCCACGCCCTTGGGTTTGCACTATGGCCTCTGTGGTGCGGCCTTGGGTTTGCGGTATGGCCTCTATAGCGTGCCTAAGGCCTTCCAGACGTGAAATTTTCCAAATTTCATCTAATTAAGGGCAATCAAGCCCGTCCCTCACACTAAACCCCCTAACACAATTATTAATCCCTCATAAGCATCTACGCTTAGTATTTTTCATTGGTAAGATTCTCTCAACTCCTCTCCCAAAGCTCCCAATTCAAAAGTATCTCAAAGCAAAGTCTAAGGCTCTCCAAGCAAGGTTTCTCTGTGAATTCTCTCTATTTCAGAAATGTAAGGCTACCATAGTGACAAAACTCTATTCTTCCACTCACCTTACTATCTAAGTAGCTCAGTTTTGAAAGATTAAAGTTAGGAAAAAGTTTCTTCATTTGAATTCCTTACATATTGAGATGATTATTGTTGAATCCTAGTTACTAAAAGTGTTGAATACCATGTTGTTGTGTTCCTTATTTCATTAAAATCTATGGTTCATGCTTTATTCTGATTCTATGGATCTCATGAGTTATTTTATGATCTTTAAAGGCATATTTTATGATGTTGTTGATATACGTTTTATTTCCATGAGAAAGTGTCTTAAAGTTTCAAAGCTTGTATTCATGAAAGGTTTCAAGTCAGTGTTTTAAGATTTTGGAATATGATCTTGAAAAGACAGAAAGTTCTAGTTTCTTTGAAAGTTAAGCTAGCAAGTAAGAGAAAGATTTTTGTGGCAAGACTCACAAGCAAGTTTAGTTTAAAGAGTTAAGCATCGAGTAGAGACTCAAAGTAAAGCATGATTTAAGTTTTCCCTTAAAATGGGGTAAGATATCTATGAGCATATATATTATTTTGGGAGGACTATTTAGAATCGAGACGGCTAAGTGTTCAAATAATCCAAGCCCCAAAACTATGTTAATAGCATAGGATAGGATCGTTCTGCAAGTCATGGCGACTCCTCTTTTATCCCAAAAGAGGCTCAGTTTTGATCTATAAGTTAAGTTTGTTCTATACCCTGACAAGGTATAGTACATATCTACCAATGTGGGCAAGACGTTAGAGTGTTATGAGCTCACATGATATTTATCGATTAAAATAAACTCCTTAAGTTGAAATAAGTTACTTTCAGTATTTCTATTTGATATATAGCCTTCAGTTTTATAAAGTGATTCATGACTCAGTTGCAAACTTATGTTTTTCTTACTTCAGATATTTGATACTTCAGTTGTTATTCCTTTTGTTCCCGTATTTAGCTTGTACCTCAGTTGATCAGTTATATTAGTATTATTTCTACTCAGCTTTATTACATACCATACATACCACGTACTGATGGCAGTTGGTGCTGCATTTTTCATGATTCAGATTCAGGCATAAAGGTTCGAGAGCAGGCGTATCCCTAGTTATCTCATCCTCAACTTTGGTGAGGCCTCTATGCTTTCAGAGGGCTCTATTTAGTCTTATTAGTTTATTAGTCAATTTTAAAAGATAAAGGTAGCTTGGGTCCTTGTCCCGATAGACTTATTCTATTCTTTCTGTTAGAGGCATCATTAGACAAGTTAGTAAAGTGACAGATATTCTGAGTGTTTTCAGTCAATTTATGCATTAAGATTCATAAAGATATTTGATTTTATTTTTCAAAGTTATCCATTCTCATTACTTTAAAGCTTTTGCAAATGTTTAAGTGTTCAGTTTCAGTAGTAATCCAGGAGAAGGGTCCGCTGGGGCCAATAATAGTTTTTGGTACCGGCCACACCCAGGGTGTAGACTCGAGGCGTGACACCACTCTTTCACTAGTAAGGACTTTGGGGTTCATTAGCTTCTCACCCCTAGAGTTTTGCTCTGCTAGTAACTCTCCATTGATTGCTTCATTCTTCTTGTGAGACAGTTCTAGATGTAAAACTCTACAAGTTTCATTGACATGCCCTTGAAGCTTGCATTTTGTGCAACACTTTATTTCGAAATCATATATAATTCTTACATTTTCTGTCCTTTTTTATACCGTACTTTCATCCATAATTTCCATGTTGACATTCTTGGGCAAGTTAGAGGCTAGATCTGCCTGCACTTTGACATGCACACAACTTGGACGAGTCTTGTTCACAATGTCCATGTTCACCTATAAAGGCTTCCTAATAGCAGATGCCAAAAATAAGAGGGCTTCTTTAACAAAGAAGGTTGGAAAAAGAGATCCAAGCAAGTTCTTGAGTAGTTTCAACATCCACTTTGAATATTGAATCATAGTTGAGAGTCCTTATAACATAAGTATTTCCATCTTTTGACTTTAGATAATATGAACTCTTAGACATGATGTTGGTAAAATCTTCCATTATCAAGAACCTAATCAGAACATATCTATTATGAAAAAAATCCAACTTTGCATTCTCCTTTCAAAGCACATTGGATTGGTATAATTTTCCATAATTCTTTGAGAGACGACCCCTAATACGAAAATTTACTTATAACAACATAGTTTAGGTTTTCGATTTGTTCCATTCTGGCTACTTCTACCCTTGTCCATTTGACAACATGTTCACCATTAAACACAATGGTATCCTTTATAGTTATGGCTGGTACTTCCTTCTTTGTGTCACCATTACTTTGTTGGAGTAATTGTGATAGATTTTGAGAGTTATTCTGATCAGGAGGACATATGCTAAGGTTAGGGTTCAAAAAGTTTGTAGGGTGGGATTATGGGTTGTATAAGGCTAAAATTAGGATGAAGAGGTAAGGGAGAGAGGCTGGACAACCTATGGTTTAGTGAAGGGGCTATGATGGCAGGGTTTTCATGGAGAGAGCCTCCATAACCCTAGGTTTTAGTCCTTAATTAGCATTCAATTTTTTATTCTAATAATGTTTAAATGAATTTTTGCTTATTTCTACTTTTTTTCTCATCTTAAATGATTTGAAAATGAATGGTTTCACTCATGGGGTAGGGTGGGGTGCCCTCATGGCCTAATGGTTTTTTAGGTGGTGACATACCTTCACTTTGTGTATCAAAATGATGTTCTACATAGTATATGAGTCGATCGACACCCATATTGCCATATAAAATTTTGAGTTGAGAATTGGGTCAAAAAGTCAACTCAAGCCTTGAGAGCAAAACCAAAATTGTCTTTCAAAATTAATTTACCCATAAGATAAGGATCTCAAATATGAAATTTCATCAAAAACCAAGTTTGCATCGGCCCTCAAACCACTATTATGAAATTTCACAACTGTAGGTACACAATCCTCAATTTCAAATACCATACACGATTTAAAAGATAAAATAATCAACAAATCAATAGGGAAATACCAAGTAGGGAATTAGATTTCATACCCTGTGACAAGATCTCGAAATAGCTTAAAAAACCACCTCAAACCGAGCTAAAAATCTCCCAAAAATCGAGTTTAAACAAATGAAATTGAGTCAAGGAAATATTTCATAAACTCCCAGGTATCTTCACAATTGCAAACTATCCGCACATGGCCCAACATTGCAATTGCAAACTGACCCTCACAATTACAAACTCTCAGATTGTTCACTAACCACTATTTGATCTCGTAATTGCGTACTTGAACCTCACAATTGTGAGATTATCTCAGGAATCAGACCTCTACACAACACCTTTCAAATGCAAACATCTCACAATTGTGATATTCATAGAAAATCTCAGACCTCACAAGTGCGAACAAACCTCATAATTGCAAACATGCACCAGATGACAACAAATCAACAGTCCCAACCAAGCACCTGAAATTTCTCAGAATAAAAGCTCAAAATTCATTCAGAACCTCTCAAACACAAATCAATGGTTAGAACTGATCATAAGACACATTCAAAACCTGTTGAAATCATCAAATCACCATTCTAAAGTCATCATGACCAAATGTTGACCATGGTCAACTCCAAATATAAGAAAAGCTAGAATCCAACCCAAAGGGTCCAAAATTCTCCCCTAATGACTCGGGAACCATGCCAAACCTCCAACTAATTCATAAATTACCCTTCAAACTTAGTGAAATTGTCAAAATTCAAATTTTACCTTGCCAATCCCAAATGTTGACTTTGATTAAAATTTACAAAATAGGAAAATTTCCCTGAAACACATCCGATCAACTAGGCTATCATACCACCATCTTCACAAGTCACATACAATTGATAGAAGTTAAACCTTCCAAATACAAACAAATGGTGCAAATTGATCACAAGACACATTTTAGATCCGTTGAAATCATCAATTCACCATTCTGAGGTCATCCTAATCAAATGTTGATCGCGGTCAACTCCAAACATAAAAAATCTAGAGTTTCATCTAAAATTCTCCCGAATGTCTCAGAAACCAATCCAAAGCTCCAACGAAGTCATAAATTACCCTCCTTACTTACTGAAATCATCAAAACTCAAATTTGATCTTGCCAACCCCAAATGTTGACTTTGATCAAAATTTCCAAAATAGAAAAATTCCCCTGAAATGCATCCGATTAACTCAGCTATCATGCCACCTATCCTCACAAGTCACAAAAAATTGGTAGAAACTATGGGGAGGGTCAAATAGGGGAAAAAATCTGAAATCACAAAATGACCATGAGGATCATTACATTATTCACTACTAAAACACATATTTGTTCTCTAACTTAAAAAGATAAAAAGCCTTGTGTAACACCCCAAAAATTCTAAGTTAAGACCCAAACTATTTCCATGAGTGTCATGATCAATTCCCTAGTGTGGACAATGTTTTCAATGTAAATCATATTCATAAGAAACTTCTATAAGCAAGTTAAGTTGAAAGAACTCCAACCAAAGAAGTTTTCATGTAAGACTAAACTAGTATCATCTTCAATTAATCACACCTCCTAAAATATGAAGAGTTAGGTGGCCTAGTACCCACCAAATTAAAGGTTTTTTAGTCTTCTTTCCAACTCCACCAATCGCACATTAATCCGAGTCCGGAGTAAAATATTATGGATATTTTACTGCAGCACTGCCAGTGACTATGGTGAGAATGACGAACCGTGGTTCTGAACCATGGTCTGTACTGTGACTCGTGAAAACAGACCTGCACCTTAAAATTTTCACCTTCAAAATGATGAGTTGGTTCACGACCCATAGACCAAAGCCACAGTCTGTAGTATGACTTTGGTTTGTCAATTTTCAGCCTTTCTTCCAGATTTCCACGGGTGACTTCATGGGTCGTCGTTACAAATGACGATGCATCCTGTAAACTTGTGGAATCACCTTCAGAGAACCCCAGAACTCAGGGACATAACTATAGGTCAATTGATGGTCCGTCGTTCAGAACCACGGTCCGTCAACCAATCTGTGGTTCGATATTCCGAGAAATTTCAGCAGCTTTTAATTTAGTTTCCCAGGGGTATTTCAGACCATTACTTTTTCTTTTAGCTCCGACTATAAATAGTTTTAGGCTTATTTTCATTAAGTCTAAACCTCAAGAAGAAAAGAACACTCTTTTCCAAAGTTCAGACCTAAGGTTCTTCTCCAAAGCTTCAAACCTCAGTTCTAGTTCAAGAATCTTCTACAACTAGGTATGTGGGTATTTAGTAAGGGTTCAGTTCACCCTTATGACCAAAACCTCAGTCTTCTATTTTAGATTTCATGGTGTTAGGAACTAGAGTTCTTACCCAATCATGCTAAATTTTACAAAATTCAGTCCTTATAATTTCTACATGAATTATAGCCTATTTTAGAAGATTTGCTCCATATTTTCAATGACTTGTATGATCTTTTACAAGAACCTTAAGAAACCAAGAATTTAGCCTGAAATAGTAGTATTTTCATGAAAATTGGTTTTCTTCAGAATTTAACCTAGATTTCTAGCATTCAATTTTAAGCATGAAATTAGCCAGTTTTCAGTCTACAAGCTGTTTCTAAACTTCTCCAAATTCAGTGCTCTTTTCAAAATATAGTTCAGCTAGTCAGCATTCAATCTAAACAAGTTTAAGTTTTCTCATGATGATTTTAACTATGGGTTTTTGCTTCCAGACAAGCATTCATGATTCCCAATTTCTTCAGTCTAGTTATTTTAGGGAGAAAGAACTATGCATGATTTAGCAGGCTTCAGTTTACCTTCAGTATGTTTTACAAGAATATATTTTTAATATGGACTTTCAACATATGCCATCAATGATGATGAACTTAGTAGGGCTTGTGATTTGCATGGTATACAGATATGTCATCAATGATTATGAACTCAGTAAGCTTCATGATTAGTATGACATTCAGATATGTCACATGATATAAATCACCCTCATGCATTATCAGTCAGAATTACATGATTAGAATGCCTCAGTCTCAGTAACAGTTGCATTCTCAGATTATATCAGTACTTTGAGCTATCTAGTATTTCAGTTGCATTCATAGCATTATATTCAGTTGGGAGTAGGCTTATCATTGAACGGACAAAGGGATGAAGGCTCAGCTATCAAATTAGGTTGAGACCTTTAGTAGTAGTCCCTAAGCCCCAGAACTACAGTGACATCGTAGGTATAAAAGGGGTTAGCTGTCAGATTAGGTTGTATACCCTTGTCCCTTGTGGACATCAGTTTAGTGGATCCACATCAGATTTGTTTGTACCTTTGGCAAGGTATGAACACCCTCCCAGTCAGGGTTACAGGTTGGCCCCATAGTTAGCTCAGCTTGGGGTATGTAGGTTAATAGTAGCTCCCACAGTACCTATTCATTACTGCATGACCTTGTATTCAGTTATCCAGATTAGTTCAGTATTATATAGTTTCATGTTTATATACTTGGTCATTGCATCAACTTATACCTTTCAGCTTGCATTCAATATACTATATCAGTACTTACAGACATACTTTATCTTGTTAGTACATGAAATCCCAAGTAATAGGTTTACTTATCGTTAAACACCATGACCTCACAGTTACAGTCCAACAACATGATTTATATTCCCTTCAGTAAAAGAGTTATGCTCTACAGTTTTGACTTATGCATTTCAGATATGATACATAGTTCAGTTTCCAGCCATGCTTTCAGTATGCATGTATCTTATCATGATTTATTGTAAGTGCATATCTCACATGCTCAGTACATTCAAAGTTCTAACTACATACCTTTCTTGTGCTGCATCATTTTATGATGTAGGTTTCAATGCTAGCTTCCAGGATCATGGTCAGACGGATCACAGCTCCCAGTCAGCAGAGATTGAGTTCTCCTTTTTTGGGAACTCCAGTCAGTTAGTAGTTATAGAAGTTATTTTAGTTGTTTATACATTGATTAAAGATAGTTGGGGGTCATGTCACGGCTAATTGTTGTTCAGTTTGAGTAGAGGCTTCATAGACAGTCAGACAGTCAATCACTCACTTGTATCAGTTTTCAAATTCTATTGTATATCAGTTTATAATAGTTCATTTTGTTATAATATTTTCGAAAGAGCTCAGAATATTTCAGCTTCTGCATTTACTTTCAGTCTTTATCTCAGTAGTATGCCAGGTTATGGGTTAGCTTAGGGTCACTTATGACTCTAAGCACCATGTCGCATCCAGGGTGTAGGCTCGAGGTGTGACAAACTTGGTATTAGATCACAGAGTTCAAGTGTCCTAGGGTGTTTGTGAAGTCGTGTCTAGTAGAGTCTTGCAGAATGGTATGGAGATGTCTGTACTTTTCTTCGAGGGGCCACAGGGCATTTAGGAAATGTTTACCTTTGTTCATACTCCAGATCATGTAGTAAAGTTGTTCCTTTAGAAACTTGCGCAGATTCATGCGTTGATCCAATTCCTCCAGTCATGCCTCACCTTCGAGGTAGTGGAAACAGTATAGTTCAGATTCCTGTCAGTAAAGTGCTCCCATATAGAGCCATTAGAAAGTTAAAAGACTGCACAAGGGCTTGAGAGGAGCCCACTAGTGTGTTAATGTCTACTAATTCAAAGCATGTATCTTTTTCCACTCGTGCAGTTGAGCCTACAGTAGAATATGCTCTCTGACCCTCTTCCAGAAACTCTACCTCGATTGGCACCTTAGCCGAAATTCTAATCTTTTCTAAGAGCTTGGTTAGTATAGTCACTCAACAGTTAGTGTGAATTGAGATGTTATGGGCCATAAGTAACAGAATGAACCCAAAACTAGGTGTATGGATTTAGAATTATAGTAGCTATAAGATGTATATGTGACACCTAGATGAATTGGTAAATTGTGACTAAGTCATGAGATAGAGAAGAGAGCCTTAAGCATTAAAAAGGTAGATGTGCACCCAGAGTAGTATGTTGTTGTGTGATGTTCAGAAGATTATAGATAAATGATGTTGAGCCTCTAGTGTGGTCTGAATTCAGTTGAGTTTGGTGGATGTGAACTTAGAGATATGATGTTAGTAGACGAATAAGCAAAAAGTCAGATTCCTAAGTGTTAGAAGAAGTAGTTATATACCCCAGTAAGAGTATGCACCCTGCAGTGATAGCCTTAAGGGTAAAGAGGATGCTAATAGATATCTCAGAAGAAGATCTAGCAAGAATTTAGCATCTTCAGTTATAGCCAAGTTCAGGGGAGAGATCCGCAGACTTAGAGAGGTGACTTTCAAACTAACGGGGAGATGATAGAATGATGAACCAAGTTGAGTCTTGTGACTCAACTAGTATAGGATTCTAGAAGGGATATGATGGGATATCGATTCATTCTTATTCCAGCAGATTTCCTAGCACTTCAGACAAGATGACACTATACTCAGACGTATTTATGTCATACTCATGTATAAGTCCATGCGCTCCCTACAGATTCATGTCCATACTCAGCTCCTAGGACAAACAAAAATTGCTCCAGACAGCGATTCCAGTCTGACTCCATGATTCTATGAATTCCAACTTTACGCCATGAGACTCAAAATATATTTAAACTCATGTCTCATAGTATGCTCAGTTCTATGTACTCAGTTCAGTCCTCAGGTTATGCCTTGATGGCTAACAAAATCATGCTACTTCATGTATATGATCAGACCAGATTTCCCGAATAGTTCATGCTTATGATTCCTTACTCTAACCATGCTTCAAATGTCTAGTATCTGAGACTCAGACCCCTGTACTTGACTTCTCATACCTCACCTTGAGTGTCTAGATCACACTAAGTGTGTTAGTGGGGGAAGCTAAGTAGTAGCCTAGATGGGAAGTACTAGATTTTCCTCTTTTTGGTATCCTTTTGCAGAAGTTCTTGCAGTTACAGTTTCTACATATGCTAGGGAAGATGATAGAAGCCTCAGATAGTGCCAACTCTAAATAAGCCATAAGATGATCATAGTACTAGGCTTGAATGTCATGGTGAAATACATGTGGGCCTATGCTTTATGCGACTAGTGAACCATTGATTAGAACTCAAGGTTAGTTGATTTTGGTGATAAGAAGGGATACCATTCTTGGGAGATGACTCTAGATGCAAGAGATTTAGTTGAGATAGGCTTGAACATGTGAAAGAAGATAGCTAGGCTCAGACCTCAAGATCTATTTGTGTGTTGATGAGAATTTCAGTTACAGATAGCAAGTGTGGCATTCAGATAAAGTGGGTGTAGTTAAAAAGGGTGTTCCTAATCTTAAAGGGTGTCAACCGTATTGTTTGAGGTGGTTATAGTCTTGTTCTTACTCCCTGCCCAGGGTGCTCATACCTTATGTCCAGTAGCTTCAGATAGCAAGATAGTAGACTCCTCATATCAGACCAGTCCAGACCGGTCAGAAATCAAATCAGTCCTAAGGTCAAAAGGCCCTACGCTCAGTTCAGTCCATGCTAGTAAGTTCAATTTAAAAGAGAATAGTTTTCACGTATAATTATTCCTCTTAGTCTTATGTTCCTTTCAGCTAACTACGATTTCTAAGAATGCATTTGTTCTTTATGAGTTTCATCTTATACTCTCACTCCAGATCAGTTATCATGTTGGGCATTCAGTTTCATATCCTATTAGTGTTCTTATGCTCTCAGTATGCATACATGCCTCACGAACCCATATCAGTTTGTATTTCAGTTAGAAATTAGTTACTATGTCAGTACTCTAGCTTTTAGAACTCAGTTGGTGGTATTGCAACTCTTTCCCCACCACCTCAGCCTAGTTAGTCTTCATTCGAGGACGAATGATCCCAAGGGGGAGATATTGTAACACCCCAAAAATTCTAAGCTAAGACCCACATTATTTCCATGAGTGTCATGATCAATTTCCTAGTGTAGAAAGTGTTTTCAATGTAAATCATGTTGATAAGAAACTTTTATAAGCAAGTTAAGTTGATAGCACCCCATCCAAAGAAGTTTTCATGTAAGACTAAACTAGTATCATCTTCAAATGATCACACCTCCTAAAATATGAAGAGTTAGGTGGCCTAGTACCTACCAAATTAAAGGTTTTTGAGTGTTCTTTCCAACTCCACCAACCGCGCATTAATCTGAGTCTAGAGTAAGAAGTTATGGGTATTTTACTTCAGAACTTCCAGTGAATACGGATGAGAATGACGAACCATGGTTCTGAACCACGGTCTGTACTGTAACTCGTGAAAATAGACCTGCAACTTAAACTTTCCACCTACAACATGAAGAGTTGGTTCACGACCCATAGACTAAAACCATGGTCCATAGTATGACCCTTGGTTTGTCAATTTTCAGCCTTTCTTCCAGATTTCCACGGGTGACTTCACGGGTCATCGTTCCAAATGATAGTCCATACTGTAAACTCATGGAATCACCTTCAGAGAACCCCAGAACTCAAGGACAGAACTATGGGTCAGTTGACGGTCTATCGTTCAGAACCACGGTCTGTCAACCAATTCATGATTCGATATTTCGAGAAATTTCAGCAGCTTTTAATTTAGTTTCCCAAGGATATTTCAAACCATTCATTTTTCTTTTAGCTTCGACTATAAATAGTTTTAGGCTTATTTTCATTAAGTCTAAACCTCAAAACAAGTTAGTTTCCTCTCAAGTCAGTTTCAAGAAGAAAATAACGCTCTTCTCCAAAGTTCAGTATCCAGTATTTCAGTTGCATTCATAGCATTATATTCAGTTGGGAGTAGGCTTATCATTGAATGGACAAAAGGATGAAGGCTCAGCTATCAAATTAGGCTGAGACCTTGAGTAGTATTCCCTATGTCCCAGAACTACGGCGCCATCGTAGGTATAAAAGGGGTTAGCTATCAGATTAGGTTGTATACCCTTGTCCCTTGTGGACATCAGTTTAGTGGATCCATGTCAGATTTGTTTGTACCTTTGGCAAGGTATGAACACCCTCCCAGTCAGGGTTACAGTTTGGTCCCATAGTTAGCTCAGCTTGGGGTATGTAGGTTAATAGTAGCTCCCACAGTCCCTATTCATTATTGCATGACCTTGTATTCAGTTATCCAGATCAGTTCAGTATTATATAATTTCATGTTTATATACTTGGTCATTGCATCAGCTTATACCTTTTAGCTTGCATTCAGTATACTATATCAGTACTTACAGACATACTTTATCTTGTTAGTACATGAAATCCCAAGTAACAGGTTTACTTATCGTTAAACACCATGACCTCACAGTTAAAGTCCAACAACATGATTTACATTACCTTCAGAAAAAGAGTTATGTTCTACAGTTTTGACTTATGTATTTAGATATGATAGATAGTTTAGTTTTCAGCCATGCTTTCAGTATACATGTATCTTCTCATGATTTACAGTAAGTGCATATCTCATATGCTCAGTACATTCAAAGTTATGACCGCATACCTTCCTGGTGCTATATTATTTTATGATGTAGGTTTCAGTGCTAGCTTCCAGGATCATGGTCAGATGGATCACAACTCCCAGTCAGCAGAGATCAAGTTCTCCTTTTTCAGGAACTCCAGTCAGTTAGTAGTTATAGAAGTTATTTCAGTTGTTTATACATTGATTAAAGATAGTTGGGGGTCATGTCCTGGCAAACTGTAGTTCAGTGTGAGTAGAGGCTTCATAGACAGTCAGACAGTCAGTCACTCACTTGTATTGGTTTTCAAATGCTATTGTATATCAGTTTCTAATAGTTCATTTTGTTATTATATTTTCAAAAGAGCTCAGGACATTTCAGCTTGCGCATTTACTTTCAGTCTTTATCTCAGCAGTATGACAGGCCATGGGTTAGCTTAGGATCACTTATGACTCTAAGCACCATATCGCGTCCAGGGTGTAGGCTCAGGGCATAACACCTTGAATGCTCAAAAGGCTAGGGATATCTGCTCCGTATGTCTAACTTTGTATCTTATGTGTCTTCCTCCTCTTGATGATGTCTCCACTACACCTTTACAAATGCTATATATCTCTTTGGATCTCAATTTTCGAATTTGCCTTTCCAATATAGCTATAGGCTCCTCCTTAAAAACCATGTTTTAATCCGACTGTACCGAGTTCCACAGAACCACATGAGAACCATTAGAACAATATTTCTTCAACATAGACACATGAAAAATAGGGTGAACACCTGATAGTCCTAGAGGCATAGCTAACTAATATTCCACTTAACCAATATGCTATAACACCTTAAAAGGACCAATGAACCTAGGGGCTGAGTTTTCCCTTATTCCTAAACCTCTAACACCCTTCATAGGTGACACCTTCAGTAACACTTTCTTTCCAATTGTGAACTCTAAAATATAGATCCTTTCGATCCATTTTGCCCTTTTCAAGTTGTAAGAAGCCATTTCTGGATCAACTTCACTTTATCGAAGGAATCCCTTAACATATCTGTGCCCCAAGAACTGACCTTAAATGCATCAAATCAACTCATCGGGTATCTATATATCCTACCATATAAGGCCTCAAATAGAGCCATATGGATACTGAAATGATAACTATTACTATAAGAAAACTCTGCTAATGGAAAGAACTGATCCCAATGGCCTCCACATTTGATCACACGTTCTCGTAACATATCCTAAACAACTTGTATGGTCCTCTCTGACTGACTATCTATTTTTGGGTGAAATCATATGCCAACTCGATCCGAGTACCCAACTCCTTCTGCATTGATCTATAGAACTGAGTACCTCTATTTGATATGATAGAAATAGGTGCCCCGTGCAACCAAACTATCTCCCAAATATAAATAATGCCCAACCACTTCATATTATAAGCAATTTAAACGACACCAAATGGGCAAATTTGGTTAGTCTATCCACAATGAACCAAATGACATCAAATTTCCATAGAGCCTATGGCAAAATTGGAAAACCTATCATGAAGTCCATAGCTATCCGTTTCCACTTCCACTCAGGTATAATCATCTTTTGAGATATCCCACTAGATCTTTGATATTCATACTTCACTTGTTGGCAATTCAAGCATCGAGACACATAATCCATAATGTCCCTCCTCATCCTACACAACCAGTAGTGTAGCTTGGCTTGTTTGGGGGTGTCCAAACAACCATTGGCTAAGGAAATTCAGGCTTTGGGGGCCAAGTTCATGCACTTGGGTGTTTCAGATCAAGGTGGGTTGTTGGCCAGCATTAAGGTCAAGGCCACCTTCATAGAGGAAATAAAGGCAAAACAGTTTCAGGATCTGAAACTGGGTAAATTGTGAGGCAAGGTAATATCTGGGGAGTCCAAAGATATCATGATAGACTCTGGTAGTGTATTGCATTTCAGGGAGAGGATTTGTGTTCCTTGGGTTGATGATATGATTTCAAAAATTCTGACAGAAGCTCATGGTTTGCGGTACTGGATCCATCCGGGTGTAACCAAAATGTATAGGAACTTGAGACAGCATTACTGGTGGCCCGGGATGAAAAGGGACATAGTTGATTTTGTGTCCAAGTGTCAGAATTGCCAGCAGGTAAAATATGAACATCAGAGACCTGCAGGACTACTTCAGAGTATGCCAATTCCAGAGTGGAAGTGGTAGAGGATAGCCATGGATTTCGTGATGGGTCTTCCCAAGACATTGGGGAAGTATGACTCAATTTGGTTCATTGTTGACAGGCTGACCAAGTCCGCTCATTTTTCATTCTGGTTAGGGTAGATTATAATTCGCAGTAATTGGCAAAGATCTACATGAAGGATATTATGAGACCATATAAGGTGCCACTGTCCATCATTTTAGACAAGGGTACGCAGTTTACTTCTATGTTCTGGGGCAAGTTACATGAAGAGTTGGGTACACAACTCACCTTTAGCATAACCTTCAATCCTCATACTGATGGTCAGTCAAAGAGGACGATTCAGGTATTGGAGTACATGCTAAGAGCATGTGTAATGGACTTTGGTGGTCATTGGGACCAGTTTTTACCATTGTGTGAATTCTCGTACAACAATAGCTACAACTCCAGTATCTATATGGCACCGTTCGAGGCCCTGTATGGGAGAAACTGCAAATCACCGGTTGGGTGGTTTGAGAAAGGTGATGTGAAGCCTCTGGGAATAGACTTAGTGAAGGAAGCATAGGAAAAGGTAACTGGCATACAGACCAAGTTGTCGGCTTCTCAAAGCAGGCAGAAGGAGTATGCAGACCACAAGGTCTAGGACATGGATTTTCAGGTTGGTGAACAAGTGTTGTTGAAAGTGTCACCAATGAAAGGGGTTATGCGGTTTGGTAAGAAGGGAAAGCTTAGCCCTCGGTTTATTGGTCATTTTGAAGTCCTCGAGATTATGGGGCCAGTGGCTTACAAGTTAGCACTGCCACCTAGTTTGTCAGGTGTCCATCCGATATTCCATGTATTCATGCTCAAGTGATACCATGGGGATAGGGACTACATCATCAAGTGGGATGAAGTACTTTTTGATAAAGATCTTCGTTATGAGGAGGAACCCATTTTGATTCTTGCTCGAGATGTTCGGAGGTTGAAGACAAAGGTAATTGACATGGTGAAGGTTTAGTGGAAGCATCGTCTGGTTGAGGAATCCACTTGGGAAACCAAGAAGGACATGCGGGATAATTACCCTCAACTGTTTGGGGATTCAGGTGCTACACTTCCTTCATTTTATTTCCATAATTTTGGGTTTGATTGTTCGGGGATGAACGATGGGTAAATTGGTATCTGTTATAACGACCGGGTCCGTCGTTACCGTTAAAACAATCGTGCCAAGTGTTAGAGTTAGAAAACTCTGGGTTGGGAGTTTGAAATTCTAGGCTAGGCTAGCCTCGGCCAGTTTTAGAGCGAGGTAGAGTCTAGGAAAATCCGGGTAAAAATGGATTTTAGTGTCTTGGAATAAGCTAGTTTCCCACGTAGCCAAGACATAAAGGAGTTTGGGGGACTTTTTGGAATCGCTTTTGGGTAAGTAAAACTCCCGGAATCGCGTTTGACGTGAAGGGGTTATTTCAGGTGTCAGAAAAACCAAGTGTGTTGTGAAATGGCAAAAACTGGCAGGTTTCCAGACATTCTGTCTGTGATGAGCACTGTCAGGCGTGATAGAAGTCACCGCTATAGCAGTGGAAATTACTGCTATAGTAGCAGTCAAGGGGCGGTCAACTCACTTAAGACCGCTATAGTGGCAGATGACTGTTATAGCGGGACCGCTATACCGGAGCGGGGCTATAGCGGTCCGAAGGGTTTTTAATGCAGAAACAGCATTCAAAACATTTAGTTTTCATAAGTTTGTTTTGGAGAAGGGCTGGGCGAATTTCAGGCGATTTTCTTCATTCCTCCACCAAAAATCGTTCCTAAGGTAAGGTTTTCATTCCCCACACTTTGTAATATGTTTCATATGCGGTAGAATTGCTAGGGAGAAATAGGAGAAAGGTTGGAATGACCTAGGGATGATGGAATTCGGGAAAGAAGGGGGTTCCCAAACATGTATGTTCTTGGGTGTTGATTTAAGTACATTAAAATGATCATAGGTTGTTTAATTTCCTGTTTTATCCATAAAAAATGATAAGACTAGGAGAATTAACGGTGGAAATCCCAGGAAAAAGGGTGAAATGATCATGGGTGCCCTGGGGTTTGGGGATTTGGTATAATCTGGGTAATGTATAGGCCTGTATGTTAATTATATGTATTATGTGTTATTTTTAGACCAAGAATGCGAGAGGAATCTGGAACACGAGAAAGCTCGGGTTGAATAGAGCTTGGATCATTTTAAGGTAGGTGATGGCTTTCATATTTCTGCAAATGTGTATATTCATTGTACTCGTTGTCTAAGTAATTGTGTGCATTACATTGCTTAGGGGAATTTTGTGGAATGTCTAAGTTCGGTTTACAGACTATGTTTGAATGGTGTTTACTTGTTGGCTTTACAAGTTGTGTGTGTTCACATATTGACTGTGGTTGTTGACATTCGGTTGGCTCGGGTACCACGCCTGGTATGGGTATAACACATGGTTGGCACGGGTACCACGCCTGGTACGGGTATAACATTCGGTTGGCACGGGTATCACGCCTGGTAAGGGTTTACTTTATTGCATATTGCATGGTGATTTTTGTATTACATTAATTGTTATTGGTCCGTGGATACTTAATATTGGTTCCGTGAGTGGATCGGGTTGTTATTGAAAAGTGCTATCGATTGGTGGTTCTTGAGTGGCCGGGAACTGTTGTATGACTGTTGAGTTGGTCTTGGTTTAGGCCGGGTTGAACAATTACTTATGGTATTTTCTAGAGGGGATTCTAGGGTGGGTTCGAGCTAGACGGTAAGGTGTGGTTATGGTTTGTTGTTGGTGGAATAGAACTGTAAGAGATGGATTCATGCGGTAACAAGCTAGGTAGAGACCTGTAGTCTAGAGATGCCTGTGATATTTGTTGCATGTTTGCCATACTTGTTACTGGATTTTGCATACTATTTATATACTATTTTCTTGAATACTGGCTGATGATCCTACCAGCACACAGTGGTGGTGTACTGATACTGCACTTGTCTTTCTTTTGTTGAGTACAGAAAATCTTCCAGCGGCTGAGACAAGACCTCAGATTTAGCATCGACGTTTTCGATCTTCAAGGGTGAGTTGTCGATTCGAGCTACCTTGGGATTATCATTAGAGTTTTAGTCCATTTGTTCAGACTTAAAAACTATTTCTTATTTTGTTTGGGGTTGCATCCCTGTACTCTAGATTTGGTATTGATATTTGGTACGATGACTTTCAGTTCCTAGGTGGAATTTTTCACAGATAATTAATTATGATAAGTTTTTGAGTAGTTGATCTTATTTTCATTGCTAGTTTACTTTGATGCTTGCTGGTTTTAGGCTGTTAGTCTAGGTAAGGGTGGAACTCTATTGGTTCGATTATCCGGGGGTTGGGTGGGTGCCACTCACGACGGGTTGGGTAATGACAAAGATTCAATTCCTTTTTGAGTGAACACATGCTGAAGACTCTTATGATCGGTGAATACATCCACGTGGACACCATACAAGTAGTGTCTCTAAGTCTTCAAAGAAAAAACCACGGCCGCTAACTCAAGATCATGAGTAGGGTAGTTTTTCTCATTAATCTTAAGCTGTCTCAAAGCATAAGCAATCACCTTACCACGTTGCATCAACATACAACCCAAACCAATCCTAGAAGCATCATAATACACAACAAAGTCATCTAGTCCCTCGGGTAGAGCCAACACTGGAGTTGTGGTCAATCTAGTCTTAAATTCCTGAAAGTTTTTCTCATATAGATCAGACTGCTGAAATTTAACTTTCTTCTGAGTCAACCGAGTCAAAGAGGCATCAATAAAAGAAAATCCTTTCATAAATCTCCTGTAGTGACCAGCCAAACCCAAAAAGCTCCTAATATCAGATGGGTAAGTGGGTCTAGGCCAGTTCTTTACTGCCTCAATCTTTTGAGAATCAACTCGAATACAAGTATGACCTAGAAAAGTAGCAAACTGCATCCAAAACTCACACTTGCTAAACTTAGCAAATAACTGCCCATCCTTGAGAGTTTTCAACACAACTCTCAAGCGGTCTGCATAATCCTTCTCACACTGAGAGTAGATAAGAATATCATCAATGAAAACAATCACAAACATATCTAAATATTGTTTGAACACATGGTTCATCAAATCCATAAAGGCTGCAGGAGCATTCATTAGTCCAAAAGACATAACCACAAATTCATAATGACCATACTGAGTTCTGAAGGCTGTCTTCAGGATGTCACACTCTCGAACACAAAGTTGATGATAACCGGATCTAAGGTCGATCTTAGAGAAGAAATTGGCACCCTGAAGCTGATCGAACAAGTCATCAATCCTAGAAATGGGATACTTATTCTTGATTGTGACCTTGTTCAACTGACGGTAGTCGATACACATTTTGAGGAAACTATCTTTCTTTCGCACGAATAAATTTGGAGCACCCCAAAGAGAGATGTTGTGTCGAATAAAACTCTTATCAAGGATGTATTTCAATTGATCCTTTAATTCCTTAAGCTCCGCAGGAGCCATTCTATAGGGAGGAATAGAGATAGGATTCGTATCTGGAAGAAGATCTATCCCAAAGTTGATCTCCCACTCAGGAGGGACTCCGGGCAAATCTTTGGGAAACACTTATGGAAACTCATTCACAACAGGAGCAGACTGAAGAGATGGGGCTTCGGACTCCATATCCATAACCCGGACTATATGATAGACATAACCCTTAGAAATCATCTTCTTAGCCTTTCGAGGATGGAGGACTACCTTGCCACTCTAAGACAGGTTTATTTGGAAACTTGAAAGTGACAACTCGAGTACGACAATCAACTGAGGCATAACATGCATACAACTAATCCATACCAAGAATAACATCAAAATCAGTCATCTCCAACTCTACTAGATCTGTTGAAGTGACTCTATAAAGGACTGAGATAGGGCAATTTTGGTAGATTCTCTTGGCTAGGACTGACTCACCAACAGGAGTAGAAACACAAAAGGGTTCTAAGAGCTGATCGAGACTAATCGCAAACTTTCAAGCAACATAAAGAGTCACAAAGGATAAGGAGGCACCAGGATCCAATAAAGCTTACACATCAAGAGACAAGACTTTAACATACTAGAAACAATGTCAGGTGAACTCTCCTGGTCTTGGCAAGAGGACATGGCATAAAGGTAGTTCTGGCGCTGACCACCAGAACTAGAAGCAACACCCTCTTGGGCCGATCAAACTTCTAGGGCTGCTGGGGCAAACTGAGTCCTGCTATCTCCCTGTCCCTTCTTAGCTGAAGGGAAATCCTTAAATCTTGTGTCCAACCTGACCACATCCAAAACATCCCTATCTACCAGTCAAACACTCATTGGGGTGACTTCTACCACACTTATTGCAAGAAGGGTAAGGAGTCCCCTTTGCAACACTCCCCTGCGAATAGGAACCAAGTCCTCTACCAGTCTGATCATAACGAGGCCTGAGGCCTTGGTAGGAGCAATAGCTGAAGAATGAATGGGTCTTGATGATCTCTTCTGAAACAAAGAGCGATGCCCACCTACGGACCTATGATGGCCAAAACCTGAACCCTCTGATCTAACCCTCTTGTTATCCCTTGCCATCTCCATCAACTTATCTCTGTCAATCTAATGGGCATGAGTCATAAGACGAGAAATATCCATGTCACCCAAAAGAATCACGGACCTACACTCCTTCTTTACCAAATCTGATACTCTATAAACATACGTACTCATCTCATCCCACGGGTCATCCACGATGGAAGGAACATACCTAGAAAGCTGGGTGAACTTCAATCCGTACTCCTGAACTATCATGGAACCTTGCCTCAAATTCATGTGAACTCTTTGGCCTTAGCTTGCCTCAACTCCCTCGAAAAGAACCGGTCAAGAAAAGCCTTCTCAAAACACTCACAAGTCATAGGGACCACATCCCTAGGCCTACCATCTTTCCATTGAGTGAACCAAATATGAGCCATGTCCTTGATTTGATATGAATCTAACTCAACACCCTCAACACCAACCACTTGCATCACACCAAAGATCTTCTTTACCTCATTCAAGAAATTTTGTGGATCCTCACCAACTTTCGAACCCCAGAACTCAGGTGGGTTTATGTGAATGAAGTATTGGACTTGGGCCGCAACTCCACCTTGAGGCTGGATGGGGATAGGACCCTGTTGATTAGCCTGGGCAGCTATAGTCTAGGCTAGCATGTGAATAGCATTCTTGAACTCCGCATTTGTTACCTCAGGGTCTGGAATAAGAGGATTAGCATTTCGGGCATTGGCCCGGTGAGGCATAGCATGATGAGGAGGCATAATTTGAAATGTATAAAGAACGGATTAGAGGGTTAATAGAGTTAAACTCTATTGCACGATATTGATCAAGAAAGAAGTGAAGTTTTTCCTAAGACACGGCATAGCTTCTCTCTCATAAGTGTGGCGCGCTTCACACATATAAAAGAGACTCTACTCGATGCGGCTTTCGGACATCCTAGGACTCTTGAACCTGAGGCTTTGATACTAAGTTTTTCATGCCTCGAGGCTACCCCTAGACGTAACATGAGACCTAGGACCACAAGTGCCCCAAGTTAACCCTTGGTCATAGCAAACTCAGATCAATACAAGAACATCGCGGAAGCATACTAAAAAAAGATAGGCAACAATAACTTAAATAATAACAAGGTCTAAGAAGTATCAAATCCAAACACAAAATACAAGTCTAGCTATGTCTAAAGCCTCTAAACTTCCATAAGAGTTGATGGGACAAGACCCTAAGTAACTCGAGAATTTGAAAGAAAGATAAACAAAATAACTAGACTGATACTAGTCCTTGAAGGATGAGGACTCAGCAACACTATCTGGATATCCGGCATCGTCTAGGTAAGAGCCTGAGAGAGAGAGCCTAAATCTACACCATCAAGAGGATGCAGTGCAAGATATGCGTCAGTACTATAGGATGTACTGAATATGTGAGACATGCAAAATCCAAAGTAAACATACTAATATGCTTTAAAACCAAAATCATGCTACGATAGTAAAAGCTGAAATGCAAAAGACTCAATGCAATATCAAGGCAAAATATACTTGAAAATCATAAGTAATGGTAGGACTTCTGAAATCTGAAAGCAAAGAGTCAATGCAATAAATAACTTAAAATTGTTTCTATGGGAGGTTCTCTAATCGACATAGACCATGTGAGCTATATGGAATCCGATGTATCCACCCCATCGAGAGGACCTAATATACCTTGCCAGGGTATAAAGGCATAACTGTGGCATGATCACTAGTTCTAATGCCCAACAAAGGGGACTTATGAACCTACGAGGGCACATAGTTTTAGGACTAAGGGTACGCTCACCCAGTCCAACTCAATTCTAAATTCTACTCCCAAAACATACTTATAGCTCAATATACTTCTGACATATCTAATCTCAAATATGTTTGAAAAACATAAGGGTATATCTAATGCCATGCAATTCACATAGCTTAGGTAGAAATATATAGATGTCAAACCTTTCATAATACATAAGGATATATCTAATGTCATGTAATTCATGCTTCAAAATCTTTAAAAATTAGCAATAGCCATAATTCAAAACATACTTTTCTTTCTAAATTCATATCTTGAAGAATTAGGCATGCAATTTCATGATAATAGAGATCGTGTTATCTAAACATGCCAATTATAATTAAAATATACAATTCAATGGAAATATGCTAGAAATCATCTTTAATGCGTAGGCTATTAGAATTATGCAGGGAATCTTAATCAAAACATGGGTAATTAATAGGAAATCATGAATTGATACTTTAAAACAAGACCCATAACTTTTCCCCAAATTTGGGTAAGAACCCTAATTTCATAAATTCATAAATTAAAGTAAAAAAACATAGGGTTTTGGGCATAAGGGTAAAAGGAATCCCTTATTGAATACCCACATACCTTATTGAAGCTTGCTTGATTTAATGAAAAGAAATGAAGGCTTGAACTTGGAGCTTGAAGTAGTTCTTTTTATCTTTTGGTAGATGAATGAGAAGTAATGAAAGACTTAGGCTAATAGGAGTAGAGACCCTACTAAAAGTAGCTAAACGACCTCACTTAGGAGTTAAAAGGGTGGGTAGTTATAGAAATACCCCTGGTATTTAATTAGTGAAAAGTTGTTAAAAACCTCGGCTTCAGGTTCCACAAGTCCTTTTCACGGCTCATGGATTGGAGTCGTGGTTTCTGAGCCAAAATGTAAGGCTGCGGATGAGTTTCTATGAATCAACAGGATGGCTCATAGAAACTTCTATGAGTCATAGAACCTACTCATGGTTTCTAGGAGAACTTATAACCCTCAGTATGAGTTCCACGAGTTGGTTCTATGACTCGTGGAACCTTTCACGAACCGTGAACCTGACTCGTGGTTCTCAGACCTGAGGATGGTCTGCAAGACAGGTTTCACAGGTGATTTCCATGACTCGTGGTTCCATCCATGACTCATGGACTTGAATCATGATTCGTGGAAGTTTTAAAATTTTTAGAGTTTATAAGTTTAAATGTTGAATCGAATTCCCGGGTGTTACAAATTTTGAGGTGTAAAAACCTTGGGTTTTGATTATAAGTTGTTTAATCATGTTTTCATTATCATAATTTGCTAGTGTAACCATAAAATTGGTAGTTCTAGGTGAATTATTTGTGGGAAAGCCCTAGGTTGGGTAGAATGATTATAAGTTTGGCCTAGGTGTTCGGGATTAGGCTATAATCCATGATAATTAAGGTCATTGGTTGAAATATTGTTTGCATTTCTATTTTTAGATTACAATCAAGGTGAAGCTTCAAGAAAGGGAAAAACTCAGGTTCGATAGAGCATTTCAGGCTTGAATAGAGGTAGGTGATGGTTATTGTAAACCAATATGTGTTATGTGTGCATAATGACTGTTTCATTAGTATTACTTGCACAATACATGTTCAGGAAAAGGGAATGATTGCTAAATGATATCCTAAGTGTTAATCACATACAATAAGTCTGTTTTTTGAAAGCTTGTTGTTTGTATAAGTGTTGTATGCTGTCATTGTGATTGTGATTGTTGTGATATTTGTCATTCATCAGTTGGCTCGGGTACCACACCTAGTACAAGCTCTATTATTCACTGGTTGGATTAGGTACCATGCCTGGTACAAATTCTATGATTCCTTGGTTGGCTCGAGTACCACGCTGGTACAGTAAATGGACAAGAGCTCATCCCATGCAGGTCATGACTAATGGGAAACCATAAGACCCTTAGCATATGTGTACATGTTTATTTGATATTCTGCAGGTCATGACCAGTGGGAAACCATAAGACCCTTAGCATATGTGTACAGGTTTATTTGATATTTATTATGTGATGCTCCTTAAGAGTGCAGGGATTCATTATTACTTGACATACATGTTGGTCCTTGAGTGACCGAGTTAGTGTGTTTAAACGCTAAAGTAGTTTCTTATGTAAACCAGGGTTGCATGTTAAATGCCATATATGATGTCCTAGGGATCTTTGAGTGGTCTGGGTTACTTGCAAGTTGTGACATGGTTATATGTGGTATGTTTTACTTGCGTAGTTAGACATGGCTTATATGGTTGTTGAGTCAGGTTGTTGATGGGGAATCCTATTGGTAGTCACATTGACTTGGCTTGTTACATGTTTGTTTGGTTGTACTGTGTTATTGTTGTTTTTTCACATTTCATAACTTGGGAGCTTGTCGATGATCCTACCAGTACACTATTGTTTCTTGTGTACTAATAATGCACTTGCTCTTTTTTTGTTGAGTATATGGCATATTTCAGTGGCTGCTGTGAGACCTCAGCTGTGAGTCAAGCGATTTTTGAATTCAAGGGTAAGCTACATCTTATGGGCTACCATGAATTCCTAAGTTTTATCTAGTCTACTGTTCGGACTTAGACTTTGTCCTTATTTTGGGGTTGCATTCCGTTCTTTCAGACAACTAGTATAGTGTGTTGGTACAACGACTTTCAAATTCTAGAAGTTAAATTCCGCAAGTTGTTTGTTTTCATTTTGAACTATAAATTTTTTGTTTATTAATGAAGACTGGTTAGTTGCCTAATCCTTTTGGGTTAAGTGTTGGGTTGGTATTTGGTTCTCTTGTTGGGGGTTTAGTGTGGGTTTTAGTCGAGGCAGTTTAGGTCATGAAAAAGATGGTATCAGAGCCCTAGGTTCATTGATCTCATCATACCAAAATGAGGCTAATAGAGTCTTGCAGAATGGTATGGAGACGTCTGTACTTTTCCTCGAGAGGCTATAGGACTTTAGGAAACTACCTTTCCTTTCTTCCTTCGTGCTATCACGTGATTCCAATTAGTATCTGGCGATCAAAATTGATATCTAACCTCCTTTATTATTTTGTCTGCAGATGGTGAACACTAGGAGGAATGGAGCCGGGGCAATAACTCCAGCTATTGGATCGGTGGTTTGAGGGCGAGGTAGGGGCAGAGGAAGAGAGAGAGCAACTCCCGCCAGGGGTGGAACTCAGGAAATGGCTGATCAGAGGCCAGCAACACCTTTCTTACCCCAGGATCATGTTGAGAAAGCTGAGGTGGTGCACGTGAATGGCGCGGAACTAGAGGTGGCAGCACTAGTTAGAGGTGAATGACTTCCTCCTATGTCTTATGAGGTTATTCAGCAGGTGTTGGCATTTCTTAGTGGACTGGTGGGTACTGGATGCACCCCTGCTACGCCATCTATTCAGGTTCTGGGTGCCCATCCCACTGCCACCATAGCTCCCAGGATAGACGAGGCTTCAGGCACATATAATTCTTCCATCCGATGTTAGGCCCTTTCATGACCGTGACCGTGACCGAGCATGAGTTATTGACTAAGTTTGTAAAATGAAACCCCCTTCGTTTCATGATACAGAGGATGAGGATGCTTTTGAGTTTATTTTGGATTGCTATAAGAGACTACAAAAGTTGGGTATAGTACATCCGCATGGGGTTGAGTTTGTGACTTTCCAATTGCAAGGGGATGCTAAGCAGTGATGGAGAGCCCATGTGGAGTGTCGTTCGTCAGCTTTACCTCTGATGACTTGGGCTCAGTTTCATGCCCTATTCTTGGAGAAGTATGTGGCCCGTACTCTTACGGACTGCAAGAAGGATGAATTTCTAGCTTTGGAGCAGGGCAATATGTCTGTTGCAGCCTATGAGGTAAAATTCTATGCTTTATGTCATTATTCTACTTAACTATTGGGCATTGAGGAGGAGAGGATCCGGTTATATGTTAAGGGCGTGAATACTGATTTGCAGGTTCTGTCTGTTTACATGAATTCTACAGGAAGGAGCTTCAATGAGGTGATTGATTATGTGAAGAAGCTGGAGGGAGTTAAGCAAATTGGGCAGGCTAAGGTATTAGCCAAGACGCCCCGAAGTATGGGTAATTACAATGGGTATTAGTCAAGGGGTCCCAGCTAGCAGGTTCACTCAGTTTGTCCTATTCAGTCAGCCTTGCCAACTTCTACATATGGTCATTCAGGGGCTATTCAGCAGTCTCCAGCTACTAGAGGCCTGGGGGATTCCTATTCTTCGGCTAGCAGGCCTTCTCTTGAGTAAGGGTGTTTTCATTATGGTGAGGTGGGCCACTTCAAGAGAGAGTGTCCTCTGAGGTAGACAATAACTAGGTACAATAGCAGGTCAGGGTTGTGGTTCCAACAGGTGGAGGTGGCAATGGTAAGGGTCATTCACAGGGTGGGCGAGGTAATAATCAGGGAGACCATGGTGGCAATAAAGGTAATGGTAACGCAGGGAAGGGTGGAGCGTAGCCTGCTAGGGAGGTTGCCAGACTTGATGATATAGCTTATTTCTACTCCTTCCCATGCAAGTCCAAGGCCAAGGCATCTGATGTTGTGATAACAGGTACTATTTTAGTCTATGACCAGATGGCTTCTGTTTTATTTGATCCTAGTTCCACTTATTCTTATGTATCTGTTAAATTTGCCTTGGGTCTTGACTTGGTCTGTGATGTCCTTGATTCTCCTATGTATGTTTCTACTCCAGTTGGAGAGTCTGTGGTAGTGACCTGTGTATCATTCATGTTCTGTTGTGTTTATGGGTTTCCAGACTTAGGTAGATTTGGTCATCTTGTATTTGTTTGATTTTGATGTTATTCTGGGTATGACTTGGCTGTCTCCATATCATGCTATTTGAAATGTAATACTAAGACAATAACTCTAGAGATGTCGGGTATAGATAGACTAGAGCGGGCGGGTGTGTACAAGTCTAAGCCAGTGAAGATCATATCCTATGTTCGGGCTAGAAAGTTAGTGGGGAAGGGGTGTTCAGCCTTCCTGGCTCATCTTTGGGATGTTAGTGCGGAGTCCCCTCCTATTGAGTCAGGTCCTGTGGTTTCTAAGTTTCAAGAGGTATTTCCTTTGGATTTTCCTGGTATGTTGTTCGCTCCCAAGTACACGCAAGTGTACGTGATCGTGCAAGTAATATAATGGCTCTTGCGAGCTGAATATCAATCCCACAGGGACTTGTGCTTAGCAAATAATCTAATCTTAATCAATACTATTTTCGCTAAACAAATGCGATTCGTAACCAAGAGTTGAACTTTGTTTTATAACTAAAATACTAGAATTAACGATGATATGAAACTTCGGATTGTAAACAATATATGGAGAAATCTAGGGTTGAGGCAATTACTACACAATCATGCTTAACTATGGTTCATAGCCGGTGTTAATGTTGATCGTGATCGTTGGTTTACGGGGTTGATATTATAACCCGGGAATGGTCATCCTCTAAGTCATCTATCCAAATTAATCTCACAACTACATCGTTGAGAGGGGATGTGAGTCTTTAACTTGGATGCATTCAACATTCTTCCCATTTTATTAACCAAGTGGGGCGTTTAGGTATATCTCTATTCTAACCGCAAATCATACTTCACAATTGCTAACTAACAACAAAAGATATGATCCACACCTCCTACGTTCTTCATTTCGTCTCTTAACTCCTATGGTCAATTCGTTTTGAGACTTGGTTGTATCCTAAAGTTCATGATGCTTCAAAATAGTTAAACTAAGAACATAAGAACAATCACAAGACATAATAAACAATAAACCAACTAAATATCCATAATCAAGCAATCATATTGTAGCCTCAACCCTAGAACGAGGGTGTTTAGCCACTCATACTCTACTTTATAATTACAAAAGTGTTGTAGTTCATACTATAATTAAGTAAAGAAAAGCAAGAGATTAAGAACCCTAAGGCAGCCTCCTACTTGTGTTTTTGCAATCCAAAGTCATCCAAAGATGTTTACAATTGAAACCAAGTGTCCTATTTATAGTGGGGGACAAAATACACTCGCGGGGAACAAGGTCCGTGGCACGCTGCCCATCGCGAGGACAAGGCAGCATGTCATGCTGCTCAATGCGGAGGACCACTGCCGTGGCACGCTTACTCTCTGGAAATTGGCAGCTTCAAGCTGGAAATTGACCACTGCCGTGGCACGCCACCCATAGCGGAGCCTGGCCTCCGTGGCACGGGGGTGGTTTTTTTGATGCCCATTTTCGTTCCCACGAACTCTTTCCACCTTGCTATGATTTCCCATGACTTGTAGCTTATTCGTAGGCTCCAATTATCTTCCATAACTCCTCCAAAGGTCACCTACAAGAGCTCACAACATACATAAGTCCATACGACACAATAAAGCTCATCAAAGTAAACTAGAATAGGCATAGCTCAAGCTAGCAAAGCTAGTTTCCTCGTCTAAACTCTAATTGATCTTTTTAACTCATTATTTGTTCCAAATGCTACCCAAACACTATAAAAAAACACGTTAGTCACAAAGTACACCCTTTACACACTAAATACCTCAATAGCATATCAAGTTATCCTCAAAACTAAGCTTAACATGCATGGATAATGACACTTAAGGGTGTAAATACGCCTAGGATCACCACCCCACACTTATAGCCTTGTTCTTCCTCGAACAACTCTCTACACTAATCACAATCAAGAAAGACTCCATTAAAACTAAGACACTTATGCTAGAACTACAACAACCACATATATAGCAAGTTCTACATTCGGCATCCCATATTACAACTCGAATCACATGAATGCTACTTCAAAACCTCCTAGCCTCAATAAATGACTCTATTTAATTGGCAAACTCATGCATAGTACTCAACAAAGAGATCGTATAAGTTGTTATATCTAATAGGACAGAACATCGGGACTCATCAAAAAATAATTAATTATTTAAAAAATAATTTGAAAAGAAAGAGAGAAAGAGAGTCTCCACCTAATTTTAGAAAAACTAGGAAACCTTTTAACTAAAGAAAAAATTTAGTCTACGAAACCAATTAGATTCTAGGTAAGGTTTCAAGTTATTCCGAAGGGAAGGGGTTAAGCATCCTTCAGAATCCACAATGGTGGTTTCCGACTGAATTCACTTTTTCAATTGAGGAGATTAAACAAATGCCTGGATTCTTTCGAGTTAGAGAAAAAGACTCTCCAAAACTCGAAGAATGTAAGGAAAAGCTTTTACGAAACGACCTAATATTTGCCTATCGTTAGCTAAAAATGAATAAATACAAATAAAAATATTACAATATCTTCGAATTTATTCTTTTGAGTTAGAGAAAAAGACTCTCCAAAACTCAAAGAATATAAGGAAAAACTTTTACGAAACGACCTAATATTTGTCTATCGTTAGCTAAAAATGAATAAATACAATAAAAAATATTACAATATCATCGAATTTTAATTCGAGTATCTTCTTCGGAAAGTAACTCTGATTACCTGTAAACACACTTAGTAAAAGTGTTAGTAGTAAATGAAAATTAATCAAAAAGAATTAAATAATAACTAAAAAATAAAACTCATCTTATATACATTGGAGGCCTTGGAAATCGATGGAAATTTCTTCATCGGCCAATTAAATTGATATTCGATATAAAATAATCGAATTGAAAATAACATTCGTCTTTTATTATAGGGACAACAACAACAACAACAACATACCCAGTGTATTCCCACAGCGTGGGGTCCGGGGAGGGTAGAGTGTACGCAGTCCATACCACTACCTCAGAGGTGAGGTAGAGAGGCTGTTTCCGATAGACCCCCGGCTCAAGACAAAGCAGTCTAAAAATAGGCTAAAAAGGACGTAACAGTGATACAGGATAAAAATACAAGATAAAACTACAAGAGACGATAGGGAGTAATATGTAGTAACAAACAACAGACAGAAACATAGCACTGCCACAAAATACTACCACGAGGAATCCAAGAACAAGGAACTTGTAACCGTAACACTACGATCACTCCTACCTACTAGCCTACACACACTTCTACTTACTACTCTTCTACCCTAATCCGCGTCCTCCACACCTTCCTATCTAGGGTCATGTCCTCGGTAAGCTGCAACTGCGCCATGTCCTGTCGAATCACCTCTCCCCAATACTTTTTCGGTCTACCTCGTCCTCTCCTGTAACCGTCCATAGCCAACCTCTCACACCTCCGCACTGGAACATCCATGCCTCTCCTCCTCACATGTCCGAACCATCTCAACCTCGCTTCCCACATCTTATCTTCCACCGACGCCACACCCACCTTATCTCGGATATCCTCATTCCTAATCCTATCTCTCCTAGTAAACCCGCATATCCATCGCAACATCCTCATCTCTGCCACCTTCATCTTTTGAATATGGGAGTTCTTTACTGGCCAACACTCAACTCCATACAACAAAGCTGGTCGGACCACCACTCTGTAGAATTTGCCTTTAAGTTTAGTAGGCACCTTCTTATCGCACAAGACTCCAGATGCGAGCCTCCATTTCATCCACCAAACACCAATATGATGGGTGACATCCTCATCAATCTCTTCATTTCCTTGGATAATAGACCCAAGATACTTGAAACTTCCTCTCTTTTGGATAACCTGTGTATCCAGCTTCACTTCTACGTCATCATCCTGAGTCGCCTCACTGAACTTGC
The DNA here is from genome assembly GCA_003996215.1 of Jaltomata sinuosa. NCBI lineage: Eukaryota > Viridiplantae > Streptophyta > Magnoliopsida > Solanales > Solanaceae > Jaltomata > Jaltomata sinuosa. Next base: position 184,129 of record QJPP01003711.1, read on the forward strand.
ACTCCATATATTCATTCTTGGTCCTGCTCAACCTAAACCCCTTCGACTCGAGGGTCTGTCTCCAAACCTCCAACTTAGCATTAACTCCTCCGCGAGTCTCGTCCACCAAAACTACATCATCCGCAAATAACATGCACCATGGCATCTCACCTTGTATTTGCCGCGTCAATACATCCATTACCAAGGCAAATAAAAACGGGCTAAGGGTCGATCCCTGGTGCAACCCCATTAACACGGGAAAGTGCTCCGAATCTCCTCCCACAGTTCTAACGCGAATCTTGGCCCCCTCATACATGTCCTTAATTGATCTGGTGTACGCCACGGGTACACCTCGAGCCTCCAAGCACCTCCAAAGGACCTCCCTAGGGACTTTATCATACGCCTTTTCTAAATCGATGAACACCATGTGCAAGTCTTTCTTCCTTTCCCTGTACTGCTCCACCAGTCTTCTAAGGAGATGAATAGCTTTTGTAGTCGAGCGTCCTGGCATAAAGCCGAACTGGTTCTCTGAAATAGGCACGATCTGTCTCAACCTCAACTCCATCACCCTCTCCCAGACCTTCATAGTGTGGCTTAGCAATTTGATACCCCTATAGTTGTTGCAACTCTGAATATCACCCTTGTTCTTGTACAAAGGAATCATCGTGCTCCATCTCCAATCTTCAGGCATCTTTGCCGTTCTAAAAATACCATCAAACAACTCGGTTAGCCACTTCACACCTGTCTTTTATTATAGGGAGGACCTCGAAAATCCGACAGAGAGATTCTTTCGTTGGCCAATTAAATTTTCTAAGAAAAAATGAACAAAGAACAATAACAATGGTAAACAAAAAATGAACAATCAAAATAATTAAATCCTAGAAACGGCAGCATATTCCACCTAATCAAAGATATAACATCAAAAATTCATTAATGATTAATTTAACCACTACATATATACTATCACTTTATATTAATGAAAAGAGAATAAACTATAATCTAATCATCAATTAAAATACCACCATGGAGAGGGAACAGTGAAAAACATGTATTAGTAGTATGACATAAATCTTTTAAATAATTCTTTATCAACCCAAGCAAATAAATTGAATACCAAACCATGATTTCAGTTTTCAAGTATTGGATGCAGCAAAGCAAAAACAAAAGATACTCACATTGATTCTAAAAAGAAAAGAAAATAGAGTATTGGCAGTGGCATTACCATTGATGGAGGTAACTGGAGTTTCGTCGAATAATCTTGAATCTGGCTAGATCTAGGAATTTTTGGGTTATCACTAGTTGCGCTTCATTTCACCGGAGCCATAGCTGTTATTAGAGCTGTCGCGCCACTGGTTGTGTTATTGCTTGTAGCAGCAGGTGTTGGGTTATTGTGGTTGTTTTGGTGGAGTTTTCAGGTGGTTTGGATGAGGCGGTGGTGAACAGTGGTGGTGAATGGAGGTGAGGAGGTAGGTTTTCTGGTTTAGTGTGGGTTCGTTGATCGAAGAAGAGAGGCGAAGTGGTAGTTTGTGGGTGTGTTTGGTTGTTTGCCTTAGCGGCGGAAGGAAGTGAGGGGAAAAGGGGAAAGGAGGCGGCTAGTTTTGCTTATGGTTCACCGGATTCGAGCTGTTGGTTGGCTTGGAGCTCCGATTCTGTTATGTGAGAGCTTAAAGCTCGCCGCTAATGGCAGAAAATGGAACGGGGAAGTGACGTGGTGGGACGAAGATGGAGCTTTTATGGTGGTTTTGAGCTTGGTGGGTGGCGGGTGGTGGTCGGAGCTCCGATGAGCTTCGCCGGAAAAGACAGTGAAGAATACACCTGAAATCTTTGATATTTTGCTAAATCTGGAATTTTCACCACCAAAGAGTATGTTGAGTGTATGAAATACTTTATAGTAAACTTTAAAACTCTAAGTCATCTAGATGGCAAAACAAAAATTATGGGCTATCAAAATTGTGTGCTCAAAATTATGATTTACCTAAAATAATGTGATCTTTATTGATCTATGTGAAAAATATCTTTTGCACCTTTATGTATATTGTGTAAAAATTAAATAATTGATGATTCAATAAATTTAAACAATATTTATTTATGAAAAAATGATTGTAACAAAAATTAACGATAATTAAAATTAACTAAAATAAATAAAAATTTGATAAAAATCTCAATATGTTCAAAAGTGAGGATAATTATCAATAAATTGTATTAACATTAAAAAAATATGAAAAAAATTATATTTTGTGCAATTTAACGAATAAAAAATTTAAAAATATTAACTTGAAAAATATCAGGGCAAAATTGGGTGTCAACAACTGTCTCTCTTTATTCAGAGATGATGAAACAATCTTTGAACGAAGACGTTGACGTGTAGTCAATTTTGACTTGACAAAGAAAAGGAATAACATATGCACAGAATGATGTCAGACTCTGATAGAGTTTTGAAAATGCTCAATGTCTGCTGGCGAAGTTGAATTATTATAAATGAACGATAATGAACAAGAAAAAAAATATTCTAGGACGAAAAATAATTACGTACCTTTAATGTTGTTTTTCAAAATCACCCAGTGTCAAATTGTGAGATGTTGGGGTTATAAAGTTGTGTACCTGTCTCATTGAAAAGCGGACGACTTAACTTGTTCTTTGAATGGCGAACAACCTATTTTTATCTCATTAAAAGGCGGAGAACCTAATTTTGTCTCATTGAAAGGCGGACAACCCAATTTAAATTTGATATGTCACTTTGAACGAGGTGATAACCCAACATGTCTCATTGAAAAGCGGACAACCCATTTTGAATTTGATATGTCACTTTAAACGAGGTGACAACCCAATGTGTCTCATTGAAAGTCAGACAACCCAACTTGAATTTGATATGTCACTTTGAACGAGGTGACAACCCAACATGTCTTATTGAAAGGCAGGATGACCCAACTTGAATTTAATATGTCACTTTGAATGAGGCGACAACCCAACATGTCTCATTGGAAAGCGGACGATCCAATTCAAATGTGATGTCACTTTGAATGAGGTGACAACCCAACTTGTCTCATTGAAAGGAGAATGACCCAACTTGAATGTGATATGTCACTTTGAATGAGGTGACAACCCAACGTGTCTCACTGAAAGGTGAACGACCCAATCTTATCTCTTTGAAAGGTGGATGGCCTAACTTGAATTTGATATGTCACTTTGAACAAGGTGACAACCCAATATATCTCATTGAAAGGCGGATGACCCAATCTTGAATTTGATATGTCACTTTGAACGAGGTGACAACCCAACATGTCATAACCATCTGCATTAATCTCATTAGTAGCAAATATAATATGTCACAAAGAAAAAAGTGAGGATCCAACATAACATGTCACAAATACAGGAGTGACGATCCAATAAAATATGTTACAAATATAGGAGTGACGATCCAACTTAAAAAAAACATGTCATTTTAAACGGGATGACAACTCATTTTTAAAAAATATGTCATTTTGCATAGGATGATAAACCAATTTTAAAAATGTGTCATTTTGAATGATATGATAACCCAATTTTAAAAAATATGTCATTTTGAATAGGATGACAAACCAATTTTAAAAAATACATCATTTTGAATGGGATGACAACCCAATTTTAAAAAATGTATCATTTTGAATGAGATGACTACCCAATTCTGAAAAATGTGTCATTTTGAATGGGATGACAACTCAATTTTAAAAAATGTGTCATATTGAATAGGATGACAAATCAATTTTAAAAAATGTGTCATTTTAAATGGGATGACAACCCAATTTTTTTTAAAAAATGTGTAATTTTGAATGGGATGACAACCCAATTTAAAAAAATATGTCATTTTGAATGGGATGACAACTCAATTTAAAAAAATGTGTCATTGTGAATGGAATGACAACCCAATTTTTAAAACATGTATCATTTTGAATGCGATGACAACTCAATTTTAAAAAATATGTCAATTTGACGAGATAACAACTCAACATGTCAGTTTAACAGATAAACAATAACACATGAAGATAACAACTCAACATGTCAGTTTAACAAATAAACAATAACAGAGGAAAAGAAAATGTCACTTTGACATGAATTAGAAAGGTGGGTGCTTACCCCAATTTTATTTTGAACAAAAAAACATGTGAAGAAAGAATCAAATCTCGACTGCAGTTGGTACCGATATTTAGCATTGCATGAAAATTTTCTCATTTGCTTTGCACCTAACTGAGATTGACTTCGAGGTAATTCTTTTAGTTTCAAGTGGTACCTCAAACATACCTAAGTATCAACAAGATTTGTTCGTCTTGCTTCAAACAAAAAATTTGGACTATACCTATCCTCATGTTTCAAGTGCTCTTACCGCAAAAAAAGTCCTCATTTACACATATCCGAAATATTTGATTTGAAGATATTTTCAAAGAACACTCACACTCAGAAAAATGTTCAATGCATTCAATTGTGATGCCATATGCTTGGCCTTCATATAAATCTCCACTAATGTGAGAACATTTAAAATGAGATCATGTAGGGCTTGTAATCGGCTTGTAATATAGGCTTAGGAACGGGTATGATATTCATTTGGGATGAAAGTGACTTAATTACTCCTTGACCGTTGCACTGGCATTGTGCTTTTGTTGCGCTTCTAGCTCTTGAACTTTTTCGTTGTCCCTTTCATTTGTTTTGACTTTCCTTGAATCTTTGCTTGTCGGAGTCTTCTCTCCTTTTTCCTAACATTTTCTTCTTTCTTTAACTTCTCCATTATTGTTGGAGTGTTTTTCTTTGTTGTTTTTGTTGAAATTTCTCTTTTTCTTGACTTTGAAAAGTCTTTGACTCCTTTATTTTCTTTTGAAGTCATTTTGTATTCTTGACTTTCAGGGATGCAACATCTTTTATTTTTGACAACTTCAAACTTGAATCTTCTTCTGTGCACATCTTCAGTGTGCTCAAGGAAGTCGGGCCAAGAGAGGGATAATGCATGTAAGCACTCAGAAGGGTATAGGCTAAAATGTGATTGTCCAAAGAAAAGACTTTCAGGCTCAAAGGGGGACATGCTAGGGATTAATGTTATTTGCTAGGTATTAAAAGGCACAAACGGGTCAAAGAAGGCCTACGATCCTTTCCTAAATCAAATATTACTCAGAATTTCGCCTCAACAAACATTTAGGCCAAGTTCTAGATCAATAGTGCGATGCAATTGAATTTAATCTAAAATTTCATCACACAATGCACATGAAGCAATGAGGTTGGTTTTATTCTTATCTTTGATGCATGCAAGAGAATATTTTCTAGTGTCACAAAGATAACGACTAAGAGGTATCAAAAGAATCTATGGTTCACCTGAAGTCAATATTTTCAATCAATTATTTTACACATTTTAACTATTTTGGCACCAACCAAGTCAAAGATGTGATTTTTAATTTTTTTTTAAATAAGAAATATCGAACCCAAGAGAGCTACCTATGTATCTCATCCCGAGAGATGAGAATCAAGTGTGCATAGTTCATGCAAATATTACATAAAGTGTATCATGTTTGAAAAAATGTCAGATATATGCACAAAAATAATGTAAAGAAAAATGAATGAAAACATGATAGCCATGAAAAAATAATAAAATAAAGGAGTGTCACGACTCAATCAAAAGCTCTCCTGATTTATCTATTTGATGCTTCATGGAGTTCAACATCAGATGTTGCTCTCTTTGCTATTCTGGTGAAATTTTGAGGATCTTCCTCAAAAATTCTGCCCTAGTTTTGACTTTAACAATTTCGTGTATTCAATCTTGCAACAAACACCATCTTCTGTAGATTTTTTGAGACCTTCTCAAAAATTCTGCCCCAGTTTCCATTACAAATAATTGAAAACCTTACGGGGAATATGACCGAGCCAGTGCGGTACCTACGTATCCTGTTGAGATAGGAATCAGGTCAAACATAGTTTCAACTTTTGAAATAAATAATCATATTTACAGCAAAATATGCACACAAAAAGAGAAAATGATCCAAAACACACATGAATTATGGTCGAATTTGCTATAACACACTCCAACTTTGGGGGGGTCCTATGATCCCCTTGGATATTTTTTTAGTTTATTTTTATGGCCTTTATCTGCTTAGCTGAACAAGAAAGTGAATACACGCACACTGAGCGCGTAGAGGTAAAAAAAAATGACACAAACCTATCTCTATTTGCCACGTAGCAGTGCAAGTCTTCTTTTAAAATTAACTTTTTACACTAAATTTTTTATATATTGTACCGTTACCCCTCCGTTATACTTCTTCCATTGAAGAACTTGGAGTTCAAGAAAAATTGTCATTGCCATTGATTTGAAGAGGTAAGCTCTTTTTTTTCCAAATATGTTCTCTTTATTCATTTTTAATTAGCGCGTGTAAGCACTCTTTAACGTTTGACAAATTCTTTTGTCCAACTAAACAAATAAAGGCCATAAAAATACACTAAAAAAATATCCAGGGGGCTCATAGGACCTCCACAAAGTTGGAGTGTGTTATAGCAAATTCGGTCATAATTTAAGTGTGTTTTGAACCATTTTTCCCACACAAAAATCAAACAAGTATGGACAAAATAAATTAAATAGCATGTAGCACATAAATAATGCATAATGCGTCTTAGTATACATGTGACCTTTTAAGTCAAAGATGAGTCAATGTGGTCTCACTAATGGATTCAACACTGCTCGAGTATCAGGTCAACTTTGATCAATGCCTAATTAAGAGTTTTGGTTTAGCTCTATGCTAGGTGTCTAAGAGTGGGCTTTTTTCGAAATGGACCGGGTCCCAAACAGACAACTTGGATTGAAAATACGATAGCTATTGGACGCATGACGTACCCGTAAACTATTATATTTCCGAGAAAGTTTTATTTGTGAAAAGAGGCCACAGGATCTGGAACCCCCATTAAATATAAATAAAATCGCATGCCATGTGTCGGAAAGATGCTATGTATGCAATGACAATATACATATGATGCAATAAATAATCTAATAAATATAAGGAATACACAATTTACAAATAACCAACAAAATATACAAGGTGCATATAAAGAATTAATTAAACAATGAGAATTTTTTTTTTGTAAAAAAGTAAAAACTCCTCAATTGAAAAAACGAATTCATAATGGTTAAAACTTTTTATTCTCCAGCAGAGTCGCCATTCAGTTATATCCGATAGGACACAATATCGGGACTCATCAAAAAATAATTAATTATTTAAAAAATTATTTAAAAAGAAAGAGAGAAAGAGAGTCACCACCTAATTTTAGGAAAACTAGGAAACCTTTTAACTAAATAAAAAATTTAGTCTACGAAACCAATTAGATTCTAGGTAAGGGTTCAAGTTATTCCGAAGGAAAGGGGTTAGACATCCTTCAGAATTCACAACGGTGGTTCCCGACTGAATTCATTTTTTCAATTGAGGAGATAAAACAAATGCCTTGATTCTTTCGAGTAAGAGAAAAAGACTCTCCAAAACTCGAAGAATACAACAACGACAACAACAACAACATACCCAGTGTATTCCCACAGCGTGGGGTCTGGGAAAACTCAAAGAATATAAGGAAAAACTTTTACAAAATGGCCTAATATTTGCCTATCATTATCTAAAAATGAATAAATACAAATAAAAATATTACAATATCTTTGAATTTATTCTTTTGAGTTAGAGAAAAAGACTCTCCAAAACTCAAAGAATATAAGGAAAAGTTTTTACGAAACGACCTAATATTTGCCTATCGTTAGCTAAAAATGAATAAATACAATAAAGAATATTACAATATCTTCGAATTTTAATTCGAGTATCTTCTTCGAAAAGTAACTCCGAGTACCTGTAAATACACTTAGTAAAAGTGTTAGTAATGAATGAAAATTAATCAAAAAGAATTAAATAAATAATAATTAAAAAATAAAACCGTCTTATATACATTGGAGGCTTTGGAAGTCACCGAAAATTTCTTCATCGACCAATTAAATTGATATTCGATATAAAATAATCGAACTCAAAATAACATCCATCTTTTATTATAAGAACGGCCTCGAAAATTCGATGGAGAGATTTTTTCATTGGCAAATTAAATTTTCTAAGAAAAAATGAACAAAGAACAATAACAATGATAAACAAAAAATGAACAATTAAAATAATTAAATCCTAGAAACGGCAGCATATTCCACCTAATCAAAGATATAACATCGAAAATTTATTAATGATTAATTTAACCACTACATATATACTATCACTTTATATTAATGAAAAGAGAATAAACTATAATCTAATCATCAATTAAAATACCACCATGGAGAGGGAACAGTGAAAAACATGTATTAGTCTGGACATAAATCTTTTAAATAATTCTTTCTCAGCCCAAGCAAATAAATTGAATACCAAACCATGATTTCAGTTTTCAAGTATTGGATGCAGCAAAGCAAAAACAAAAGATACTCACATTGATTCTAAAAAGAAAAGAAAATAGAGTATTGGCAGTGGCATTACCATTGATGGAGGTAACTGGAGTTTCGTCGAATAATCTTGAATCTGGCTAGATCTAGGAATTTTGGGGTTATCACTGGTTGCGCTTCATTTTGCTGGAGCCATAGCTGTTATTATTGCTGTCGCGCCACTGGTTGTGTTGTTGCTTGTAGCAGCAGGTGTTGGGTTGTTGTGGTTGTTTTGGTGGAGTTTTCAGGTGGTTTGGATGAGGCGGTGGTGAACAGTGGTGGTGAATGGAGGTGAGGAGGTAGTTTGTGGGTGTGTTTGGTTGTTTGCCTTAGCGGCGGAAGGAAGTGAGGGGAAAAGGGGAAAGGAGGCGGCTGGTTTCGCTTATGGTTCACCGGAGTTGAGCTGTTGGTTGGCTTGGAGCTCCGGTTCTGTTATGTGGGAGCTTAAAGCTCGCCGTTAATGGCAGAAAATGGAATGGGGGAGTGACGTGGTGGGATAAAGATGGAGCTTTTATGGTGGTTTTGAGCTTGGTCGGTGGCGGGTGGTGGTCAGAGCTCCGATGAGCTTCGCCGGAAAAGACAGTGAAGAATACACCTGAAATCTTTGGGATATTTTGCTAAATCTGGAAATTTCCACCACCCAAGAGTGTATGTTAGTGTATGAGATACTTTATAGTAAACTTTAAAATCTTAAACTATTTAGGTGGCAAAATAAAAATTATGGGCTATCAACAATTGTGTGCTCAAAATTATGTGCTCAAAATTATGATTTACCTAAAATCATGTTCTATTTATTTATCTGTGTGAAAAAAAATATCTTTTCCAGGTTTATGTATTAATGGATTGTGTAAAAACTAAATAATTGATGATTCAATAAAATTAAATAATATTTACAACAACAACAACAACATACCCAGTGTATTCCCACAGCATGGGGTCTGGGGAGGGTAGAGTGTACGCAGTCCATACCACTACCTCAGAGGTGAGATAGAGAGGCTGTTTTCGATAGACCCCCGGCTCAAGACAAAACAGTCTAAAAAAATAGGCTAAAAAGGACGTAACAATGATACAGGATAAAAATACAAGATAAAACTACAAGAGACGATACGAAGTAATATGTAGTAACAAACAACAGACAACACTGCCACAAAATACTACCACGAGGAATCCAAGAACAAGAAACTATAAGCGTAGCACTACGATTACTAGTCGGGACAATAAGAAAAAACACTCCTACCTACTAGCCTACACACACTTCAACCTACTACTCTTTTACCCTAATCCGCGTCCTCCACACCTTCCTATCTAGGGTCATGTCCTCGGTAAGCTGCAACTGCGCCATATCCTGTCGAATCACCTCTCCCCAATACTTTTTCGGTCTACCTCGTCCTCTCCTGTAACCATCCATAGCCAAGCTCTCACACCTCCGCACTGGAGCATCCGTGCCTCTCCTCCTCACATGTCCGAACCATCTCAATCTCGCTTCCCGCATCTTATCTTCCACCGACGCCACACCCACCTTATCTCAGATATCCTCATTTCTAATCCTATCTCTCCTAGTAAACCCGCACATCCATCGCAACATCCTTATCTCCGCCACCTTCATCTTTTGAATTTGGGAGTTCTTTACTGGCCAACACTCTACTCCATACAACAAAGCTGGTCGGACCACCACTCTGTAGAATTTGCCTTTAAGTTTAGTAGGCACCTTTTTATCACACAAGACTCCAGATGCGAGCCACCATTTCATCCACCCAACACCAATACGATGAGTGACATCCTCATCAATCTCTCAATTTTCCTGGATAATAGACCCAAGATACTTGAAACTCCCTTTCTTTTGGATGACCTGTGTATCCAGCTTCACTTCTACGTCATCATCCTGAGTCGCCTCACTGAACTTGCACTCCATATATTCAGTCTTGGTCCTGCTCAACCTAAACCCCTTAGACTCGAGGGTCTGTCTCCAAACCTCCAACTTAGCATTAACTCCTCCGTGCGTCTCGTCTACCAAAACTACATCATCCGCAAATAACATGCACCATGACACCTCACCTTGTATTTGCCGCGTCAATACATCCATTACCAAGGCAAATAGAAACGGGCTAAGGGTCGATCCCTGGTGCAACCCCATTAACACGGGAAAGTGCTCCGAATCTCCTCCCACAGTTCTAACGCGAGTCTTGGCCCCCTCATACATGTCCTTAATTGATCTGGTGTACGCCACGGGTACAGCTCGAGCCTCCAAGCACCTCCAAAGAACCTCCCTGGGGACTTTATCATACGCCTTTTCTAGATCGATGAACACCATGTGCAAGTCCTTCTTCCTTTCACTGTACTGCTCCACCAGTCTTCTAAGGAGATGAATAGCTTCTGTAGTCGAGCGTCCTGGCATAAAGCCGAACTGGTTCTCTGAAATAGGCACGATCTGTCTCAACCTCAACTCCACCACCCTCTCCCAGACCTTCATAGTATGGCTTAGCAATTTGATACCCCTATAGTTGTTGCAACTCTGAATATCGCCCTTGTTCTTGTACAAAGGAATCACCGTGCTCCATCTCCAAGCTTCAGGCATCTTTGCCGTTCTGAAAATACCATCAAACAACTCGGTTAGCCACTTCACACCTGTCTCACCCGAGATCTTCCAAAAATCAACGGGAATCTCATCTGGCCCCGTCGCCCTACCCCTTCGCATCTTACGAATAGCAACCTTAACCTCTTCAACCTTTATACGGCTATAATAATCATAGTCACGACGCCTCTCTGAGTATGCCAAATCCCCCAGCACAAAGCTTTTGTCCCCCTCTTCATTCAAGAGTCCATGGAAGTAAGACTGCCATCTCCTCCTAATGAGTACCTCATCTACTAGTATTTTGCCATCTTCGTCCTTGATGCACTTCACTTGGTCAAGGTCCTGAGTCCTCCTCTCTCTAGCCTTTGCTAACCTGTATAACTTCTTATCCCCACCTTTCTCCTCTAAAGCCGCGTATAAGCTTTCAAAGGCGGCTTAAATAATATTAAAATTAAATAATATTTATTTATGAAAAATAATTGTAACAAAAATTAACGATAATTAAAATTAACTAAAATAAATAAAAATTTGATAAAAATCTCAATATGTTCAAAAGTGAGGATAATTATCAATAAATTGTATTAACATTGAAAAAGTATGAGAAAAATTATATTCTGTGCAATTTAATGAATAAGAGATTTAAAAATATTAACTTAAAAAATATCAGGTCAAAATTGGGTGGCTTCTGTGTCAACAGAAGCCACCTATCTATCATCAAACAAGCGCTCTCACCATAAGAGAGTTACCCATATTTACTCACACATACGCAAGTTATCACAAGAATGGGTAGAGGAATCAAATTTTGGTCACTCTCACAAAGAATTCACACGTCACATAAGATGAGCCATAGAGTTGCCCGTAGTGTTAAACTCCACTAATATCAGAATATCAAAGTTCAAGATCAAGTAGGACTTTAAGAATTGTAATGTAGGCTAAGAGATGGGTAGGAACTATTCGATCAAGAATAGTGACTCTCTTCCCTAAGCGCTTTTAATACATCACCTTTTTCATCAAACTCATCTTCAACCATCCTATTTTACACCATTATTATCTTCCCAACTCTCTTTTGCATTGCCCAATCTTTTTAAGCTAGCTTACACATCTTTAGTAGGGAGTATGTGCTACCACCACACACTTTACTTCTTTTCATTACATTACTCCCTAACAACCAACACATAAACATTTTTATCACACCAAAAGTTATTTCATTGGGGCTTCAAACTGCACTTTTTTCTTCTTCAATTTTAACCTCCTTAATATCTTAATTTTTCAACTAAAGCGCTTAGGAGTTTTGAATCAAATTGTGGGCAATTGAAAGAAAATGAATAAGCTATATAGGAAGCTTCCAAAGAATAGGCTAAGGGCTCAACGGGGCTAGCTAAGGTTATGCACAAAAGGGTAGACAAAGGGGGTATAAAACATGGCTATCAAAGAAATGCCTATATCATCTCCTAAATTCAATATTCTTTATTTCGCTTTGCAAACACACGGGGCAAGTTCTACACACCATAATGTAACACGGAACAAAAAAAACCTCACTCACACTTGGCACATATTCAAATCAAGAAGGCTACTTATAGTCTCTCACCCAAGCACTTGCAAGAATTCACATTGCCAACATTACACAAGAGTCAAATAAAAGAGCCTTAGCTGTCTCACAGCAGTCATTCAATTTTTTAAAATCATGCCATAGAATTTAACACCAACTTGCAGCAAGTAGTCATGTGTAGCTACTAACAAGAGCATCTACTCCTAAAAAATAATTTTTTTAAATTTACTCCTAAAAATCAAAAAGGTATACTTGGTTCAAAGGGCTTTCTCCCAGAAAAGAACCAAAAGGAAAAATCGAGGGGTGGGTAAAGTGTGCTTCTACTAAACAGACCAAACAGAAAATAAGCCAACAAAGATAAAATCTTTTTGTAATTTTTTAATTTAATCAAAAACTTACAAATAAATAAAAATAGACACCCTACAACGCACTTCACCCTAAACAAATCGAAAGATTTCCCACCCCACACTTAAAACCATACTTTGTCCCTAAAGTATAAATTAAAAGTATAGAAAGAAATACTCCCTGAGGCCTCTAGGCCTAGCTAGTAGCATCATGTCCATCAAAGGGGTCCGGAGGATCCCACACTTAGTGTTTTCCATGCTCCTTAGCTCATATCATAGGTACTCAGACTTCCCCTCAACCTGTTGACACAATACACAAACAACACCAAAAGTGATACTAAAGAAAAACTAAAAAGTAGAAATATTACCTAAACTTGGGTTGACTCCCAAGCAACGCCTGATTTACTGTTGCGGCACGACCAAGATCACAACTCTCAGTCCTATTCTCTCATCCTCTTCCTCCTGCTCAGGGCCCATCTTCTTCTTCATATTTTCAGACCTCTTTGGTGCTCATGCTCGAGGTTTGGGGTTTTTCTCACATTCACCTTCTTAGCATCTCGCTCAAGTTTTTCAGGTTTTGGCTCTCGTGGCAATTTGGCCAGCTCAATAAGAGTGTCCGAAGAGGTAAGTAAAAGTACACTCTTCTCCACCCCACACTCATCCACTTCCATACCTGTGTTTATGCATAGATCCTTGTAGTGTGAGGGTGTGTTAAGTGCTGTGTACACTCTAAAGGTCACCGCTTCATCATTCAACCTCATCTTGAGCGTGCCCTCTCTTACATCAATCAGTGCTCCACCGGTAGCCAAGAATAGGCGTCCTAATATGATTGGTACCCTTTCATCTGCCTCATAATCAAGAACAATAAAGTAAGTAGGAATAATGAACTTACCAACCTTGATGAGAACTTCCTCTATGATTCCTTGGGGGACCACTCTGGTTCTGTTCGCCATCTGTAGCACCACTGAGGACAACCTTGGCTTCCCCAACTCAAGAGTTTTAAACAATGATAAGGGCATTAAATTGATGCTTTCCCCCAAATCACTCAAGGATTGGACCACATCACTTTCACCGATTTGTATGGGGAGGGTGAAACTCCCAGGATCCTTGAGATTTTTGGGCATCTTGCTCATCACCACTGAAATGCACTCCTTATTAAGTGCCACAGTATCAACATCCGCCAACCTTCTTCTGTTCTCTGCCATATCCTTCAAGTACTTAGCATACTTGGGCATTCCTTGCAAAACATCTAACAAAGGAAAGTTAATGTGAAGTTCTCTGAACGTGTCAAAGAACTTCTTAAAACAGGCATCCTTTGTTGCTTTCTTAAGCCGCTGTGGGAAGGGTGGTGGTGGTCTATTTTGGGGCTGCTCAATTGTCTTTTCAGTCGGGTACTCAGACTTCCCCTTTTTGCCAGCTTCCTTAGATTCTGCAAGCTTTTTTGTCTGGTTGGAAGTGATCAACTTTTCTTGCACCTCATAAATTTTCTTTGGAGGTGCGTCAACCAAATACTTGCCATTTCTCAAGGTGATTGCTATTACTTGCTTTGGAGCTTCTGTGTCACTAGGCAAACCCCTTTGAGGTCTTATTTTTTGTGCCTGAGCTAACTGGCCCAACTGCGTCTCAAGATTCTCTTGAGCCAGTTGCTATTTTTTTATCTCTGCAATCATTTGTTCTTAATTAGCCATGATCTTTTTCAACATGTCTTCAATGTTGCTGGCCTGAGTATTGTTCTGCGCACCTTGCTGCTATTGAGCCTGATTACTGCCCCAAGAGTAGTTGGGCTGACCCTGTCAATTTTGGTTGTAGGCATTCCCATAGTTTAAATTTCCTTTCTGTGCATTACCTACAAAGTTTATCGACTCCGAATTTGCTCCACATAAGTCTACCGAATGACCACTCAACCCGCAAGTTTTGGACCAAGTCTGAACCTGCTGCACTGCATTCACTTGAGCCTGAGGTTGAGTAGCACTCAACTTGTTGAATTGAGCGGTCATTTGGGTATGAAAACTGGCCAACTATACCGCTAATGTTGTGACACTATCTAACTCAATCATACCTGCAACCTTCTTCACCGTATTTCTGGACATGTCACCATTCCATTCTGGATTCCCTTGTGCGATACGGTTGAGGAGAGTATATAGCTCATCATATGTCTTCTCCAAAGCTTGACCACCTTTCGCTGAATCTAGCAAAATCTTTGTATTGTGATCAAGGCTTTCAACAAATGTGTGAGCTAATACCTCATTAGTTTGCTGGTGATGCAGGCAATCTCGTAGCAGAGACTTGAATCTCTCCCATGCATGATAGAGATTCTTGTCTGGTTTCTGCTTGAAGCTTAGAATCTCATCCTCAACTTTGTAGTTTTGCTTGATGGGAAGAATCGAATGGGAAACTTTTTTGCTAAATCATCCTATGTTGTGATCAAATTTGAAGGTTCTGCCTTTAACCATTTCTTTGCTTCTCCCAACAGTGAGAACAGGAAAAGTGTGAGCCTCACGTAGTCTATGGAGACTCCTTCGGGAATGAATGTGTCATTGATCTCCAAAAAGTTCTAGAGATGAACTTGTAGATCTTCATGTGACATGCCTGTAAACTTCCCCCTTATGTGCAACAATTGCACCATATTCTATTTTAGTTCAAATCTGCCCCTTCCGGCTGGCTTCTGAATGTAGGAGGTCACATTAGTCGCGAGTGAGATTAAAACTTCGCGCACTGTCCTGTGAGCTGGTGGTGGTTCCTCCGCCATAACTGCAGGAATAGTCTCAGCCAGTTGAGCTTGCCAGTTTTGATTGAGAAGTGCTGCTTCTCTCACTGCTTGGTGTAAGTGTTGCTCAGGTTCAGGAAGTGGGTCAACCAGTTCCTTATCCCTTGCCAGCTTGCCCAAGATTTTAACCTGTACCTGCAAGTTCAGTAGCTAAGATCAAGTTTTTAGCACTTATAACACAAAATAGTAAAAACAAAAATCAGACAGTTGCTAATTTTCAAGTTCCCAGCAACGGCGCCAAAAACTTGTTCGCTCACAAGTGCACACGCAAGTGTATGTGGTTGTGCAATTAATATAGTGGTTCTTGCAAGCCGAATATCGATCCCACATGGACTTGTGCTTAGCAAATAATCTAATATTAATTAATACTATTGACGTTAAATAAATGCAATTCGTAACCAAGAATTGAACTTTGTTTTATAACTAAAACATTAGAATTAATGAAGATATGAAACTTCAGATTGTAAACAATATATGGAGAAATCCAGGGTCGAGGCAATTACTACACAATCATGCTTAACTATGGTTCATAGCCGGTGTTAATATTTATCGTGATCGTTGGTTTACGGGGTTGATATTATAACCCGGGAATGGTCATCCTCTAAGTCATCTATCCAAATTAATCCCACAACTACATTGTTGAGCGGGGATGTGAGTCTTTAACTTGGATGCATTCAACATTCTTCCCATTTTATTAACCAAGTGGGTTGTTAAGGTATATCTCTATCCTAACCGAAAATCATAATTCACAATTGCTAACTAACAATAAAAGATATGATCCATACCTCCTACGTTCTTCATTCCATCTCTTAACTCCTACGGTCAATTCATTTTGAGACTTGATTGTATCCTAAAGTTCATGATGCTTCAGAATAGTTAAACTAAGAACCTAAGAACAATCACAAGACATGAGAAACAATAAACCAAATAAATATCCATAATCAAGCAATCATGCTGTAGCCTCAACCCTAGAACGAGGGTGTTTAGCCACTCATACTCTACTTTACGATTACAAAAGTGTTGTAGTTCATACAATAATTAAGTAAAGAAAAGAAAGAGATTAAGAACCCTAAAGCAGCCTTTTCCTTGTATTTTTGCAATCCAAAGTCGTCCAAAGATGTTTACAATTGAAACCAAGTGTCCTATTTATAGTGGGGGACAAAATACACTTGCCGGGAACAAGATCCGTGGCACACTGCCCATCGTGGGGTCTAGGCAGCGTGTCACGCTGCTCAATGCAGAGGACCACTACCGTGGCACGCTGCTAACGTGGCAGCTCTCTGGAAATTGGCAGCTTCAAACTGCTCACTTTGGTGTCACGCCACCCATAGTTGAGGCTGGCCTCCGTGGCACGGGGGTGGTTCTTTTGATGCTGATTTTTGCTCCCACAAACTCTTTCCACCTTGCTATGATTTCCCATGACTTGTAGCTTGTTCGTAGGCTCCAATTAGCTTCTATAACTCCTCCAAAGGTCACCTACAAGAGCTCACAACACACATAAGTCCATACGACACTATAAAACTCATCAAAGTAAACTAGAATAGGCATAGCTCAAGCTAGCAAAGCTAGTTTCCTCGTCTAAACTCGAATTGATCTTTTTAACTCATTATTTGTTCAAAATGTTACCCAAACACTATAAACAAACATGTTAGTCACAAAGTATTACCTTTACACACTAAATACCTCAATAGTATATCAAGTTATCCTCAAAACTAAGCTTAACGTGCATGGATAATGGCACTTAGGGGTGTAAATATGCCTAAGATCATATGCCTCCAGACAAGGATATTGACTTTTGCATATTTGGAGATGGGCACTCGCCCAATCTCTATTCCTCCCTATCGAATGGCTCTGGTAGAGTTGAGGGACTCAAAAATCAGTTACAGGGAATACTTATTAAGGGATTTATTTGTCCCAATGCTTCACCTTGGGGTGCTACAGTCTTGTTCGTTAAGAAAAAAGATGGTAGCATCAGAATGTGTATAGATTACAGGTAGTTAATCAAGGTTACCATCATGAATAGGTATCCTCTATCCCACATAGATGACCCTTTTGACTAGTTGCAGGGTTGTTCAGTATTTTCCAAAATTGACTTGAGGTCACGGTACCATAAGATGAAGATTCGGCCTGCAGATATAACCTAAGACGACTTTTAGCACTCGGTATGGGCACTAAAAGTTCCTAGTAATGTCATTTCGGTTGACCAATATGCCGACGGCCTTCATGAGCTTTATGAACAATATTTTTAAGTCATTCTTGGATTCCTTTGTGATAGTATTTATTGATGACATTTTGATTTACTCCAAGAGCAAGGAGGAACATGTAGGGCATCTTCATATTGTCTTTGGAATTTTAAAGGAGAAGCAGTGGTATGCAAAGTTTTTGAAATGCGAGTTTTGGTTATCCTCAGTTTGCTTTTTAGGGCATGTGGTGTCAGAAAAGAGGGTGATGGTAGATTCTCAGAAGATTGAGGTTGTTAGATACAATCGCATTTTTGTCAAGAATTTTGCTTCTATTGCTACTCACTTGACAAGGTTGACTCAAAAAGAGGTGCCATTTATTTGGTCTGACAAGTGTGAGGAGAGCTTCCAAAAGTTCAAAACACTTTTGACTACAACCCCTATTCTCTCATTGCCGATTGAAAGTAAGGATTTTTTTGTATTTTGTGATGCTTCACATTCGAGTTTGGGTGTTGTGTTGATGCAGGATAGTAATGTCATTGCTTATTCTTTGAGGTAATTGAAGCCTTGAAAAGAATTACCCGACTCATGATTTAAAGTTGGAAGCGGTGATGTTTGCACTTAAGATCTGGAGGCACTATCTTTATGGTGTCAAGTACGAGGTATTCACGGACCATCACAGCCTGCAACATGTGTTTACTCAAAGGGATCTAAATCTGAGATAGAGGAGGTGGATGGAGTCTTTGAAAGATTATGATGTGACTATCCAGTATCATCCAGGTAAGGCCAATGTGGTGGCTGACACATTGAGCCAAAAAATAGTAAGTATGGGCAGTTTGGCCTATTTGGAGGTGTCAAAAAGACCCTTAGCTAGAGAGATTTAAACTCTAGCATCTAAGTTTATGTAGTTTGGTGTTTCTGAAAAAGGTGGAATGTTGGCTAGTATTGAGATAAAACAAACATTTCTGGATGATATCAAGGCCAAATAGTTTGAAGATGATAAATTGGATAAACTCCGGAACAAGGTGGTGTCTGGTGAGGATTTGGATGCCCCCTTGATGTGTGTGGAGTGTTGTGGTTTAGAGGATGGGTATGTGTTCCTCGGTTGTTGACTTGGTCCAGAAGGTGTTAGCTGAAGCTCATGGTTTGTGGTATTCCATTCATCCAGGTGTAACCAAGATGTACCGGGACTTAAGGAAACTTTATTGGTGGCTTGGAATAAAGAAGGATATAGCAAAATATGTGTCCAAGTGTCATAATTGTTAACAGGTGAAGTACGAACATCAAAGGCCTGCGGGTTTTCTTCAAAGGATGCCCATTCCTGAGTGAAAGTGGGAAATGATAGATATGGACTTTGTGGTAGGTCTTCTTAAGACCTTGGGAAAGTATGACTCAACCTGGGTCATAGTGGATAGACTAAGTAAGTCAGCCCACTTTATTTCAGTTAGGATGGATTACAACTCTAAGCAGTTGGACAAGATCTACGTCAAGGAGATAGTGTGGTTGCATGGGGTGCCACTCTCCATTATTTCAGATAGAGGTACGCAATTTAATTCTAAATTCTAGAACAAGTTGCATGAAGAGTTTGGAACCCAAATCACTTTTAGCCCAACTTTTAATCCTCAGGCTGACGTCAGAGAGGACGATTCGGGTGCTTGAGGACATGTGTGATTAACTTCAGACGCCATTGGGATCAGTTCTTACCATTGTGTGAATTCTCATATATCAACAATTATCACTCCAGTATTGACATGGCACCATTCAAGGAACTCAATGGGAGGGGATGTAGATCGCTCGTAGGATGGTTCGAGGTATGTGATTTGAAACCTTTGGGCATCAATTTTGTGAAGAAAGCTTAGGAAAAAGTGAGAGGTATCAAAACCAAGTTATTGGTAGTAGACAAAATGAGTATGCATACCACAAGGTAAGGGACTTGTCTTTTCAGGTTGGTGAACAAGTTCTATTGAAGGTGTCACCTATGAAAGGAGTCATGAGGTTCGGTAAGAAGGGCAAGCTTATCCCTCGGTACAATAGTCAATTTGAGGTACTTAGAGATGTGGGGCCGGTAGCATACAACTTGGCATTTCTACCTAAATTGTCGGGAGTCCATCCAGTATTTAATGTATCCATGCTGAAGAGGTACCATGGGGATGGTAATTACATCATCAAGTGGTATTCAATCTTGCTAGATAAGTATTTAGTTATGAGGAGGAGCCGATTGCTATTCTTGATCGGGATGTCTGGAAGCTGAGGACAAAATAGATTAAATTGGTAAAGGTTCAATAGAAGCATCATCTGATTGAAAAAGCCACTTGGGAAAGTGAGAAGGACATGCGAGATAAGTATCCTCACTTGTTTGAGGATTCATGTACTAATTCCTTATTGACTTAACTCTTTTCCATGGTCGATTATTTGGGAATGAACAATGGGTAAATTAGTATCTTTTGTAATGATCCTTTAAGTTATTATGCGTGATCTAATCATACAAGAATTGGGGTTAGAATTTTTTTCAAAATTGGAAGTTTGAAATTTCAGGCTTGGCCAATCTTGGACGAAATCCGAGCTAGGTGAGGTCTAGGGCAATCCGG
Organism: Jaltomata sinuosa; assembly: GCA_003996215.1. Classification (NCBI taxonomy): domain Eukaryota; kingdom Viridiplantae; phylum Streptophyta; class Magnoliopsida; order Solanales; family Solanaceae; genus Jaltomata; species Jaltomata sinuosa. The sequence goes on from QJPP01003711.1 coordinate 204,551, forward strand.
GAAGGGATTATGTTAAGTTGATAGATATTAGCTTGATTTTGTTTTAGCTAAGGTGATAAAGAGGCCGTAGGACTTTTAATAAGTGAATTCAGGTGAGTAAAACTCTCGATATCAAACTTGACGTAAAGGAGTTGGTTGGGGACGTCCTGGTTTGAGGGTGTGATTTGAAAATGCAAAACTGGGAGATTCTCTGAGTTTTTGCCTCGCTACACAAGCTATAGTGGCTGATAGGCTGCTATCGTGATGCTATAGCAGGGAAATTCTCACTATAGCGGAAGTCAAAGTTTGTCAATCCTGCTATAGTGGGAGGTTACTGCTACGGCGGTACTGATATTGCGGTATTGGGTCACTATAGCTTGGTTAATCGTTGTTAATGCAAAAACTTCTCCAAAAATGCTTATTATTTCACAAAAGTATTTTGGGGAAAGCAGAAGCAATTTGGGGCAATTTCTACTGATTTTCCACCATATATTTTCGTTAAGGTAAGTATTTTATCTCCATAAACTAGTACTTCGATTCCTATACCTTAGAGTCATTAATTACAGGCCTTGGGGAGGGTTTAGCTTGCTCTAAGCTGTAAAATCTTGTGTAAGAGGTATTTTAAGGTGTAAAAACCTTGGGTTTTGATTATAAGTTGTTTAATCATGTTTTCATTACCTTAACTCGCTAGTCTAACCATAAAATTGGTAGTTCTAGGCGAGTTGTTGGTGGGAAAGCCCTATGTTGGGTGAAATGATCCTGAGTTTGGCCTGGGGGTTCGGGATCAGGCTATGATCCATGTTAATTAAGGTCATTGGTTGAAATATTGTTTGCATTTCTGTTTTTAGACCACAATCAAGTTGAAGCTTTAAGAAAGGGAAAGGCTCAGGTTTGGTAGAACATTTCAGGTTTTGATTGAGGTAGGTAATAGTTATTGTAAACCAATATGTGTTATGTGTGCATAATGACTGTTTCATTAGTATTACTTGCACAATACTTCTTCAGGAAAAGGGAATTATTGCTACATGATATCTTATATTTTAATCACATGCAATGAGTGTGTTTTTAAAAGCTTGTTGGTTGTACAAGTGTTGTATGCTATCATTGTGGTTTTGATTGTTGTGATAGCTATCATTCATCGGTTGGCTCGGGTACCACACCTGGTATAGGTTCTGTTGTTCACTGGTTAGCTTGGGTACCACACCTGGTACAGGTTCTATGATTCCTTGGTTTGCTCGGGTACAACTCCAGTGCAGTACATGGACAAGAGCTCATCCCCTACAGATCATGACTAGTGGGCAACCATAAGACCCTTAGCATATGTGTACAGGTTTATTTGATATTCATTATGTGATGGCTCCTTGAGAGGTCCGGGATTCATTATTACTTGACATACATGTTGGTCCTTAAATGACCGGGTTGGCGTGTTTAAATGCTAAGGTGGTTTCTTATGCAAACCACGGTTGCATGTTAAATGCCATAGATGATGTCTTAGGGATCCTTGGGTTGTCCGAGTTACTTTCAAGTTGTGACATGGTTATATGTGGTCTTTTTTACTTGCATAATTGGAGATGACTTATATGGTTGTTGAGTCAGGTTGTTGACGGGGAGTCCTATTGGTAGTCACATTGACTTGGCTTGTTACATATTTGTCTGGTTATACTGTGTTATTGTTGTTTTATCACATTTAATATCTTGGGAGCTGGCGGATGATCTTACCAGTACATTGTTGTTTCTTCTGTACTGATACTGCACTTGCTCTTCTTTTGTTGAGTACAGGGCATATTTTGGCGGCTGCTACGAGACTTCAACTGTGAGTCGAGCGACTTCTGAATTTAAGGGTGAGCTGCATCTTCAGGGCTACTATGAATTCCTCAGTTTTATCTAGTTCATCATTCGGACCTAGAGTTTGTCCTTGTTTTGGGGTTGCATCTCCTTCACAACTAATATAATATTTTGGTACAACGACTTTCAGATTCTAGGGGTTAAATTCTACAAGTTGTTTATTTTCATTTTGAACTATAAATATTTGGTTTATTAATGAAGACTGCATAGTTGCCTAATCCTTTTGTGTTGAGTTTGGGTTGGTATTTGGTTCTCCCACTGAGGGTTTAGTGTGGGTGTCACTCATGGCAGTTTAGGTCATGACAGTTTCTTCTGCACCTTCCCGAGTTTGGGGTGTTACTAATTTGGTATTAGACCAATATGATTTCCTAAGAAGTAGACAACCTGTGTAACACCCTAGAATTTAGACCAACATTTAAAAACCCTGAACTCAGAAAAACTCAACAAAAGTTCATCTTCACGCAAGCCCCACGGGCTGACCCACGATGGTCGTGGACACGATAGCCTATCAAGGTCCCCGTAGAAAGGTCCAAGAGGCTCAGTCAAAGCCAGATCTAGTCAAATAGGGGACCCGATGGGCGTTATAGGTCCGACGGGCCATCGGGCAGCCCGTGAGAAGGAGTCAGCACCCAAGTCCCAACCTCCCTTGCCCTGATGGAAAAATCTCCATGGGGGTCGCTGAAGCGACCCGCCATGGGTCTGCCCATGGGAATGGTCCAGGGGGACATTCCAGTTTGCCCCATCCTGACACCCTGGACGATGGGCTGTCGCTGGTACGATGACCGTTGGGTGGCCCATCTGGCAGTGACTTTTCCAAAATTTCTAGTTTTAAGTTGGGGACATTCCGGTCTTTTCCCAATTCTTTTAACTCTGATCCTAAGTCATTTTAGGAGTAATTAAAGGGTTTTTACTCTATTTTCATCGTTACTCCTAAATTCAATCGACACTTAGCAAAATCAGACAAGAACATAAGCGCTTTCTCTCAAGAACAAGGCAGAGGGTTTCCTCCTAGTTCAACCCCAAAATCCGAAGGTTCAACCATAGAATCTTCCTCCAGGTATATGGGATTTCACTAGTGGGTTCCTTTCACTCACTTGGTCCCTATAACTCCGTCAGTTTCTTCAGTTTCTACATGATTACTCAGACCTAGGTTTATAAGCCCTAGAGATTTCCTTTCTATTCAGATGCTATAACTTATATGATGCTTAGTTCAGGTTCTTGGAGAATTAGTATAATTTCATGTATAGAACTCAAAAACCCTAGCTTGGATTAACTCCAGTATTTCATGAATTATACTTGCTACGCAGATCAGTTAGACAATCATGCTTCAAAATTCGAATGCCATATTAACTTTAGTATATGTATGTTGCATTTTTAGATTATATCAGTATTTTGAGCTATCAAGTATTACAGTTGCATGTTAGCTTGTATTCAGTTGAGAGTAGACTTAGTACCGAGCGGACATGGGGATGGAGGCTCAGCTGTCAGTTTAGGCTGAGACCTTTAGTAGAAGTCCCCAAGTCCTAGAACTATGGCACCACCGTAGGTATGAAAGGGGTCAGCTGCCAGATTAGGTTGGTCACCTTTGTCCCTAGAGGACATCAGTTTAGTGGATCCACGTCAGACTTGTTCGTACCTTTGTCAAGTTATGAACACCCTTCCATCAAGGGTTACTAGTTGGCCCCACAGTTTGCTCAGCTTGGGGTATGTCGATTAATAGTATCTCCCACATTAAGATTCATGTTGCATTAACCATGTACTCAGTATCTAGTTCAGTATTCAGTTCAGCAGATTGTATATTCATGTTAGTACTTGGTCATTGCATCTAGCTAGTTTTCAGTCTATGCTTCAGTATATATATATATATATATATATATATATATATATTCATGTTCTGTTATCAAAGTGTTCATCTTAGCCCTTATCCCGCATGCTCAGTTCATTCAAAGTACTGACGCATACTTTTGTGGTACATCATTTTATGATGTAGGTTCAGGCGCTCAGCATCCAAATCGGGCTTAGATCAATTTCCTGTCCTACCCATCAGCTTTAATGGTGAGTCCTCTTAGTTTGAGAATGATGGGCATGCTTTACCTCTTCAGTCTTATTATTTCAGTTTTCAGATTGTTAGAGTTAGCTGAGGCATGTGTTAGTAACTCATATCAGTTAGAGGCATGACAAACTTGGTATCAGAGCATCAGGTTTAAGTGTCCTAGGGTGTCTGAAAGCCGCGTCAAGTAGATCCTTCTTCATGGGTGTGAAATGCGCCACACTTATGGAGGATGAGCTATGAGACGTCATTAGAAAAAACCTCCCTTCTTTCTTTTCCAGCTCGTGCTATAGAGTATGGACTCTATTTAATCTCCTTCTAACTCCTACTCTTTGCATTTCAGAAAATGCCTCCCAGAAGAGCTAACGCTAGGAATCAGCCAACAGCTCCAGCAGACCCATTGAATGAGCATGCTTTCCAAGTGCTTGCTCAGGCCATGACCGCCCAGGTCAATTAGCAGGCTATAACACTAGCTCCACCTCAGACTAACACTACTGCAGCAAGAATCTGGGACTTCACACAGATGAACCCTCCAGAATTTCATTGTTCTAAGTCAGAAGAGGATCCGCAAAAGTTTCTCAACGACATCCAGAAGGTAATAGACATTGTGGGTGTCACTTGAGTCGAGGGTGAAGATTTGGCCACCTATTAGTTGAAGGGAGTGGCCTACATTTGGTACCAGTAGTGGAAAGAATCTTGTGGTACTAATGCAGGTCCGGTGAGTTGAAATCACTTCAAGACTGCTTTTCTAGAACAGTTTTTCCCACTTGAGCTCAGCGAAGCCAAGGTCCAGGAATTTATTAACTTGAAGAAGAATGAGGGTAGGGTGAGCACCAAATGTGAAGCATAAGGTACCTAGTAGGTATCATAGGCTAACTAGGCACATATAAATTAAAAGAACAATAGCTGGCAGAGTAGGAACAAACAGTCACAGAATTCAACGATAAGCACACAGGAGCTACCCCAGAGGGAAGATAGCAGAAACAACATATAAGGCTAGCATATAGAATATATACACACAACAAGCACATGTGAAAGTAAGGACAACGCACCTGGGATCCTTGCAAAAATAGTATATATAAGAATAAGTTCTAGAAATGGGCGGTATACCGGTACCCTCAAGTATAAGGAAAAAAGGAGAGAAGAATAAAGGTAGACATGCTCGATATACAAGAATTAATACCCAATCAAGTCATACAAAACTCAATCCAGGAACTCACCACCTCACAGTAATCATGCTCATACTCAATCGTAACAGGGAATAATATTGGAATAAAGTAACAAGAGTCTACCTACAGTCCCTTGGCCGCCCATACAACCGAGGAATGCAATCAAGTGAAAACAAACCCTCCGACATCCTATTCTATCGGAGCGTACAATCAACAAACAACAAACAAGGGTGATATCTCAAACAATGGATGATATGATGCATGAAAACCTTAGGGTGAAATAGAACATCTGTATGTACCTCTTCGGTACCGATCGGGCTCAGTAGGCAGGTTCCATTAAAGGACACAACCCATATACCTCTACTACACCGTATACCCTTCCCCCTAGCACACGCAGCCCAAAGCCTCAGCCCCAGTGCGGCAAGGTCCATGGAGCTCCCAGACCCCATACTAAAACTCAGAATTAAAACTTGTCCTCCAAAATCAAGTTTGGGTTCAAGCCAGTGGCTAATTCTCAAATATGCATGCCAAGACCCTATCTAGGACTAAAACAGTGAAAAAGATATCTCAAAAACCATTCCAAAGGTGCCCGGGCACAACCGGGTCTAAAACAGTAGTAAAAATATCTCAGATGCTTGACCCAGCCGAGCTTGATAGCATTTCAAATCAGTAAGGAAATTCAGCTAGCACTCCTACCCGGTCGAGCCTAGCAATAATAGTAAATCATGATAAAACCATATCTTTAACCTTCTTTTACCCCAAGAAGATCCATATATCAAGTCAAATAATTTTCAAATCCAATTTCATCGAAAATGGGCGCCTAGGGCCATGCAAGGTTTAAAAAATTAGTTTCCATAGTCCCAAAGCCAAAAACCATAATAAAACATGGAAAAATCTCTTTATATGCATGAAAATGATATGATCAACCCAAAAAGCTGCCCGACAGCTCACAATCAACCTAACTGCCCTGCACAAGCTCTGAAGCTAGTCAGCAAGAATAACCACCAACCTAGAAGGATATTTCTAGGTCTAGGACTTGCGAACATTCCCAATAATCCCACCTTCTATGTTCCAGAATCAACAAGATCTCACGGGGTCACAAAGGTAATAAATATATCAACTAATAAGAATAATACACACAATAGAGGAAAGAAATAGGATGAATCATGAAAAAGCGGTCAAGGTCTGTGGTACCAAACTAATAACCCAACCCAAAGATGCCAACTAGTACAATTTTACCCGATATATGCGAAGTCTAGAGAGTTAAGTTATAACCTACCTGTCGTCCGATGACAAGCTGCGAGAACGATGATATCTGAAGTCGAGCTGCTCCGAGAAGCTCCGAACAGGAATCAAACTATCAAATTCATGAATAAAATGTAAAGATGAGTCTAACGATATCCATATTGCTACAATTGTAGCCGGGATGATATCCAGGTTAAAAGCAAGGCTCGCAATCCGAAACCAAAAATAAAAAGAACCACGATAACCCCAAAGATGCCAAGAAGGCATACTCCAAATTTGAGCACAATTGGACAAGGGAATGGCATCAAAAGAGCCCGCCCAAGTTGGGGATTAAAGAATGGAAATTTCGAAAATAAAAATGGAAATTGGGCAAGAATTACTTACCAAAACGATGGAAAATCAGCCCAAGATGGATAAAACTTCATACCCACGAACATGCACAAGATTAAAGGGCCCAATCTATCACAAAATCCAAGCTTTGGATGAGCATCAATGGAGGAATTAAGAGAAAAACCGAAGAAGGCAAGTTGGGGAAGATGACTTACCAAGAGGCAAAGAACTACGGATAATCGACGAACAAATAATTTCCCAAGGTTTAGAAATGAATTGGAGCAAAATGGTGGAGAGAATTTTGAGTATTAGAGTCAGAAAAGCAAGGAGAAGGGCTGGAAAAAATGAAATGACAACAATAAATAGCTGTTGTCCGCAACTTATTTTCTGCACTTTTTAGAAAACTCGATGGGGTATTCCAGCCACAATTGGAAACCTATATTCGAAAACCAATAGTGATAATAGAGTGTAAACTATATTTCGGACTCAATGGAATCAATGAAACATCCATACGAGGTCGTTTTGGAGAAATGTTGACCCAAGTCAACACTAACAAAAAGGAACTCAAAGGCTCGAAATGAGTCCGACTCACCCGGAACCCAAACCAATAATCTTTCTAGCCCAAACTCAACATTCCAGAGTTGATGGAATCATTGGATTTGGAATCTGACACTCTGATTATTGAAATTCACCCGAAGTTACACTTTCAACTCCAAATGGCCTGAAAACTGAGAAAACCACACAAAACCCACACCAAAAGTTCTCAGGCCTCAACTAAAGGTCCAACTAGACCAAACTCATTGCTCCAAAGCTAACGAAACTGTCAGAATTCAATTCCGAGCACATTAGTGTAATGAACCTTCCGGTTATTTCTACGTATACATTTTTCCTTGAACCGTTAGAGCTTGTTTGTAGAGGCCCCAAGTCACTTAAGGCTTGTCAGGACCGGTATTTTCGGTGACGGGTCCATTTGTATAATCGTAAGTTCCTTTAATAAACTTTCTGAACTTTGGATAAAATGTCTCTGGGCTTTTCTCCCAATATATAAAGAGTTTGAAGTCCCCCAAAATACCAAATCGAAGGTCTACGAGTCTAGTTTCCAACGCACAAAACCTCACTTCCAACTGATCTTGGAGTAAAGAGTTATGACTGTTTTACCGCGGACTGTCTGGCAGAAAATGGGTTGCGAACCGGGTCGCGAACCAGGTCGGGTCAAACTCGATTTAAGCCTCAACTTTACATTTTAAAATGCCATTTCAGTTCTGAAACAGTGAGAAAACATAAGCGAGGGTTCCAAGAGAGTTCTTGAGTATCGAAATCGTGCGTACTTGAAATTATCTAATTTGAAAGTCGAAGGTGGTAGAAAATTATATTATTATTACCTTTTCAAAATATTTTAAAGGTTTATGAAAAATATTTTTGTTATGATATAATTGTATATGTATTTATTTTATAAGGTTTTTATACATTATAATATTTTAGCGGAGATAGTAAATTTAGTTACGTTGAAAATTATTATTATAATATAGTAGGTTTTATTTGAAATAATTTTCTATTAAATATGATATATTTAAAAAGCTATATTTATTTTACCACGAACTTATGCAATACCCGAGTACTTACGTAGTGGAATAGAAATAACTGTGTGGTGCCACTCCACTTCCACGTGGAAGTGGAGTATGGATACACCACTTAATTAATGTGAGTGGTGGCATCATTTGTCATATATAACATTAATGAGCTATTATCTTGAAAACTTAAGAAATGTCCCTACTAATATTAATGAACTTCAGCAACACCTAATACTATATTCCTTACCCAGTTTGTGTTCTAAGCCACAGCTATATATGTGAGTATTTACTTGCACGCTCACATATTCATTATGGCTAAATTAATCCAATCATTTCGTCTTTAGAATTTTAATTATATATACGGCGAAGAGGATTTGATAGGCCAACCATTTAGATAATTCATATGATCACCGGGAAAAAAGGATTATTTACGTCAAGTTATTCAAGCCCGAGTTCAAGTTTGATTTCGTGTCAGAGTTTTTTCGGAGAGATTCAAGCTTGTCATCGGACGACAGGTAGGTTACGGTTTATTTTTCCCTAGACTCCGCATATATAGGATAAAATTGTATTAATGGGCATCCTTGGGTTGGTTTATTAGGTTGGTACCACAGACCTCGACCGCTTTATTCATGTCCGCCTACTTTTGTTCCTCCGTTGCTTGTAGTATTTGCCGATATATTTTATTTACCCTTGTGGTCCTGTGTGGCCTTGTTGACTCTGGAACATAAAAGGTGGGATTTTGGGAATGTCCGCGAGTCCAGGGCATAGAATTATCCTTCTAGGCTGGTTATGCTTGCTGAGTAGCTATGGGCCTGTGCAGGGTCGATAGGTTGATTGTGAGCTGCTGGGCAGCTATTGTGTGTGATCATCCCATTTCCATGCATATAAAGAGGTTTTATCCATGTTTTACTATGGTTTTGGCTTCGGGCCTACTGACACTATTTTCTAACCTTGCATGGCCCCGGGGGCCTGTTTTTGATGGAAATGATTTGGAAATGGTTTGATTTAACTTGTGAATATTCCTGGGTAAAAGAAAGTAAAATTATGTTTTAAATCACCAGTTTTACGATTAACGCTAGACTCGGTAGGGCCGGGGTGCTAGTTGAGTTTTCTTGCTATTTGACATAATTTTAGCCTCGGTCGGACCGAGCACCCGAGATGACTTTCTACTATTTAGACCCGGTTATGCCCGGGCACCCTTGGAGGGGTTTTTTTTGAGATATTTTCCTACTACTTTAGTCCTGGACAGGGTCTGGGCATGCATATTCGAGACTGGGTCTCTATCTTGATATCGTACTTGCTTCCGGGTGACATGTTTTGATACTGAGTTTTAGTATGGGGTCTGGGACCTCCATGGACCTTGCCATCCGGGCCAGGGTCTACGGGTTGCGTGTGCCGGAGGAAGGGTATATGGTGGAGTAGAGGTATAGGGGCAGTGTCCTTCCATGGAACCTACCTGCTGGGCCGGATCGGCACTGGAGGAGGTACATACAGAGATACCATTTCACTTGAGATCTTCATGCATCATATCATTCATTGTTTGAGGTTCCACCCTTTTTTGTTGTTTGTTGATTATACGCTCCGGTAGTATGGGATGCCGGAGGGTTTGTTTTCACTTATTTGTGTTCCTCGGTTGTATGGGCGGCCGGGGGACTGTAGGTAGACTCTTTCTATTTACTTGTAGAATTGTTCCCTGTTACGGTTAATTATAAAATTGGTTACTGCTAGACCGTTAGTTGCTGGATTTAAGATTGATATGATTAGTTGGGCTTGATTCATGTCTCTAAGCATGCCTATCGTTACTCTTTCTCTCTTCTTCTTACACTTGAGGTTACCGGTATACCGTCTATTTTGTAAACTTATTATGTATACACTGTTATTGCAAGGACCCCAGGTGCGTTATTTCTTACTTTCACCTGTGCCTATGGCGTGTATATTCTGCTTACTAGCCTCACATGTGGTTCTGTTGATTTCCCTCTGGGCTAGCTTTAGTTTATCTTTTGCTTCATGTACTCTATTACCATTCAGAGACATCTGTATATATTGTTTTGGATTATTTGCACTCCATGTATATAGTTTGGCTCTATACCACGATACCAGGTCTTGGGGTTTGATTTAGTTTTCGCATATGTATATATTTATATTCCTTTTATCTGTTCTCTTCGTCTTGTTCCCTTATTTGTTAGATAGTAGCCCATTACTAACTGTTCTGGGCTATGGGGATTGGTTCACCTACCGGGGGTTGTAGGTGCCATCATGACCGAGAAATTGGGTCATGACAATTAGCTAAGAATCTTGACTAAATTTAATGATATTCTAAGTTTAAAGCTCTAAAATAGGCGAACGGCTAAAACGACCAAATCAATGACCAAGGTACCAAACTACCAGTCCCAGCAAGCAATAAATGACTTGGGGTCACTACAGGAAGTCTCTAACAGTGCAATAAATGCGAAAACACGAAGATGACTGGAAGGGTCATCACAATAATTGTGTAGGTAACATTGCAGGTGCATTGTGCCTCAAGGGTAGCACCAAAACTTACTACTATGCTTTTCTAATGGTGTAATCTTTACTCCTACAAAATTGCTCATTAATTATTTGATAAGTATTATCAAATGACTGTCTTTGTCATCCTCAAAGAAAGTGAGATGCATGTCTTTATTATTGTGATTATTGGATTCTTGTGATGATGGGGTTGATCGTGGTATTAGGGTTATGGTACGGAGGACGTATAATTACATGTGGGTCACTTGTGGGGTTATTAGTTTGTATATATACACGTTCATGCTTTACTTGGTGTTATAGATATCATGGAGGTCTTTTTAGCCCGCATAGCAATTTACATACATAAAGATATCATGGTGGCCTTGTCGACCTACATAATAATTTACATACATATAGATATCCTGGTGATCTTATTAGCCTGCATATTTATTTGTATATTTTAGTTATGAACTGTTGGGTTAACTGAGATTATTGTTTTTGTTCTATTGAATTATGTTGAGGGTTATAGTTAGTTACGTATCTCAGAGTCGGCTATGGATATACATGGTTAGTTTATGGTGTGTCATAGGTCATTGAGATCGAGTGATGTCCTTGTTGTGATTGTTGAGGGCTATTTTATTATGCTTTTATTTAGTCATATGTTTTGCTTTACACTGTTATATGTATTGCCTTCAGGGCTTTGCGAGAACCTGTAAGGCCGTAAGGGTTTTTGACAGGGTTGAGCCTGTGGCTTTTGAAGCACTTATAAGGCCGTACTTTTTTTGGTAGGGTTGGACTTTTGTTCTTGCTAGCTTATAAGGCCATGACAGTTTTCAAAAGGGCTGCACTTGTATTTATTCTAGACTATAAGGTCATGACTATTTTCAATAGGGTTGCACTTGTGTTTTTGGTAGCCTGTGAGGTCATGATTATTTACAACAGGTTTGAGCTTGTGTTTTTCATTAGCTTGTAAGGCCATGATTGTTTTCGGCAAGGCTGGACTTATTTATTGCTTGGCATTATACTTTTATCATATCATGCGTGTTCTATGGCTAGCTGTGTGTTGAATTTCTAAGGCAATGTATGACCAAAGTTGTGATTGTTGTGAGGTTCGGAGTAGGGTAGGTAAGGTAGTGTTGGGTTAACATTGTTTCTTTGAAGGTTATGGTTGGTATGTTCGTATTGTTTCTGTTTCAACTTCTGTACTATTATAATTTCAATATCAGGTTGTGTTGAATCTGTTCTATTATCAGCTTGTATATTTAGTACAATATTTTGTATTGATGTCCATATTTTCTGGGGGCACTGTATTATTGCCTGCAGGTAATCAGTTAGACAATGGTCCTCTTTGTTTATGGTCGATTTCAGCTGATGGTTGGTATGCTTTGTTCTTTTTGAAGTTGTTGAGTCTGAAGTCTTCTTTTTCTTTGTAAAGATAAGAGGTATGTCGGGGCCCTGTTCGACTAGGTGTTGGCAGGTTTTTTATCTTAGAGGCTTGTAAATGTTAGTTGTGGGTTTTGAAAGTCGATTATGGCCAAGTTGGCTTTGTTGTTTGCTGTTATTTTTAAACGGTGGCCTGTATGGCCTTATATTATATTTTGTTATGTTTTGAGTTTTTGATTGCATCCCTGACGACCCACTTGTGTTGCTTTCAGTTTCACTCGGTTCGCTCAATCAAGTGAGGCACTAGGTGCCGACCACACCTCCCTATATTTAAGGTGTGGCAAACTTGGTATTAGAGCAGTGTCGTGTCCTAGGAAGTCTACAAGCTGTGTCAAGTAGAGTCTTGATTATAGGTGTGTTTTTCACCACACTTATATTCAAGAGGCTACATGGAATTTTGGATTGGTTACCATTCTTTCATCTTTAGATCATGCTATAGAGCCGTGTTCTAAGAGTTGAGCTCTCTAAATCACGTGATAAGGATTTGCAATTGTCAAACCTTTTGTAATGATCAATTTTGATTCAAGGCGTCATAATATTTCCATGAATAGAGTTTCTTAAGTTTGAGGTAAGTTTCTATTCCTGTTATGAGTTTGTGTCGTCGACGGTCTTGTGAGGCCTGATGAGTTTTTGGTAGCTCTTAGTGGCCTTGTGAGGCAGGTGGCTTGCTTTCTGGACTGTTTTGTAGGTGTGCTATAGTCCGGCGTATAGTGGAAATTCTGTCAGAAATTCGAGAAGTTTCTAGCTTTACTCGTGCATTTTATTTCATTGTCAAGGATAAATGTTCTTAAGGTGGGAAGGATGTAACACCCAAGGTATTTAATATTCTCTCTTATCCCGTATTGAAGGCTTACGAGCCTATGATTGAAAGTTTATTAACACTGCATGTGTTCAGGAATGATTTAAATAATTTTGATAAAAAAAATATATTTTAATGCCTTCCTAAAATGTCTTAAATATTTATGAAAAAAATTTAGTTACGATATATTTGTGTATGTATTTAATTGATAAGATTCTTATAATTTACCAATATTTTAGTGGAGACAATAAATCTTGTTATGTAAAAAAGTTATTATTATAAGAGGTAGGCTTTTTTCAAAATAATTTTTTATTAATTGTGATATATTCAACAAGTTATATATATTTTCCTACAAACTTACGCAATACCCGAATGCATACGTGAAATGTGAATAAAATATTAGGTGGAGTTGCCATCACCACTCCCACATGGAAGACGTGCAACAACCTTTTTCCTACATAAATGCTTGATACCTTATCATCATAATTGAATTAACTTAAGCATTAAGCATATAGTAGACTTATTCCATTTCGAGGGTCGGTCAAAAGTGATACAACCTCATTAAGTCATAGGAATTACCAATGAACCGTAAATTGAGTCATTGATTTTTGAGTCAAAAGGAATTCTTTAAAACTATGATTTCTTATCAAATTATATTTTCTTTTGCTAGTGAATCATGGAACTACTCACTGTTGTTGAAATAGTTTCCATTAAAATTTGAGAGTTTGTTGAATTGAGGTAATCTTATGTGGATTGTGTAGGAAACATTGCAGGTGCACCATGCCTCAAGAGTAGCACCAAAGACTACCACTATGCTTTTCTAACAGTGTAATCTTTATTCCTACAAAATTGCTCATTAATTATTTTGATAAGTATTATCACATGACTATGTCTTGGTCATCCTTGAAAAAAGTGAGGTGGATGTCTTTATTATTGTGATTATCAAATTCTTGTGATTGCCTATTTGATCATGGTACTAGGGTTGTGGTACGGAGGATGTACGGTTACATATGTGTTACTTGTGGAATTGCTATTTTGCATGCATATATGTTCATGCTTTACTTGGTTCTACAAATATCATGGTGGCCTTGTGGGCCCACAAGCTACAAGCCTCTAAGTAAGGAGTACAATAATTGAGACAAAAAGTGCCTCAAAATGAAAAACAAGCATAAAGACAAGGATAGAGGAAACTCAGTAGTCGCTAGGATGAAAAGCCACTAGCTTAAGATCTCCAAAATGCAACCAGAGGAAAATCATCAAATCAAGCTCGGGGACCACAGGCTCAGTACCTGAATGTAAGGTGCAGAAAATAAATAAGTGTGAGTACCAACCATATGTACTCAGCAACATCGTCTAATTTTAAGTGATAGCGAAAACCACATAAGATATTACAACTATTTATAAGCTCGAACACCTGGAAATAGGAAAACCACACGTAGACTAGCAGATAATAACAAATATAGGGCATTAAGCACTAATTAGGTCAACAAATTATCATTTTTCTAGACCAATAACAATAACTCACCAATCATAGTATACCTTCACAACAAAGACAATCAAATAGGATGATGAATTGAATGCAATATGATGCAATGTATGCTACAATATACACCTGCTGCCTTGTATATATAGCTGGTACTCATGGAGGACTCACGAGATCCATTTATTCACACGAAATAATTTTTCATCAGTCATGTAAATCATGAATCTGACCGGAACCATTTCTCATCGGGCCACCCAAAATAATTTTCCATCGGACATGCAAGTCAAAAGTCAATGAGCATCAGTACGAAACACTTTCCCATTGGATATGTAGGTCAGTTCAAAATATATTTCTCAAAAATATCTTTTTAACCATGCCATGATATGAGTATGAGTGAGTATTTGCAAATCACAATGATAAGAGAGGAACAAATATCTCAATCCGGGCACACAAGGACATATTCAACTCAAAACAATGGCTACAAGCCCAAATATCACCAATCCAACTCAAATAATTCAATTTTCCCTCATAAAGGGATATACTATCAATATCAATACCAATCATGTCTGATAAATAACTAATCCACTTTCTTCACTATGCTTCAACAATAAAGAATAAGGGGAGAACAATCAAATCAAGCCAAATATTCAATGGAGTCTCCTTCGAGAATGAATGTGTCACTGATCTGCAGAAAGTTCTGGAGATGAATCTGTGGATCTTCATGTGACATGCCTATAAACTGCTCGCTTGTGTGCAACAATTGCACCATATTCTATTTCAGTTCAAATCTGCCCCCTGCGGCTGGCTTCTGAATGTAGGAGGTTACATTAGTCACGAGTGGGATTGCCACTTCGCGTACTATCCTGCGAGCTGGTGGTGGTTCCTCTGCCATAACTGCAGGAATAGTCTCAGCCAGTTGCTAATTTTCAAGTCCCCGGCAATGGCTCCAAAAACTTGTTCGCTCCCAAGTGCACACGCAAGTGTATGTGGTTGTGCAAGTAATATAGTGGTTCTTGTAAGCCGAATATCGATCCCACAGGGACTTGGGCTTAGCAAATAATCTAATCTTAATTAATACTATTGACGTTAAACAAATGCAATTCGTAACGAAGAGTTGAACTTTGTTTTATAACTAAAATACTAGAATTAACGACGATATGAAACTTCGGATTGTAAATAATATATGGAGAAATCCAGGATCGAGGCAATTACTACACAATCATGCTTAACTATGGTTCATAGCCGGTGTTAATATTTATCATGATCGTTGGTTTACGGGGTTGATATTATATCCCGGGAATGGTCATCCTCTAAGTCATCTATCAAAATTAATCTCACAACTACATTGTTGAGCGGGGATGTGAGTCTTTAACTTGGATCCATTTAACATTCTTCCCATTTTATTAACCAAGTGGGGCGTTTAGGTATATCTCTATCCTAACTGCAAATCATACTTCACAATTGATAACTAACAACAAAAGATATGATCCACACCTCCTACGTTCTTCATTCCATTTCTTAACTCCTACAGTCAATTCGTTTTGAGACTTGGTTGTATATTAAAGTTCATGACACTTCAGAATAGTTAAACTAAGAATATAAGAACAATCACAAGACATGATAAACAATAAACCAACTAAATATCCATAATCAAGAAATCATGTTGTAGCCTCAACCCTAGAACGAGGGTGTTTAGCCACTCGTACTCTACTTTACGATTACAAAAATGTTCTAGTTCATACAATAATTAAGTAAAAAAAGGAAGAGATTAAGAACCCTAAGGCAGCTTTCTCCTTGTGTTCTTGCAATCCAAATTCGTCCAAAGATGCTTACAATTGAAACCAAGTGTCCTATTTATAGTGGGGGACAAAATACACTTGCCGGGATCAAGGTCCGTGGCACACTGCCCATTGCAGGGACTAGGCAGCATGCCACATTTCTCAACGTGGAGGACCACTACCGTGGTATGCTTCCAACGTGGAAACTCTCCTGAAATTGGCAGCTTCAAGCTTCTCACCTTTGTTTCATGCCACCCATAGCGGAGGCTGGCCTCTGTGGCACGGGGGTGGTTCTTTTGATGCCCATTTTCTCTCCCATAAACTCTTTCCACCTTGCTATGATTTCCCATGACTTGTTGCTTGTTCGTAGGCTGCAAATAGCTTTTATAACTCCTCCAAAGGTCACCTACAAGAGCTCACAACACACATAATTCCATACGACATAATAAAGCTCATCAAAGTAAACTAGAATAGGCATAGCTCAAGCTAGCAAAGCTAGTTTCCTTGTCTAAACTCTAATTGATCTTTTTAAGTCATTAATTGTTCCAAATGCTACCCAAACACTATAAACAAACACGTTAGTCACAAAGAACACCCTTTACACACTAAATACCTCAATAGTATATCAAGTTATCCTCAAAACTAAGCTTAACGTGCATGGACAATGACACTTAGTGGTGTAAATATGCCTAAGATCATATGCCTCCAGACAAGGATATAGACTTTTGCATAGATTTGGAGCCAGGCACTCGAAACTAAGCTTAACGTGCATGGATAATGACAATTCAGGTGCTTGAGGACATGTGTGATTGACTTCAGAGGCCATTGGGCTCAGTTCTTACCATTGTGTGAATTTTCATATAACAACAATTATCACTCCAGTATTGACATGGCACCATTCAAGAAACTCTATGGGAGGGGATGCAGATCGCTTGTAGGATGGTTCGAGGTAGGTGATTTGAAACCTTTGGGCATCAATTTGGTAAAGGAAGCTTAGGAAAAAGTGAGAGGAATCAAAACCAAGTAATTGGTAGCTTAGAGTAGACAAAACGAGTATGCAGACCGCAAGGTAAGGGACATGTATTTTTAGGTTGGTGAACAGGTTTTGTTGAAGGTGTCACCTATGAAAGGAGTCATGAGGTTTGGCAAGAAGGGCAAGCTTAGCCCTCGGTACTATAGTCAATTTGAGGCACTCAAAGATGTGGGGCCGGTAGCATACAGGTTGGCATTGCCACCCAATTTGTTGAGAGTCCATCCAGTATCTCATGTATCCATGCTGAAGAGGTACCAAGGGGATGGGGATTACATCATCAAGTGGTATTCAATCTTGCTAGATAAGGATCTTAGCTATGAGGAAGATCCGGTTGCTATTCTTGATCGGGATGTCTGGAAGCTGAGGACAAAAGAGATTAGATTGGTAAAGGTTCAATAGAAGTATCGTTCGGTTAAAAAATCCACTTGGGAAAGCGAGAAGGACATGCGAGATAAGTACCCTCACTTGTTTAAGGATTCATGTACTAATTCCTTATTGACTTAACTCTTTTTCATGGTTGATTATTTGGGAATGAACAATGGGTAAATTAGTATCTTTTGTAATGATCCTTTAAGTCATTATGGGTGATCTTATCATACAATAATTGGGGTTAGAAACTTTTTTAAAATTGGAAGTATGAAATTTCAGGCTAGGCCAGTCTTAGACAAAATCTGAGCTAGGTGAGTTCTAGGGAAATCCGGGGAAGGATTAGGTTAAGGTGATAGATATTAGCTTGATTTTGTTTTAGCTAAGGTGATAAAGAGTCCGTAGGACTTTTCGGAAGTTAATTCTGGTGAGTAAAACTCCCGATATCAAACTTGACGTAAAAGAGTTGGTTGGGGACGTCCTGGTTTGAGGTTGTGTTGTGTAAAAGGCAAAATTGGGAGATTTTTTGAGTTTTTGCCTCGCCACACCAACTATAGTGGATGATAGGCTGCTATTGCGATGCTATAGCAGAGAAATTTTCACTATGGCAAAATTCAAAGTTGGTCAATCCTGCTATAGCGGGAGCTTGCCACTACGGTGGTACCGATATAATGGCATTGGGTCACTATAGCTGGGTTAATCGTGGTTAATGCAAAAACTTCTGCAAAAATGCTTATTATTTCACAAAAGTGTTTTGGGGAAAGCAGAGGCAATTTGGGGCAATTTCTACTGATTTTCCACCATATTTCTTCGTTAAGGTAAGTATTTTATCTCCATAAACTAGTCCTTTGATTCTTATGCCTTAGAGTCATTAATTATAGGCCTTGGGGAGGGTTTAACGTGTTCTAAGCTGTAAAATCTAGTGTAAGAGGTATTTTGAAGTGTAAAAACCTTGGGTTTTGATTATAAGTTGTTTAATCATGTTTTCATTACCTTAATTCACTTGTATAACCATAAAATTGGTAGTTCTAGGTGAGTTGTTAGTGGGAAAGCCCTAGGCTGGGTGGAATAATCATGAGTTTGTCTTGGGGCTTCGGGATTAGGCTATGATCCGCGATAATTAAGGTCATTGGTTGAAATATTATTTGCATTTATGTTTTTAGACCACAATTAAGCTGAAGCTTTAAGAAAGGGAAAGGCTCAGGTTTGGTAGAACATTTCAGGTTTTGATTGAAGAAGGTAATAGTTATTGTAAACCAATAGGTGTCATGTATGCATAATTACTGTTTTATTAGTATTACTTGCACAATACTTCTTCAGAAAAAGGGAATGATTGCTACATGATATCTTATATTTTAATCACATGCAATAAGTGTGTTTTTAAAAGCTTGTTGGTTGTACAAGTGTTGTATTCTATCATGGTGGTTGTGATTGTTGTGATAACTATCATTCATCGGTTGGCTCGGGTTCCACACCTGGTATAGGTTCTGTTATTCACTGGTTAGCTCGGGTACCACACCTGGTACAGCTTCTATGATTTTTTGGTTGGCTCGGGTACCACTCTGGTGCAGTACATAGACAAGAGCTCATCCCCTATAGGTCATGACTAGTGGGTAACCATAAGACCCTTAGCATGTGTGTACAGGTTTATTTGATATTCATTATGTGATGTCTCCTTGAGAGGGCCGGGATTCATGATTACTTAACATACATGTTGGTCCCTAAATGACCGGGTTGGTGTGTTTAAGTGCTAAGGTGGTTTCCTATGCAAACCAGGATTGCATGTTAAATGCCATAGATGATGTCTTAGGTATCCTTGGGTTGTTCGAGTTACTTGCAAGTTTTGACATGGTTATATGTGGTCTATTTTACTTGCATAATTGGGTATTGCTTATATGGTTGTTGAGTCAGGTTATTGACGGGGAGTCCTATTGGTAGTCGCATTGACTTGGCTTGTTACATATTTGTCTGGTTATACTGTGTTATTGTTATTTTATCACATTTAATATCTTGGGAGCTGGCGGATGATCCTACCAGTACATTGTTGTTTCTTATGTACTGATACTGCACTTGCTCTTCTTTTGTTGAGTACAGGGCATATTCTGGCGGCTGCTACGAGACTTCAGCTGTGAGTTGAGCGACTTCTGAATTTAAGGGTGAGCTGTATCTTCAGGGCTACCATGAATTCCTCAATTTTATCTAGTCCATCATTCGGACCTAGAGTTTGTCCTTGTTTTGGGATTGCATCTCTTTCTTTCAGATAACTAGTATAATGTTTTGGTACAATGACTTTCAGATTCTAGGGGTTAAATTCTGCAAGTTGTGTAGTTTCATTTTGAACTATAAATTTCTGGTTTATTAATGAAGACTGCTTAGTTGCCTAATCCTTTTGGGTTGAGTGTTGGGTTGGTATTTGCTTCTTCCACCGAGGGTTTAGTGTGGGTGCCACTCGTGGTGGTTTAGGTCATGAAAGTTTCTTCTGTGCCTTCCTAAGTTTGGGGTGTGAAAAATGTTGTATTAGAGCAATATCATGTCCTAGGAAGTCGACAAGCTATGTAACACCCCAGAATTTAGACTAGCATTTAAAAAACCAGAACTCAGAAAAATTCAGCAAAAGTTCATCTCCAGGAAAGCCCCACGGGCTGACCAACGGGCGTGTGGACACGATGGCCTATTAAGGTCCCCGTGGGAAGGGTCCATAGGCTCAGTCAAAGCCTGCTCCAGTCAAATAGGGGACCCGATGGGCATTGGAGGTCCGATGGGCCGTTGGGCAGCCCGTGAGATGGAGTCAGCACCCCAGTCCCAGCTTAGGTTAACTCCAGTATTTCATGAATCATACTTGCTAGGCAGATCTGTCAGACAATCATGCTTCAGAATTCGAATTCTATATCTTTCAGTATATGTATGTTGCATTCTCATATTATATCAGTATTTTGAGCTATCCAATATTACAGTTGTATGTTAGCTTGTATTCAATTGGGAGTAGACTTAGTACTACGCGGACGAGGGGATGAAGGCTCAACCATTAGTTTAGGCTGAGACCTTTAGTAGCAGTCCCCAAGTCCCAGAACTACAGCACCACCGTAGGTATGAAAGGGGTCAGCTGCCAGATTAGGCTGGTATAAGATTTTAACTTGATATTGTTTAGATATGCCAGACCATGGGTTAGCTTGGGGTCACTTGTTACTCTAAGCACCGTGTTACATGAAGGGGGTAGCCTCGGGGCGTGACAAACTTGGTATCAGAACATCAGGTTTAAGTGTCCTAAGGTTTCTGAAAGACGCATCAAGTAGAGCCTTCTTCATGGGTGTGAAACATGCCACACTTATGAAGGAGGAGCTATGAGATGTCATTAGGAAAAACCTCCCTTCTTTCTTTTCTAGCTCATGCTATAGAGTATGGACTCTATTTAATCTCCTTCTAACTCCTGCTCTTTGCATTTCAGAAAATGCCTCCCAGAAGAGCTAATGCTAGGAATCAGCCAGCAGCTCCAGCAGACCCATTGAATGAGCAAGTCACACATGCCGAATTCAGGGCTGCTTTCCAAGTGCTTGCTCAGGCCATGACTGCCCAGGTCAATCAGCAGGTTGTACCACCAGCTCCACCTCAGGCTAACACTGCTGTAGCAAGAATCTGGGACTTTACTCAGATGAACCCTCCAGAATTTCATGGGTTTAAGTCAGAAGAGGATCTTCAAGAGTGACTCAATGACATTCAGAAGGTAACAGACATTATGGGTGTCACTCCAGTCGAGGGTGCCAATTTGGCCCCCTATCAGTTGAAGGGAGTGGCCTATACTTGGTACCAGCAGTGGAAAGAATCTCGTGGTACTAATGCAAGTCTGGTGAGTTGAAATATTTTCAAGACTGCTCTTCTGGACTAGTTCTTCCCACTTGAGCTCAGGGAAGCCAAGGTCCAGGAATTTATTAACTTGAAGCAGAATGACATGAGTGTGAAGGATTATGCTCTCAAGTTCACACAACTATCCAGGTATGCTCCAGTGATAGTAGCCAACTCTAGAGATTGTATGATAAAGTTTGTGTCTGGTATGTCTGATGATGTGGTCAAGGAATGTATGACTTCCATGCTCATTAAGGAAATGGACATCTCCAGGTTAGTTACTTATGCTCAACAGATTGTGGAGGAGAAAATCAAGGAAAGGGGATGAGACAGTAAGAGAGCTAGGACAGGTGACTTTAGCTACTCTCAGCAAAGGTCAGAGGGTGTTAACCGCTCTCAGTTCCGTCAGAAGACTTAAGATCCAGCTCTATCTTTTTCTAGAGCCCCAATTCCAAAGTTCAAGAAGGATCGACGGGATAGAGCATCTAGCTCTAAGTACCAAGGTACAGTTACTAGCTGGTGCACTCATCCAGTGTGTAAGAAGTGTGGTAGAAACCACCAGGGTGAGTGCATGGCAGGTAGTGGGAATTTCTTTTGGTGTGGTAAGCCAGGACACATGATGAGATATTGTCCAGCAGCTTCTCAAAAAGGTAAGGAAGTTCGCCCATAGAATCAGGCTAGCTCTGTGGTAGCTCCAATAGTTCACCCCACTCAGAAGGGTGCCTTATCTGGTACAGGTAGTCGTCAGTGCCAGAACAGGTTGTATGCTCTTCAGGCTCGACAGGACCAGGAGGATTCTCTCGATGTGGTCACGGATATATTATGAGTCTTTAATACTGATGTTTATGCATTATTTTATCCAGGGGCTACACTTTCTTTTGTAACTCCATATATAGCAGTAAAATTTGGGGTCAGTCCAAAAATCCTCCTAGAACCCTTCTCAGTCTCTACTCCAGTGGGTGACCCAGTTATAGCTAGACTGGTATACAGAAATTGCCCTGTCATAGTCTCCCAGAAAGTCACCTCAGTAGATCTTGTAGAGTTAGAAATGATTGATTTTGAAATCATTCTAGGCATAGAATGGTTACATTCCTGTTAAGCCTCAGCCAATTGTAGAACTAGGATCGTTGGATTTTAGTTTCCAAATGAGCCAGTTTTAGAATGGAAGGGTAGTACCTCAGTGCCTGTAGGTCAATTCATCTCTTACCTTAAGGCCAGAAAAATGATTTCCAAAGGGTATATCTTCCATCTTGTTTGTGTTAAGGATTTAAACTCTGAGACCCCAACTCTTGAGTAAGTTCCAGTGGTGAATGAATTACCCCCAACAATATTATCAGCCACACACTTGTTCACCAAATCCAATCATCTATAAAAGCTCTGGAGTAGCACATGATCGGGTAGACTATATTTTGGGTACTGCTTAATTTTGTTTTTGAACATCAAGCAAGCTTCATGCAATATTTCTCTAGGCAACTGCTTGAAATTAGTGATATCATCCCTCAATTTCAGCATTTGAGATAGTGGAAAGAATCTTTCTAGAAAAACCTCTGCCAGCTTAGCCCATGTGGTAATCGGTTTGTATGGCAACTCATTTAACCAAGTAGTGGCTTCGCCTGTCAAAGAGAATTGGAAAATTCTAAGTCTGATGGCCTCTTCAGAAACACCTAACAACCTTTATGCCTTGTAGACTCCTATGAAATTCAACAGAAGCTGGTTTGGATGGTCAGTCGCTAGGCCTCCGAATGTTCCTTTTATTTAAAGTAGATTCATCATGGTGCTAGTGACATTGAATTTTGCATTGCCACCAAGTGGGGGCAACATGATTGCACCTGTGAACCCTGCTAGCTCCATGTTTGCATCATAGTCAGCTTTAACTTCTATCCTTGCATGCCATGTAAGATTCAAATTTCATTGCTAACGGATAGTAGCAACACAAGTAAGGGAAAGTTGATATTGATTTTCAGCTTCTACGTCAACAATGTCATCTCTCGATAAATCATCTACAAGGGGGTCTTGATCATTACCATCCAAGGCAGTAGTAGCAGCTTCTGTGGCTAGTCGCTGAGCCTCAACTTCTCTTTGTGCTTGTTGTTCCATTGCACCTAACACAACAAAAACAACAAAAAAATAAAATAAGAAATAAGGACTACAAGTAGAAATATGCACTAAAGACAATTTCTATATCACATTCCCTAGCTTACACCTCTTAAATGAGATATAAAGTGGTCGTCATCAAATATAGAACCTAATTGTGTGTTAGGATCCAATCTCACAGAGAATATGAAAGAACGATGTCAATAGAAAAATTTCTACCTTAGTCGTTATATCAAGGGGGCTTGCATAAAAAGTAAATAATTGTTTGCAAGTTAATGTTTGGTTGTATTCAAATTATGAGAAGTAACTAAGACTTTGTTCCCCATGATTTCATAACTTAGCAGGTATACGTAACTAGTAATCTATCCAGATGATATGCATACAAAACTAACGATATGTTATGATTCAACTGAAGTTCAGTTGGACCATTCAGAAGATTTTCACTTGATCTTAGGTCGATGTCACGAGTGTCGAGGTGAACCACGGACTTCTCTTCATCTTTTCTAATAATTCTCTGCCTCAATCTCATGTCTCCGGCTGACGGCTTATGGTTTTCCTCAAAGTCTTTTAGTGGCATCCGTCGGCTGATGTCTACTTTTGCAATACTCTGTGCCTTGATCTCACAATGTAGGCTCAAAGGCCTGTGGCATATATCACAGTCCATCAGAAGCACTCATCAGTTGAGATTTGGGTTACACAGTTCTCTAGAACAAACTCACGACTTGGCCTTGATGGCTCGTGGAACATCCCATGGTCCATCAAAGGAATATGTTGGGTGCAATATGCCTGGAAAGATCTCGCGGCTTCCATCACAACTTATGGATCACTGGTTTTCATCAAAACTCATAACTTTCACCTCCAAAGTAAGTTTTTCAGCACATATAGCAAAAGAACATCATATCTGACAAAAACACACTTAAGAACTCCCAAAATCCTTAGTTTTAAGCATCTAAATTTCCATGAAATCCTAGCAGATCAAGAGCTACCTAATGTAATCTTAGCATATTTATATTAAGCACCTAGCTAAGTTAAAGCGTTTGGATGACTCTTCTTGTTTTATTCTAAAAACAAAAACATAAAACTATATAAAGAAAACTACGACGTACAGTTCAAAGGACTCGCACAAAAAAAGAACCAAAAATAAAAACCAAGGGTTGTATCAAGAAAGATAACTGATAATATGACATACTAAATAATAGTAATAATTAATTAATAATTAAATTACTTAAAGTATTTAAATTCTACCATTACTATTACAAACAAAAATTAAAAATTACTTACTAGGATGCAAGAAACAAATCAAAATAAAGTCAAGTGACCAAAATAAAATAAAAATAATCCATGAATCATCATAATATACAGAACCAAATATCAAATATATGGAGTTTTCTTAATCCCTCACACTACACTTAATTATTGGCACTATCCTTGGTGCCACAATTAATGACATAAGTACGAGAGGTAAAAAAAACTCCTGATCACTCATCATCCTCTGAATTAGTCAGAGCAATGTTAGTATCTCCTTTGTCGTTATCACGATTATGGATCTCATCATCAAGGAGGACATGTGCTGTCAGAGTGGGAATGCCATCATTTAGCAGCTCCTCAAAATGTGGACCAATCTTGCATGTAAGTTATGCATGTGCATTGAGTGGATACCGCTTCTAAAGTTGTGTCATTTCCTGCACCTTAGCTATCCTAGCATTAAGACTTAGTTATAAGCTCCACATGCTAAACACACATGACAACATATAGTCATCTCTAGTATGTATTTCAGTTGCACTCATTGACAAACCTTCAATCTCCTCTAGAGCCTTTATAGCAGTGATATCAACCAATGCCCCACCTTTTGCAGGGCGGAAATCTGTCTGCTCCTCCATAGCCTGTTGCTGCTAAAGATAGCGGGTCATGGTCCTGCTGATGAAGAAACTTCATCCATCACTAATTTGTGACTACATCATCATCGCCCTCATAATAGCGATAACATTAACCTACTGACCTGTCATTAGTTTGTATAAACCAAACACACACGGTCCCTCATGACCGCTGACGTATTCTCACATTATAACAATCTGCTATATTGTAAGGACCTTCGTGGTCATTTTCTCATTTTCATGCATGTTTACCTTTTTGACCTTTTCATATCTTCTACACTACTTATGTGACTTGATAGAATGGGTGACATGCTTCTTGAGGTGTTCGATTGAGTTTTAAAAGAGTTTCCCTATTTTAGAACATTTAAAGTTGAAATATTTGTGTTTGGTAAATATTCTATGTAAACGGGTTTGGATAAGAATTCCATCAACACCGTTAGCTTTGAAACATGGCTTTCGGGAAAGTTGGACCTTTGGCTTGGGTCCCAAAGATTTCAAACTCATTTTGGGTACTTGGGTGATTTTTATGACAAACTAGAAAAGTGTTTACTTTGGTAGACATTTTATCAAAATGGCCTCCGTTGGTTATTTTGATGATTTTGTTGAGTCCGAAATGCCATTTACAGTTGGGTAACATATTTGGTTTGTGTTCATAAGATTATGAGTGAATCCTGAGGGTCTATTCAGAGATATTTTTGACTTATTAATTAGATAGTTTTCATTTGTTGGTGCAGCTCTAACCCCTTCTTTGCATTCCTGATGAGGGCTTCACTTTTGCAAAAGTCTAGATTTTTGACCATCGCATTCATGAGCTGCCCTCTGCATTTGCATTGAAGAACCCGTTAGGACTCAGTTCGGAGTCCTTCTTTTCATTTTCAAGGAGAAAATCACGATCGCGATGGTCTAGCTTGGTGTAGTCTTTTAATCATGATGGGGTCCCGACATTTGTAATGAAGGGACCCCTAGTAGTATATAAACCCCCAACCATTCATTTTCAGCTTAGTTTTCATGAACTTTGATCCCTCTTGAGCTTGGAACTTGATTCTTAGTGGACTTTTCACTTACATTTGTCCCCTGTAAGTCCCTAATATGTTCCTAGTGTTTTCCCGTTCTTCTATGCTTACATCCATCCTAAATTCCATAGAATTCGTAGCTAAATTCTTGTAAACTCCTTTGATCATTATGAGCTTCGGGGTTGTTCTGAACCCCAAAATATTCTGATTAGTGCCCAACTTTTGGGCATGGGTTTATGGCCCTATAGGAAACATAATTGTGATTTTTATCTATGCTTTTGTCAATAGGCCCCGAGGGTCGATTTTTGACCTGATTTCTAGCCCAAATTTCAAAATATCGATATGGGTATCATTAGTACTGTATTGACATGTAGATTATATTTTCGGTAGTGTGAAAAAAATCTGAGGTACTACAAAATGGGAAGTCTCCCATGTAATGATTTGTAGTTGTCATTCACCTTCAAGGTAGGTTATGGTTTCTTTCATTTAGACTTAGCTCGGTTAGATAATATATCAGATAGGTTTCATGAATTTTAGGATTGAGTTGTAGGGTAGAGTTAGGCTTTAACACTCCTTCTAAATATTTTGCTGAGACCTTAAAATAGTATTTCTTGTTTAACCTTAGTTTAGGTTGCATGTAGCCTTAGTGTGATTAGTTTTGTGAATCCATAGTTATGCTAGGAGAGAATTTCATGGTAGAGTAGACTATTATTGTTAGTTTATGCTTATCACTCTTTTTCTCATATTACTATTTATATTATGTTATTAAGGTCGTGGTTTTGTATTGACTGGACTCCAGGGTAACTTATGTAAAGGGTGGATTTACCCTCTTTAGTATACATATATATATATATATATATATATATATATATATATATATATATGTATGTATATATATGTATATATATATATATCTATATCTATATATATATGTATGTATATATATGTATATATATATATATCTATATATATATATATATGTATGTTTATATATATACATACATATATATGTATATATATATATATATATGTATGTATGTATTCCCTTGTGATAGCACATACATTCATACATGCATGTATATAGATTATGGTGCAATTTGAGAGAAAAATACTGAATTTTTGGTTATAAATGAAATTTTCACTTTTACCAATGGCTTTTAGATTACATGAGGATTGCATTGATTTATCACTGATTTTTGAGATGGAAAGAATGTATTACTTTTTAAACTCGGTCCAACACAAGATTTCAGTAAATTTCTCTTTTTCAGTTCGACGTAAGATTCTAGGTCAGTTACACGTTACTTTGTTACTATGTCAGATGCGAGATTCTAGGTGGGTCCGATGTATGATTTTAGGATTTCACTGCATTGACCATATTTTTGCATTGCATTATCTCTTGATGCACAATATTTTTATTGTATTCCTTTTTTGGGTGTTTTATTATCATTATTATTATTATCTCACCAATATTTCCTATTATGTATGAGATTTCTAGTTTAGTTTTCAGCTTACATTTTACTTTCATGTCTCTTAAGTTATATCCTATCTCTGAGCTCGATCGGCCTATAATGACTATTGAGTACCATACATTTTGGTACTCATATTACACTTTTGTATCTTTTTATGATGTAGCACCTAGTATGAGTTATCCCCACTGATCCTCTGATCAATCATGATTTTGCTATTATTTTGATCGCGGTGAGCTCTCGAAATTCAGAGATTTACTACTTTCCTTCCTGGACTTACTTTGTAGTTTGATAGACATTTGTACTTTGTATTGCCTTATTCTGGTACCCTAGAGGCTCTTGTACTGGTGACACCTAGCCTGGGTTGGTATCTTTTATGTATATTATCTTTTCTCAGTTTCCCTTAGGCCCGTATTGTGTATTTTATATCATTATGTATATGTTTATGCTTGTGGCCCATTCATCTTATCATATTATTTTCACATTATTTATGTTTGCCTTTATTTACAGTTTTTATTTGGGTTTTGGCTTTCCTACTGAGAGTGGGGGGAGGGGTTATTATATCCACCATCATGGCCTATTTTGGGTCGTAACAATGTGGTATCAGACCTTTAAGTTCATAGGTCTTACCATTACAAGAGCAAGTGTCTAGTAGAGTCTCAAAAATTGGTATAATGATGTTCGAATCCTATCTGCAGGAGGCTATAGGTCATTCATAGGAAAATTCCATCTTGTTGGTTCCTTATCATGATTTATTGACTCTATAAATTTCTAAATCTCATTTGTTTCACTCTTTCTCAAATAGTTTGGGTGAGGTTGTCGGCGGGAGCGGATGAGGCTCCTATGCTGGCAGCAAAAACCCCAGCTAGGGGTCGAGGTAGAGGCTGATCTAAAGGTTGAGATAGGGCCTGGGCTGCAATGCCAGATCAAGCCCAAGCTAGGGCACTGTCACCAGAGCCAGAGGTAGAGGTTGAGGATGCTTAATATCAGCTAGAGGGTATTAGGCTAGCCCAGCCTCTACGGGGTTTGTAGCCATGCTAGTTCTTCAGGACACTTTAGTAAGGATCTTTGGCTTTCTAGAGTTTATGTCACAACCGGGGTCTTTGTCGTACTCCAAGTAGTTCACAGGTTCGAGATAAGTCATATACATCAGCACATGCAGTGGTAAAGGGTTTAGGAGGGCAACTTACTACTATGGCTCCCCGATTAGAGGTAGTGCCAGTTCCCATGGTTGTTCAACCTATCACAACTAGGCCCTTTATGTTTTATGAGGAGAAGAAGATGCTTGGTAGGTTTATTAGACTGGGTCCTCCAAGTTTTTTAGGTGCTCCAGGAGAGGATGCCCATGAGTTTCTAGTGATTTTCCAGGAGAGGTTGCATAAATTCGCTTAATAGAGTCACACAGGGTTGATTACACTGCATTTCAGATGCAGGGGTCAGTGAAGCAGTGGTGGCGAGCTTATCTTGAGTGCAAACCAGCCAGTTCACCTTCGATGACCAGGCTCACTTCTTTGAGGCCTAATTAGAGAAATATGTACCTTACAACATAAGAAAGAGGTGAAGAAATGAATTCAAAAACCTTCAGCAGGGTTCCATGTCATTTTTTATGTATGAAGCACAGTTCTATGTGTTGGTTAGACATGCTGCTATGATTATGCCTACAGAGCATGATCGGGTTCACCAATTTGTTAGAGGGTTAGTCCTACAACTTTATTTGGCTACAGAGCAGCTAGTGGCATCGGGGGCTATATTTCATACAGTTGTTGACCATGGGTAAACTATTAAGGGTAAACATCGCAAGGCCTATCGAGGCAGTGATAAGAGGCCTCATCGTCAAGTTGGTTTGAATGGTGCTTAGTACAAAGTTATGGGTTGCTCCAATAGAGGTTACCCTTTGCATTATCAGTCTAGCAGGCCCATCTAGGTGGCATTGTAGATTTCTATGAGTGGGTGTTAAGGTTAGAGTAGTCAAGGTAGCAAGAGTTTGGGTCAGACATCAGTGGTGCACATCCAGGTATTCAGGCCATGGTAGCTAGTCTGGTTTAGTGGGATCTTCTCCATAGATACTTGTAGGAAGAGGATGCTTTGAGTTCGGTGAGTTAGGGCACTTTGTTAGGAATTGTCATAGATTTTGACATGGCAGTTAGCAGGGTTAGTTGGTTTAGCTCGCAGGGCTTTAGTGCCACCTTCCAAACAAAGTGCATAGGGTAGTAGGGGTGGTCCCCAAGGTTTTAGAGGTACTTCTTAGTCGGGAAGATTAAGTGGTAATGGAAGAAAAACCCATATGTATGCTTTTTTGGGAAGGCCAGAGGCTGAGGCTTCATATACTATCATCACATGTGCGATCTCCATTTGTCATTAGTCAGCTTCTACTTTATATGATCCAAGGTCTTCTTTTTTTATATGTGTCTACCTACTATGCTACTCATCTAGAATCTATATGTGAGTTATTGCCTGTGCCTATACATGTAGCTACCCCAGAAAGAGATTCTTTCATAGTGGATTATATGTATTGCTCTTGTGTGGTGACAATCTTGGAGTATGACACGTGAGTAGACCAAATTTTGTTAGATATGGTTGATTTTGACGTGATCTTGGGCATGGATTTGCTATGTACCTATCATGCAGACTTGGATTGCTTTTCCAAGACTGTTACCTTACATATGCATGGTATCCCTTCTATTATGTGGAAGCATATTGATAGTCATGTACCGAGGGGAGTTATTATTTTTGAGTGCGCAATGGTTCGTAGGTAAGGGGTGTTTACTTTACCTTGCTTATGTTTGTGATACTCGTGGAGACACTCTTTCTATTGAGTTAATTTATATGGTTTGTGATTATTTAGATGTGTTTCTTACTGATTTGTTGGGTCTTCTGCCTGATCGTGATATTGACTTTGGTATTGATGTTGAGCTACGCACTCAGTCCATTTCTATTCCGCCATATCGGATGGCACCTACCGAGTTAAGGGAGCTTAAGGAGTAGTTTCAGGACCTTCTCAGTAAAGGTTTTACTAGGCCTAGTATATCCCTATGGGGTGCTCTTATTCTATTCGTGAAGAAGAAAGATAGTTCCATGCGTATGTGTATTAACTACAAGCAGCTAAATATGATGAATATTAAGAATAGGTATCCTATGTCATGTATTGATGAATTATTTGATAAACTACATGGTGCAGTGGTGTTTCCTAAGATAGATTTTATATCGAGTTATCACCAGTTAAGGATTAGGGTTGCGAACATTCTAAAAACTGCCTTTAGGACCGATATAGCCATGATGAGTTCCTAGTCATGTCTTTTTATTTGACCAATGCCCCAAAACGTTTTACGTACTTGATGAACCATATGTAAGGAGCCTATTTAGATTCATTTGTCATTTCCTTTATCATAGTGTCCATCGATGACATCTTAGTCTGCTTAAGAGTAGAGAGGAACATGAGCAGCATTTGAGAGTTATGCTTTAGACTTTGCAAGATTAGCAGTTGTATGCCAAATTCACTAAGTGTGAGTTTTGGTTTGAGGTCATTTCATTCTTGGGGCATGTAGTATCCCAGGATGAGATTATGGTTGATCCAACAAAGATTGAGGTAATTCATGATTGGGCTAGGCATATTTTTCCTACCAAGGTTTGCAGTTTCGTTAGGTTGATAGGTTACTACAGATATTTTGTGGAGGGATTTACTTCTATAGCAGCACCTTTGAATAGATTGACTCAGAAGAATGTCCCTTTTCAGTGGTCCGACGAGTGCGAGGTGAGCTTTTTGAAGCTCAAGGCCTATTAACTTTAGCTCTAATTCTTACTCTTCTAATTGAGGGCTAGGGGCTTATAGTATATTGTGATGCTTTCGAAGTTGGTTTGGGTTGTGTGTTGATGCAGTAGGACAAAGTTATTGCATATGCCACAAGATAGCTAAAGGTTCATGAGGGGAATACCCCACTCATGACTTGGAGTTATTAGCGGTAGTCTTTGCATTGATGATTTGGAGGCACTATTTTTATGGAGTTAATAATGATATCTTCACCGACCATCATAGTCTTTAGTACATATTCAACCAGAAGGACCTTATTTTGAGATAGCATAGGTGGTTGGAGTACTAAAGGACTATGATATTTTTATTCTCTATCACCCAGGAAAGGCAAATATGGTAGAAGATGCCTTGAGTTGGAAGGCGGTGAGTAGGGGGAGTTTGGATTTTCTAGTGGCTGAGGAGAGACCTTTGGCTTTGGACAACCAATCCTTAGCCAATAAGTTTGGTAGACTTGATATTTCTGAGCATTGTCAAATTCTTGCTTGTGTTGAGGCTAGGTCTTTGTTGTTGGAGTAGATTTAGGAACAACATTTTGAGGATGTCAAGTTGAGGAAGATTCAAGATCAGGTATTAAGTGGTGAGGCTAGGAAGGCGACCTTAGATCCAAAGGGTGTATTGAGGATTAAGAGTCGCATCTGCATTCCTAAAATTGGAGATTTGGTGAGATTGATTATGGAGGATGTGCATTGTTCTAGATATTCCATTCATCTAGGGGCATAAAATATGTATCGTGACTTGAGACAGAACTACTGGTGATATGGGCCGAAGTAGGATATCTTGGATTTTGGGTCTAGGTGCTTGAACTATCAGCAAGTGAATAATGAGCACCAGCGGCCAGGTGGTTTGACCTCGAGGCTACCCATTCCTTAGTTGAAGTGGGCGCATAGCTATGGACTTCGTGGTAGGTTTGCCATGTACTTTGCAGAGATTTGATGCTATTTGGGTCATCGTGGATAGGTTGACCACGCCTGCTCACTTTCTGCCAGTTTAGACTATATACAATTCAGAGAGGTTGGCTCAGATCTATATTCGGGAGAATTTCCATTTTCATGGGGTGCCTATTTCTATCATTTCTAATTGTGGTACTCAGTTTACATCATTATTTTTAAGGTTAATTTAGAGAGAGTTAGGTATCTAAGTTGAGCTTAGCATGACTTTTCACGCGCTGACTGATGGTCAGTCCAAGCTTACTATTTCAGTTCTTGAGGATATGCTATAGGCATGCGTTATTGACTTTAAAGGTTAGTGGGGCCAGTTCATGACCTTGGTAGAGCTCATGTACAATAATAGCTACCATTTATGTATTCAGATGGCTTTATTTGAGGCATTGTATGGCAGGAGGTACAGGTCTCCAGTGTGTTAGTTTGATTATTTCGAGGTTAAGCCATGGGGTACTGACTTGTTGCATGACTCCATAGATAGAATTTGGGTGATTCAGGAGAGACTTTGTATAACTCAGAGTATGCAGAAGAGTTACGCTAATCGGAGGGTGCAAGTCTTTGAGTTTATGGTGGGAGATAAGATGTTCCTTCGTATGTTGCCCATTAAGGGCATAATGAGGTTCAGAAGGAAGGAAAATCTTAGCCCTAAATTCATAGGCCCTTATGAGATTCTATGGCGGATTGGGGAGGTAGCATTTGACTTAGCCTTGCCTCTAACTCTTTTGGGTGTTCACCCTATTTTCTATGTTTCTATGCTGAGGCTATATGTCCTGAATGAGTGTCACGTGCTTCAGTAGGATATGGTTCAGTTAGACGAAATTCTGGATTTTGAGGAGAAGCGTGGTGCTATTTTGGACATGCAAGTTAGAAAGTTGAGGTCTATGAAGATTCTGTCTTTAAGGTTCAGTGATGGCATTATCCAGTCAAGGAGTCTACTTGGGAGACTGAGCTTGACATGTGGACTAGATATCCGTACCTTTTTGAGCCTCTGGTACCTTCTATTCTCTAACTTCCGAGGATGAACGTCCTTTTAGTAGTGGATGTTGTAATTACCCTCGTGGAATTTATTTTGTTTTCATGCATTTTTACCTTTTTGACCCTTCTAATAGATTCTACATTGCCTATGTGACTTGCTGGGATGGGCAGCACACTTCTCGAGGTGTTTTGTTTAGGTTTAGAAGAGTTTCCCTATTTTGGAATTTTTAAAGTTGAAATGTTTGATTTTGGTTGATATTTTGAGTAAACAAGCTCGAATGAGAATTCCATTAGTGTCACTTGCTCCGGAATGTGGATATTGGGCTAGTGAGACCTTTGGCTTGGGTCTCGAGGCATTTTGACTCATTTTGGGTACTTGAGTGATTCTTATGAAAAATCGGGAAAGTGTTGACTTTGGTTAAATATTTCATAAAGATAACCTCCGTTTGTCATTTCATTGATTCTGTTGAGTTCAGAACGTTGTTTCTAGTTGGGTAGAAATCTGGTTTGGGTTCACGAAATTCCAAATGAATCTCGACGGTCTATTAAAAGTCATTTTTAACTTATTGTTTAGCTAGTTCTCACCTGCTTGTGCAGCTCTAATCCCTTATCTGCATTCATGTTGAAGGCTTCACGTTCTCTAAGGTCTATATTTTTGACCATTGCGTTAATGAGATATCCTCTTCGTTTGCGATAAAGAACCCAATGGGACTCATTTTGGGTCATTCTTTGCATTTTTAATGGTCTAGCTAGGTGTCATCATGGGATCACAACGGGGTTCCCGCGTTCTCCATGAAGGGACCCCTGGCAGTATATAAATCCCCCATTCATTTTCTCCTTAGTTTCCGCGAACTTTGATCCCTCTTGAGCTCAAAACTTGATTCTTCATGGAATTTTCACTTGCATTTGTCCCTGGTAAGTCCCTAATATGTTCATAGCATTTTTCCATTCTTTTACGCTTATGTCCGTCCTAAATTATGTAGAATTCATAGACGAATTCTTGAAAACTCCTTTGATCATTATGAGCTTCGGGGCTGTTTAGAGCCCCTAAACGATTCCCGTGTATGCCCAAGTTTCGGACATGGGTTTATGACCCTATAAGAAACATAATTGTGATTTTTATTTCTTTTTTTGTCGATGGGCCCCAAGCGTCAATTTTTTACCCAATTTCTTACTCGAATTTCAAAATACCGATATAAGTGTCGTTAGTCCTGTATTGATGTGTAGATTCTATTTGTAATTGTGTGGTAGCGATCCAAGGCACTGCGTAAAGGGGAAGGCTTCCGAGTGACGATTCGTAATTGTCATTCAACTTTGAGGTAGGTTACGCATTCTTTCATTTAGACTTAACTCAGTTAGATAGTATATCTTATAAGTTTCATTAATGTTAGGATTGAGTTGTAGGGTAGAATTAGGCTTCAACACTCCTTTTGAATAATTCGACATTGCCGGGACATTAGAATATATTTCTTGTTAAACCTTAGTTTAGGTTACCTGTAGTCTTAGTGTGATTAGTTTAGTGAATCCTTAGTTATGCTTGGAGAGGATTTTGTGCTAGAGTAGAGTATTATTGTTAGTTTACGGTTATCGCTCTTTTTCTCGTATTATTATTTATATTAGGTTATTATGGGCCCGAGGTTATGGTTTTGAATTGGCTGGACTCCAGGTTAGTTGACTTGTTTGAAGGGTGGATCTACCCTATGAATGCATGTGCACACATGTATTCATACATGCACGTACATAGATTATGCCGTGATTTGAGAAAAAAAATGCTGGATTTCTGGTTTTAAATGAAATTCTTCACTTTTACTACAGGTTTTAGATTATAGAAAAGATTGCATTGATTTATCACTAATTTCTGAGATAAAAAGATTGTATTACTTTTTAAACTTGGTCCGACGCAAGATTCTGGTAAATTTCTCCTATTCAGTCTGACGTATGGTTCTTGGTCAGTTACACATTACTTTAGTTACTACATCCGATGTGAGATTCCAGGCGGGTCCAATGCAAGATTTTGGGATTTCACTGCATTGACCACATTCTTGCATTGTATCATCTCATGATGCATGACATTTTTATTATATTCCTATTTTGGGTGTTTTATTATCATTATCATTATCTTCACCATTATTTCCTGTTATGTATGAGATTTCTTGTTTAATTTTCGGCTTATGTTTTACTTTTATGTCCCTTATATTATGTCATATCTCTGAGCTCAGTCAGTCTATGATTCCTACTGAGTACCCCATGTTTTGATACTCATACTACACTTTTTCTTCTTTTCATGATGCAACACCTAGTACGAGTCATCCCTGTTGATCCTTAGCTCATTCGTGATTTTGCTGCTGTCAGATTATGGTGCGCTCTCGGCGTTTGGAGATTTATTACTTTTTTTCCTGGACTTACTGTCTCTATTTTGTACTTTGATAGTCATTCGTACTTTTGTATAGCCTTATTCATGTACCCCAGAGGCTCTTGTACCAGTGACACCATGTCCGAGTTGGTATTTTGTATATATATTGTCTTTTCTCAGTTTTCTTCACACCCATATTGTATATTTTGTACCGTTATGTATATGACTATGCTTGTGGTCTGTTCATTTTATTATTTTGCTTCTTCATTGTTTATATGCCTTTATTTCGAATTCTTGTTTGGTTTTATGTATTGCATACCGTGGGATTATAATAGACGCCATCATGGCCAAATTTTGGGTCGTGACATACATACAATCATCAACCATACTGGCCTCCTTCATAAAGTATCTCATGATAAGAGTACAATGTGTCCCATTGGTCTTCCTAGGGACCCATCTAACAGTAAAGTGCACTCTGTAAAGTGTATGGCATAGCATCCAATACAGTGGATGTTCACAAAGCTCAGTGAATGGATCACTAGTAACAATCTGTGCCCTTGGAATCCTGCAAATCTTCTCATCTCTAAGGAGAATCATCATGCCCCGCAACTTGACCTCCTAGGGGTCCTCTACTAGGTCCTAATTAGCATAAAACTCTCTAATCAGGCTAAGGTTGCACTCACTGGGGTCCTCAAAGATAAATTGTAGACCCAAGTCATAGATTTTGGTCCAAATCTATGGATACTCTACACGTAGCTTAGCCTCATTTGTCGGTATCTCATCTAAATATCTTTTCTTTGTGAATTTTTTGAAGCATGTTTTACCCTGGTCTTTGTCACATTTGATATCATATTTCATTCTAACCAGTGCCAGTAGCGGTGCTGCAGTAGGTCGTGTCGGGTATCTTCTCCTGGATGCATGGCTAGTGTGGTCCCTTTTTCTTCTCTGGCCCACTAAGGCCTTTTCATTCCCTCTATTTCTTTGTAGATCTTTTATTGTACAAAAAATATAAAGAGTTAGTAAACATAGAATGTATCTAGAAATTTGAGTAAACATGATGTCTCTGAAACTTACTCTTAATTTGCTAGCTCGGGTACTCAGACTTCCCCGCATCTATTCTAAGCAATTTGCACAACTTCACACCACTATCTCCTATAACATTTATCCATACATGGACCACCCCACCCTTACACTATTTGAGTCTTTAATGTTTACCGAGTGACTAAGGTATCCTTAAGACGACCGTCATCCATCTATCATAGGAAACATAACATCCATGATTATAATTTTAGACTATTTCATCACTTAATTGCATGCTTCAAGGGTTCTATTCAAGTGTTCATGTGAAAAAGTCTAAACTTTTAGACAATTTCTACGAAATTCTCAAAATAATACACATCTAAAACCAACAACAATTCATATGAGGATCAAGTCTATCACAAAAAGGAGTAATATTTTAAGACTTTGTTAAACCATGAAAACAATACCAAAAATTAGACATGAAAATTCAAAATTAACACGTAATATATTCTAAATATTGTCCTTCCAACTATTTAGAGCTAATTAATCAACCAAAACAATCCACATTATAATACAACAAAATAATGCTCAAGATTCTACAAACTTTAAAGTTTTGCAAAATCTAAAACATTAAATCCAAAATTAATAGCATGGGGAAGTAGGGGAACAAGTTTAGTATAAAATAGAGAAGAAAATATTCCACTTTGAAGCTTTCGAGGAACATTTTGAAGCCTTTTAATTAAGGGGAGAGGGGAATTGGGTAGCGAGGGAGAGAGGGGAGGAAGAAAAAAAGGTCTTGGGGGGGTTTAAAAAGTGGGAGGGGACATAGGACCCATAGGGCCCTTTACATTTTTGTCCATGTTTTTGTCCACTCACCTGACAAGTCTAAGCGCGAGTCTTAACCACTCTCGCAGCGAATCATCAAAGAGTGCACTACAGCTCATGCGGGGAGCTGCCAAAAACATTCAAGTCCAGAATTTGTTTCATATTTTCATCTGTGTACTCCATTTTCATGATGTTTTCAACCCCTGGACCTGCCCATAGTTGCAACGAACATTATTTGGGTGGGTTGCCTCCCACCAATGTAATGGCCCTTCTGGTCATTCCAGCGTTTATGGCTTTTTTGTACTGTTAGAGCTTACCTATAGCGGCCCCAAGTAATTTATGGCTTGCTGTGACCGGTGGTTCGTTTCCCTGGCCGTTCATTTGGTCGTTATGGCTGTTTTTCTGTTTAGAGCCATAACTTAGGATATCGTTGACTTCGGTCAATATTTATGGTAAACACGTTCGAAATCAAATTCTGATAGTTCTGTAAGCTACAGAGCATGGATTTTGGTTTGGATGGACCCTTTGTCGGGGTTTGGGAGCTTTTAGTTTGGTTTTGTGTGAGTTTTTATGTTTTCTAGCCAGTTGAACTTGAAAGTTTGACTTTGGTCAACATTTTGAGAAAATGGCCTTAGAAGGGAATTCTGACAGCGCGGTTAACTCCAGAATGTCGACTTCGGGCTAGGGGGACCTTTGATTTGGGTCCCGAGGTTGTTGGACTCATTTTAGGCTATGGGGTTCGATTTTGGAAAAATTAGCCTAAAGTTGAGTTTTGGGTGTGGGACCCATTTTTCATCCTATCGACCTTCGTTAGGATTTTTGTCATTTCTGTTGAGTCCAAAATACCATTTTTAGTCCAATAGCTCAACTCATTTGTGTTCGTGAGACCCCGAATGTATTCCCGAGGGTCCGTCGGAGTTAAATTCAAAGTTGGCATTGTTGTTGGCAGCTAGTTGTTGTCATGGCATCAGCAGGCCATCGCCCACGCGGGGCTCGGCCGCGTCCGCACAACAGCATACCAGCTGCCCCAATTTCTTGGCCTTCACCTAGGCTTCACTGGGGCTGCGTACGCATGACTGCGTGCATGATGGCCTGGTTACGTGCGCACTGGGCAAGCGTCTGGCCTACGCGTTCGCCGCTGGTCGCCCGCGTATGCATAGCCGCGTAGGCAGCGCCATGGCCGCATAGGCATAGCATCCGCTGGCAGCCTTTATATTAGTTTCTTCTTCTTTTCATTTCATTTATCAATCAAACTCCATTCCACCACTGAAACCAGCTCAAAACCTTCATCTTCTTCACCTTGGCTCATCAAACTCTTGGAGGATAATTATCCTTTCTTTGTGATTGTCTTCCCGACCATAATTTGGTAAGTTTCATTTCTAAATTCCAATTCAATTCTTTAAAATTCTCTCTTTATATTCCTTGGTTTGGGTGGGCTGTTTTAGCTCAAAATTCTTGCTCAATTCCTCTAAAATTCTGGGCGTGCACCCATTGGGTCACTGCGATCATTTTGCACCCATTCATTTTCTAGCTTCAGGTTGCGGGGCCCACAAGCTCATCGTTGACCCAAATTTTGACCCGGCTATAAGTATAGCAATGTGGGTATCGTTAGTCTCATTTTAACGCATAATTTGTGTTTTTGATAATTGACATAGTTTCGAAACTTCTCAAAGCGGTTTGGGCTTGGACATCATCGTTCCAGCAGCTTATCGTTGAACAACAAGTAGGTTATGGTCTAAATCTTTTAGACATGGCATATATAGGATATAATTGTACTAATTAGCATCCTTGGACTGGATTTATTAGCTTGTTACCCTTGACCTTGTCCGCTTCTTCATGTCTGGCTTATTTTACTTTCTCCGATGATTGTAGTACTCGTGGTAATTGATATTATCACCCTTGTGGTCCTGTGTGACCTTATATTTGACTCTGGACAATAGATAGTGGGTTATTTGGAATGCCTGTGAGTCCCGAACATCGATATTATGATCTTAGGCTGGTTATCTATGTTGTAGAGCGATTACAGCCTGTGCAGGGCCGATAGGTTGATTTTGAGTTTTTGGGCTACTGTTTGTGATTGAGCATTCCATTATCATGCATATAAGGGGGTTTTCACGTGTTTTACTATAGTTTTGGCTTTGGGCCTACTATTGACAGTTTACTAAATCTTGCATGGCCCCGAGGGCTCATTTTCAGTAAAAAGTGGTTATAGAGGGTTTGGAAATGATTTTCATGGATCTTCTTGGGGTAAGAAAGTTAATAGGTTGATTTTATTACCATTTCCAAATTATTACTAGACACGGCAAGGCCGAAGAGCTAGACTTGTTTTACTGCTGAATGGAGATGGTATTAGACTCGGTTAGGCCAAGCATCAGACTTGTATTACTACTATTTTAGACCCAGTTATGTTCGGGTACCCTGTAGGGCCTTTTTGAGAATTATTTAACCAATTTAGACCTGGATAGACTACGGTCATGCATTTTCGAGATTCGATCACCATGGACCTCAGAGTTTGATTGCCTCGTACTTCTAGGGGTTTCGACTCTATTTGGATGATTATGGATCGGCTGACTAAGTCAATGCACTTCTTGCTGGTTCAGACTACGTACAGTGTATAGAGTTTAGCTCAGATTTACCTTAGTGAAATTGTTTGGTTGAATGAGGTCCCAACTTCTATCATTTTAGACTGCGACACTCACTCCTGGAGGGCTATTTAGTGAGACTTGGGTACAGAGGTTCAACTTAGTACTCCATTCCATCTTCTGACAGATGGTCTGTCCAAGAGGACTATTCATGTCCTGGAGGAAATAATCTGGGCCTGTGTTCTTGACTTTGGAGGTTCTTGGGATAAGTTTATGCCTTTCGTCGAGTTTTCTTAGAATAATAGCTTCCATTCTAGCATTGGCATGGCACCTTTTGAGGATACATATGGTAGGCATTGCAGATAGCCAGTTGGTTGGTTTGATGTCTTAGAGTTTAGGACACAGAGTGTAGATGTGCTTTGAGATTCCTTAGACCGAGTCCGAGTGATTCGGGATAGACTTCGAGCAGCTCAGAGAAGGCAAAAGAGCTATTTCACCTATGCATCCAGTTTCCATAATTTGATATTGAGGTCGTATATTCTACATGAGTCTCATGTGTTGCAGTGGGATACAGTTCAGTTGGATGAGAACTTAGCCTTTCTTGAGGTGCCAGTAGCTATTTTGGTCAGAGATGTCAGAAGGTTGAGATCTAGGGAGATTCTAGTTGTGAAAGTTCATTGGAGGCACCGTTCAGTTGAGGAGGCTACCTGGGAGACTGAGAGAGATATGCAGGCTCAGTATCCGCAGCGGTTTGAGCCTTCAGTTACTTTCTTGTCCTTGACTTTCGAAGATGAAAGTCCTTTCTAGTAGTGGATAGTTTTATGACCCTTCTGGTCATTCCCGCGTTTATGCTTTTCTTGTACTATTATAGCTTGCCTGTAGCGGCCCTAAGTCATTTATGGCTGTCTAGGACTGGTGGTTTGGTGCCCTGGTCATTCGTTTGGTCGTTATGGTCATTTCCCTGTTTTAGAGCCTTAACTTAGGATATCATTGACTTCGGTCAATATTCTTGGTAAACAGGCTCAAAATCAAATTCCAACAATTTTGTTAGCTTAAGAGCATGGATTTTGGTCTAGATGGACCCTTGGTCAGGGTCTAGGAGCTTTTAGTTTGGTTTTGTGTGAGTTTTTGTGTTTTCAAGCTAGTTAAACTTCAAAGTTTGACTTTGGTCAACATTCGAAGAAAACAGCCATGAATGGGAATTCTGATAGCGCTGTTAACTTTGGAATGTTGACTTTGGGCTAGGGGGACCTTTGGTTCGGGTCTTTAGGCTTCCAGACTCGTTTTAGGCCATGGGGTTCCATTTTGAAAAAAATGACCTAAAGTTGAGTTTTGGGCATGGGGGCTACTTTTCATTCTATCGACTTCCGTTAGGATTTTTGTCATTTCCTTTGAGTTTGAAATGCCATTCTCAGTCGAAGAGCTCAGCTCGTGGGACCCCATATGTTTTCTTGAGGGTCCATCAGATTCAAATTCTAAGTTGGCATTGCTGTTGACAGCTGGTTGCTGTAATGGCATCAGCAGGCCATTGCCCACGCGGGGCTCGTCCGCGTCCGCACAGCAGCATGCCAGCCGCCCTATTTTCTTGGCCTTTGCCTAGGCAGCGTCTGGGTAGGGTACATATGGCCGCGTGCATGCTGAGCAAGTGCCTAACTTTTCCAGTGCGTGGCCTACACGTTCGCCAATGCCCACCCCCGTAGGTAGCGCCATAGCCGCGTAGGCATAGCATCCGTTGACAACCTTTACATTAGCTTCTTCTTCTTTTCATTTCATTTATCAATCAAACTCCATTCAACCATTGAAACAAGCTCAAAACCTTCATCTTCTTCACGTTGGCTCATCAAACTCTTGGAGGAGAATTATCCTTGCTTTGTGATTGTGTTCCCAGCCTTAATTCAGTAAGTTTCATTGCTAAATTCCAATTTAATTCTTTCAAATTCTCTCTTTAAACTCCTTGGTTTGGGTGGGCTATTTTAGATCTGAATTCTTGCTCAATTCCTATAAAATTCTGGGCATACACCCATTGGGTCATTGCGATCATTTTGCACTCGTACATTTTCCAGCTTATGGTTGCGGGGCCCACGGGCTCGTCGGTGACCCAAATTTTCACCCGACTATAAGTATAGAAATATGGGTATTGTTAGTCTCGTTTTAACACATCGTTAATGTTTTTGATAGTTTGACTTCATTTTGGAACTTCTCAAAGAGGTTCGGGCTTAGACATCATTGTTCCAGCAACTTATCGTTGGATGACAAGTAGGTTATGGTCTAACTCTTTTAGACTTCACATATATAGGATATAATTGTACTAATTATCATCCTTGGGTTGGGTTTATTAGTTTGGTACCCCATACCTTATCCGCTTCTTCATGTACGACTTATTTTGATTTCTCCGATGATTGTAATACTCGTGGCAGACGATATTATCACCCTTATGGTCCTGTGTGATGTTATATTTGACTCTGGACCATAGAGGGTGGGTTGTTTGGGAATTTTCGTGAGTCCTGGACATTGATATTGCGATCTTAGGCTGGTTATCTGTGTTGCAGAGCAATTGGAGTCTGTGCAGGGCCTATAGGTTAATTTTGAGTCATTGGGCTACTATTTGTGATTAAGCATGCCATTATCATGCATATAAGTGGGGTTTTCACATGTTTTACTATGGTTTCTCTTTGTGCCTACTATTGACGGTTTACTAAACCTTGCATAGCCTCGAGGGACCATTTTCTATAAATAGTGGTTATAAAGGGCTTGGAAATGATTTTCATGGATCTTTTTGGGGTAAGAAAGTTAATAGGCTGATTCTATTACTGTTTCCAGACTACTACTAGGCTTGGCTAGGCCAAAGTGCTAGCCTTGTTTTACTACCGAGAGGAGATGGTACTAGACTCGGTTAAGCCAAGAATCGGACTTGTTTTACTACTGTTTTAGACCCGGTTATGTCTAGGCACCCCTGTAGGGGATTTTTGAGACTTATTTCACCGATTTAGACCCGGATAGACTCCGAGCATGTATTTTTGAGATTTGATTGCTAGTTTTGATCCAGATTCACTCTGGACTGTTACGTTGAGGTTATGAGAGTTAATATATGGTCAACGACCTCCATGGGCCTTGCCAATCCAGACCAAGAGCTACGTGCTGAGTGTGCTGGAGGAGGGGTATACGG
Organism: Jaltomata sinuosa; assembly: GCA_003996215.1. Lineage (NCBI taxonomy): Eukaryota > Viridiplantae > Streptophyta > Magnoliopsida > Solanales > Solanaceae > Jaltomata > Jaltomata sinuosa. The sequence goes on from QJPP01003711.1 coordinate 248,083, forward strand.
TGTAGTTGAGGTATACAGGCCGTGTCCTCTCATGAATCCTACCTCCTAGGACCATAGGCACCAGAGGAGGTACATGCTAGGTTACTAACCACCTAGTTTTAACTATTGCATCATATTATTCATTTGTATGAGATTCCACCCTTGTTTGCTGTTTGCTGAGTGTACGCTCTGGTAATGTGAGATGCCGGAGGCTTTGTCTTTACTTGTAGGCGTTCCTCGGGTGTATGGGCGCCCATTAGGAATGTAGGTAGACTTATTATTATCCTACCGCATCTCTGGTTCTGATTATGGTCATGTTCGGTGTCTTATTTGAGGTTTCACATATGGGAGTTTTGTAGTGTATGCTCTTGGTTAACTTCATGTTCTACTTGGATTATTGGCATGTTTTAGTAGTAGAATTGGGTTTCAAGCATGATTAGATTATTTTCTTCTCTCCTTCCCTTCTTTCACTTGAGGTTATCGGTATACCGCATATTTCTAAAACTCTTTTATATATATTGTTATTGCGAGAATCCCAGGTGCGTTATTTTTTTCTTTCACCAGTGTCTGTGATGTATTCTCTAGTAGCCAGCCAAGTTTGTTGTTTTCTTCTTGTATCCTTCTGTGCTAGCTTTCGTGTACTTATTCGTTGTTTCTGTAAGTACTTGCTTCTCTGCTGCTATATTATTGCCTTTATATCTTTATGCGCCCAGTCGGCCTATGATACCTACTGGGTACCCATTGCTTAGCAATTGATCATACTACACTCTGCATCATCTGGTGCAGATTCTAGTGTGGGCCATTGCTGCTGATTCGTTGGAGACTCATGCGAGCTGATCTTTTGGACTATCTGAGGCTGAGGGTGAGCTCTTGACGGTCGGGCTTAGCTTTTAGCTCACCCTTTATATCTTGTACTCTTTTTATTATTCGGAGATAGATATGTATATATTGTTTTGGATTCTTTGTACTTTGTTGATGTAGTTTCGACTCTTATGATATAATACTAGGTTTTGGATTTGATTTAGCTTCTATATATATATATATCCTTGTTATCCCTTTTCTTTATCGTATATCCCTTCTTAAATTTTTATTATGTTTTCTTCCACTTGCTTGTTAGACAGTAGCCCATTACTAATCGTTTGGGCTACGGGGATTGGTTCTCCTACTGGGGGGTTGTAGGTTCCATCATGACTAAGAAATCGGGTCGTGACAACCAAGAACTTTAGTTAAGTTCGTGGTACAATACTTTTGGTGTTTTTCTCATTTTTTGTGTTTTCTTTATCTTTTTCTACTAGCTAAATATACTTTAATTATTACAAACCATAGGTTTACTCCTGGGAAGCACTGACGATAATTCCATGATAGATCTTACCTCATAATCAACCAGGTTTCTTAAAGTGGTTAAAGCCTTGAAGTTCATCGCAAAAATGTCATTCCTCAAATCTTTTTTTAATAATTTTGAAACTCCTTCCTTAGTGATCTAATCTGTGAGTTCCATTTGTCACCATATCTGGCCACATCATTAAGCAACTTAGTAGTTGAAGCTAAGGTATTTTTTTTGTGAAATCACCTCCTACTATGGAGTTAACTATTGACTCATTTGAAATTTCCAAGGGAAAGTAAAATGATTCAATCACTTTAATATCATTAATCCCATGATTTAGAGGCACTAATAACTGTTTAAACTGGTCCCAAGCTTCTGAGAAGAGTTCACTTTCCAGTTGTCTGAAGACAATGATATTGCTGTCGTTTCTCACTTTTCCTCTTAGTGAGTACCATTTGTATAGAAACACATCCATAAGCGTATTCTATGTCAAAATAGATTTTGTTGGAAAATTTTGGTACCACACCTTGGCTTCCCCATCAAGTGAATGTATAAACATTTGAAGCTTTTAGGTTTCTTTGGGAATTTATGGATCCCAATTATGTGTGAAAACTCTATGAAGTTCATTAGATGCTGAATAATATCCATGTCTCCAACATTTTGAAAAAATCCCTTACTCACATGGACTTTATTCACTAAAACATGCATTGTCAAAAGTGGTAAATCACCATTAGCTTCTAAAACCATAATAGTTAGTTCTTCTTTAACTGTGAGTGGATGATATTGTGGCATGTAAGCTTCAAACACTTTAACGTTGTCCTATGCATGTATTGTAAGATTTTCAGATGCCACATCAATAATTTGTTTTCCCTTAGCTAAGAATGGAAGTCCTAAACTCAATTGAACTTTCGGATCATGTTCAAAATCAAGGATTATGAAATCCACTGGGAAGTCAATGACCCAAGTTGTACCAATAGGTCCTCAATAATCCCCTCAATCCTAGTCAGAGACTTGATAGTTAGTTGTAACATAACCAAAGTGGTTCGGGGAATGCCCAATCTTATCTTTCTAAATAGTGACAAGGGAATCAAAATAATGCTAGTTTCCAAGTCACAAAGTTCTTTAGCCTTTACCTAGTACCCAACAAAAATTTCAATGTTGAAACTTTTGGGATATCTTTGTTTTGTTGGTAGATAGTTTTGAATCTGCGAAGAAAATTATTTAGTGAGTGCTACCATAACATTTTTAGTTAGTCTTCTCCTGTTGGTCACTATATCTCTCAAATACCTTGCATACTGGAGAATGTCCTACAATAAGTTAACAAGAGGTATGTTAATATTTACCTACTTTAGTAGATCAAAGAACTTGGAGCAAGCCTCCTCCTCTCTATGTCAAATCAGCCTTTATGGGAATTGAGGGGGGTAGGTTTCCAAATCTCGATGTAGACTCCTTTGTTTCTCCCCCTCTTGGTGTTTTAGTGCTTGGCTCCTATACCATGTTTTGAATTACCTTTTCTGACATATTTCTACGCAATTCCTTTTCTCTCCTTATGATAATTGAATTAACATATTTAGGGTTTGGATCCACATCACCATGTAAAACTCCAAGAGGCCTTACTTCTTCCTCTTCAGCAAGTTGAGCCATTTCTCTCTGAAGACTTCGAATTGCCAAGTCATTGTTTTTTACAGTAGATCTTTTGACCTTCCACTAGTTTATTTAGCACTTCTTTTATCTCATCAAGCAGGCATCGCACTGTATTGTTTTGATTATGTTTATAGCCTTACTGATGACCTTATAACTTGTATTGGTTTTGATTTTGATTTCCACCTTATAAGAAGTTTGGGTGTTTCTCCAATTCGGGTTATAAGTGTTTCCAAAGTTTTGATTTCTTGTTCCTCTACCTGTAAAGCCTACAAAATGTACATAATCTGGATAAGCTCCTAACACATCAGTGGTATGATCACCTCCATAGACCTTATAGAACAACGGTGCTTTATTAAGTTACTAAACGTGAGTTTGTGATTGCACTTTCCTCGTAAGAAAATTACTTCAACTTATTAAAATTGTTGTTCTTAGTGGTGATTTGTTCTTGAAGATTAGTCATCTCATCAACTTCTAGAATCCCCAAAGTTTTCTTTAGAACACCACTGTTGGACTCATAGATCCACTCAGGATTGCTTGTTTCTAACCTATTCAACAATATCACTAATTAAATGTTTTCTCTAGTGCTTGTGAACCTGCCCCTAAATCAAGAGAGAGTTTAGAGTGAATATCCAAACTTTAAATAAAAGTATATACTAAAACTTCCTGGGTCTGACAATTATAAGGATAACTTAGCAACAATATTTTAGGTTGTGCCCAAGATTAAGGTAAGCCTTATCCTTTTTTTACTTGAACTCCAATATATCACTTCTTAGCTTAGCTGCCTTTCCAGATGAAAAGAACTTTAAAATGAATTTCATGGCTAAATTGGCCCATTAAGTGCTTAAGTTGGGTGGGTTAGCTTTTAGCCATCATTTGTCTTTCCCCAAAAGTTAGAACGCAAACAAGGTTAGTCTCACACAGTGCGATGAGATGTCCTATATTCTATACATATCAACTATCTACAAAAAAATTTGAGATGCACTTGTGGGTCCTCATGTTGTAGACCTATAATTTTCCAACTTGAATGAAATAGTTGCACCATATTTGTTTTATCTCTCATCTTTTAGTAATCGTCAGTTTGATATTACTTGAGGTTACATGATCAACAAGTGGGGCTGCCACTTTCCAAACTATAACTGAGGCTGGCGGTGCGTTTTACACCTCCCAACTAGTTGCTTTGTGCTTGTGACAAAGCTTTCTCCCTTAAACTTTTATGGAAGAACCTTTTGGATTTTGACATGAATAGCATTAGGCTCTATTTGTTTTTGGAGTGGTCTACTTTGTTGTCAAAAATTTGCATAAATTTGTAACCTACAATAACACAACTAAGATCAAGTTGCTAATACTTGCAAAACCAACACAATAGAAAAATCATAACTTGTCAAGACATTAAGTCCCCATCAACGATGCCAAAAACTTGTTGCCTTTAAAAACATATGCAAGTGTATGTCACAGGTAATAAAGTGATTGTGAGACAATCGGGTGTGTCGATGCCTCATGGACTTAGAGCCTGTTTGGATTGGCTTACTTAAGTTCTTTTAAACACTACTAGAAAATGGGCCTACGGGAACAGATATGCTAGTAACCATTTTCAAACCGTTGCTACAAATAGTCTATTGCAACAGTTATGACCGTTGCCAAAAGTTTTGATAGCTATTTGTCACGACCCGATTTCTCGGTCATGATGGCAGCTACAACCTCCGGTAGGTGAACCAATCCCCGTAGCCCAGGACAGTTAGTAATGGGCTACTATCTAACAAATAAGGGAACAAGACGAAGAGAATAGATAACATGGATATATATATATATACATATGCGGAAACTAAACCAAACCCCAAGACCTGGTATCACAGTATAGAGCCAAAACTACATACATGGAGTGCAAACGATCCAAAAAAATATATACAGATGTCTCTGAATGGTAATAGAGTACATAAAGCAAAAGATAAACTAAAGCTAAGCTCTGATCGCCAAGAGCTCACCCTCAGTCTGAAGTAGTCCCCAACAGATCTCCAAGCATGAATCACAGTGATCTAACGGCGATGGCCCAAGCTAGGATCTGCACCCAAAGATGCAGGGGGTAGGGATGAGCACCAAATGCGAAGCATAAGGTACCCAGTAGATATCATAGGCCGACTGCGCATATATAAGATAAAAGCGTAGTAATAGACAGAATAGAAGCAAGCAGTCACAGAAATCAACAAAAGGTACACAGGAACTAGCCCAGAGGGAAATCAATAGAACCACATGTGAGGCCAGTAAGCAGAATATACACACCATAGGCAC
>QJPP01003712.1:0-39136 GCA_003996215.1 Jaltomata sinuosa
CCGAAAGGCAGTGAGTATGGGTAGCCTAGCTTCTCTTTCAGTTTCAGAGCGACCATTGGCCTTGGACATCTAGTCCTTGGCTAACCGTTTGGTTAGGCTTGACCTGTCGGATCCTAGCAGAGTTCTTGCCAGTATTGAGGTTCGTTCTACTTTGGTTGATCAGATTCAGAGCCGTTAGTTTGAGGATCAGCAGTTGTGTGACCTTCGTGATTGGGTAGTTCAGGGTGAGACCACTCGGGCTACTGTAGATTCAGATGGGGTTCTGAGGTTTGATAGTCGCCTTTGTGTTCCGAGGATTAGTGATTTGATTCAGTTGATACTTCATGAGGCACATTGTACTAGATACTCTATTCACCCTGGCACAACAAAGATGTATAGAGACTTGAGGCAGCTTTACTTGTGGAGTGGTATGAAGCGGGATATAGTGGATTTCGTATCTCGGTGCTTGAACTATCAGCAGGTTAAGTTCGAGCACATGAGACCTGGTGGTTTGATGCAGCGACATCCCATTCCTGAGTGGAAGTGGGAAGGGATTACTATGGACTTCGTTGTTGGTTTACCTCATACTTTTCAGAGGTTTGATTCCATATGGGGGATTGTTGATAGGCTGACCAAGTCAGCACATTTCTTGCTGGTTCAGACTTCTTATGGGGCAGAGAGGTTGGCTCAGATCTACCTTCGTGAGATTGTTCGGTTGCACGGGGTCCCAACTTTTATCATTTCAGACCGCGACACTCAGTTCACATCTCAGTTCTGGAGGGCTATTCAGCGAGATTTGGGTACAGAGGTTAATCTTAGTACCGCTTTTCACCCTTAGACAGATAGCCAGTCCGAGAGGACCATTCAGATTTTGGAGGACATGCTTCGAGCCTGTGTTCTTGACTTTGGAGGTTCTTGGGATCAGTTTTTTCCCTTGGCAGAGTTTGCTTATAATAACAGCTTCCTTTCGAGTATCGGCATGGCACCTTTTGAGGCTTTGTATGGCAGGCGTTGCAGATCACCGGTAGGTTGGTTTGATGGTTTTAGTGCTGGGCTGCAGAGCACAGATTTTCTTCGAGATTCCTTAGACCGAGTCCGAGTGATTCAGGACAGACTTCGGGCAGCTCAGAGCAGACAAAAGATTTATGCTGATCGTAGGCTTCGTGCCTTAGAGTTTAGTGTCGGTGACTTGGTGTTTCTCCGTGTATCGCCCATGAGGGGCGTGATGAGATTTGGTAGGCGGGGAAAGCTTAGCCCCAGGTACATTGGGCCATTTGATATTCTTCAGAGGGTCGGTAGCGTTGCCTATCATCTAGCCTTGCCTCCGATGTTTTCAGCTATACATCCTGTATTTCATGTTTCGATGTTGCGTCGGTATGTCCCAGATGAGTCTCATGTGTTACAGTGGGATTCAGTTCAGTTGGGTGACGGTTTAGCCTTTGTTGAGGAGCCGACAACTATTTTGGCCAGAGATGTCAGGAGATTGAGGTCTCGAGAGATCCCGGTTGTTAAGGTTCAGTGGAGGCACCGTCCAGTCGAGGAGGCTACCTGGGAGACCGAGAGAGATATGCAGGCCCAGTATCCGCAGCTGTTTGAGCCTTCAGGTACCCCCTTGACCTTGACTTTCTAGGACGAAAGTCCTTTTTAGTAGTGGATGATGTAATGACCCTTCCGGTCATTTCCACATACACGTTATCCTTGTGCCGTTAGAGCTTGTTGTAGTGGACCCAAGTCATTTAAGGCTTATCGGGACCGGTATTTCGGTGACGGGTCCATTTGTTTGGCCGCATGATAAGTTTTGAAGCCAAGCAAGTCGGCAAAAGTAATCGTAAGATCTTTAACAAATTTCCTGAACTTTGGGTAAAATGTCTCTGGGCTTTTCTCCCAATATATAAAGAGTTAGAAGTCCCCCGAAATACCAAATCGAAGGTCTACGAGTCTAGTTTCCAACGCACAAAACCTCACGTCCAACTGATCGCGGAGTAAAAAGTTATGACTGTTTTACCGCGGACTGTCTGGCAGAAAATGGGTTACGAACCGGGTCGCGAACCGGGTCGGGTTAAACTCGATTTAAGCCTCAACTTCACGTTTTAAAACACCATTTCAGTTCCGAAACAGTGAGGAAACATAAGGGAGAATTCCAAGAGAGTTCTTGAGTATCAAAATCGTGCGTTGGTGATTTGCGAGTCTAGGTTTGAGAATTTTATTAGCATCGTGCGTGTATTTGAAAATATTTTATTTAAAAGTTGAATTTGGTAAAAAATAAATTATTACTGCCTTTTCAAAATATTCTAAAGGTTTATGAAAAATATTTTGTTACGATATAATTGTATATGTATTTATTTTATAAAGTTTTTATACATTGTATCATTTTAACGGAGATAGTAAATTTAGTTATGTTAAAAATTATTATTATAATATAGTAGGTTTTGTTTGAAATAATTTTCTATGAATTATGATATATTCAAAAAGTTATATTTATTTTTCCACAAACCTATGCAATACCCGAATATATATAACGGGGTAAAGGTATCTTTCAATAGTGCCACCTCCACTCCACGTGGGAGTGGAGGGGTTGGACAACTCATTTGTTAACAACATGAGATGCTGCCACATATCCACTCATTAGCATATTAACTAAATTAAGTGGCATATGCACTGATTATGGGTGCCTTAATTTATATCTTCCAGTAGAGGAAGTGATCTTATGAGCAATTACATACTTCTGTGTGTTGAAATGATTAAATGAGGAGTTCGTATGAACAGAATTGCTGACGCAAAATTGTTAATTATCAAAAAGAAATCAATTATCTACGTCAAGTTATTCAAGTCCGAGTTCGAGTGTGATTTCATTTTGGAGCTTTTCAGAGAGGTTCAAGATTGTCATCGGACGACAGGTAGGTTACGATTTATTTTCCCTAGACTCCGCATATATAGAATAAAATTGTATTAATGGGCATCCTTGGGTTGGTTTATTAGGTTGGTACCACAGACCTCGACCGCTTTATTCATGTCCGCCTTCTTTTGTTTCTCCGTTGCTTGTAGTATTTGCCGATATATTTTATTTACCCTTATGGTCCTGTGAGGCCTTGTTGACTCTGGAACATAGAAGGTGGGATTTTGGGAATGTCCGCGAGTCCCGGGCATAGAATTATCCTTCTAGGCTGGTTATGCTTGTTGAGTAGCTATGGGCCTGTGCAGGGTTGATAGGTTGATTGTGAGCTGCTGGGCAGCTATTGTGTTTGATCATACCATTTTCATGCATATAAAGAGGTTTATACATGTTTTACTACGATTTGGGCTTCGGGCCTACTGGCACCATTTTCTAAACCTTGCATGGCCCGGGGGGCCCGTTTTTTATGGAAATAATTTGGAAATGGTTTGACTTAACTTGTGAATATTTTTGGGCAAGAAAGTAAACTTATGTTTAAAATCATTAGTTTTACGATTATCGCTAGACTCGGCAGGGCGGGGGTGCTAGTTGAGTTTTCTTGTTACTTGAGATGATTTTTAGCCTCGGTCGGACCGAGCACCTGAGATGACTTTTTACTGTTTAGACCCGGTTACTCCCGGGCACCCTTGGAGGGGTTTTTTTGAGATATTTTCCTACTATTTTTAGTCCTGGACAGGGTCTGGGCGTGCATATTCGAGACTGGGTCTCTATCTTGATATCGAGACTGGGTCTCTATCTTGATACCGGACTTGCTTCCAGACGACATGTTCTGATACTGAGTTTTAGTATGGGGTCTGGGACCTCCATGGACCTTGCCATCCGGGCCAGGGGCTACGGGCTGCGTGTGCCGGAGGAGGGGTATACGGTGGAGTAGAGGTATACGGGTAGTGTCCTTCCATCGAACCTACCTGCTGGGCCGGATCGGCGCCGGAGGAGGTACATACAGAGATACCATTTCACTTGAGATCTTCATGCATCATATCATTCATTGTTTGAGGCTCCACCCTTGTTTGTTGTTTGTTGATTGTACGCTCCGGTAGTATGGGATGCCGGAGTGTTTGTTTTCACTTGTTTGTGTTCCTCGGTTGTATGGGCGGCCGGGGGACTGTAGGTAGACTATTGCTATTTACTTACAAAATTGTTCTCTATTATGGATAAGTATGAGATTGGTTACTGCTAGACTGTTAGTTTCTAGATTTGAGATTGATATGATTAGTTGAGTTTGATTCTCGTCTCTGAGCATGCCTATCATTACTCTTTCTCTCTTCTTCTTACACTTGAGGTTACCGGTATACCGTCTATCTCGTAAACTTATTTTGTATACACTGTTGTTGCAAGGACCCTAGGTGCGTTGTTTCTTACTTTCACCTGTGCCTATGGTGTGTATATTCTGCTTACTAGCCTCACATGTGGTTCTGTTGATTTCCCTCTGGGCTAGTTCTTGTGTACCTTTCGTTGATTTCTGTGACTGCTTGCTTCTATTCTGTCTATTACTACGCTTTTACCTTATATGTGCCCAGTCGGCCTATGATACCTACTGGGTACCTTATGCTTCGCATTTGGTGCTTACCCCTACCCCCTGCATCTTTGGGTGCAGATCCTAGCGTGGGCCATCGCTGTTAGATCGCTGTGACTCGTGCTTGGAGATCTGTTGGGGACTACTTCAGACTGAGGGTGAGCTCTTGACGATCGAAGCTTAGTTTTAGTTTATCTTGTTCTTTATGTACTCTATTACCATTCAGAGACATCTGTATATATTCTTTTGGGTCGTTTGCACTCCATGTATGTAGTTTTGGCTCTATACTATGATACCAGGTCTTGGGTTTGGTTTAATTTCCGCACATGTATATATTTATATCCCTGTTATCTATTTTCTTTGTCTTGTTCCCTTATTTGTTAGATAGTAGCCCATTACTAACTATTCTGGGCTATGGGGATTGGTTCACCTACTGGGGGTTGTAGGTGCCATCATGACCGAGAAATCGGGTCGTGACAGAAAGATATCTCTAATTTTTTTTAAGACGGATAGTACGAACTGCGAGCTCAAGGACGATTGCAAGTTGGTGAAGCAATAATGCGGTACAGGTAAAAAGTTCAATAAGCTATGAATGTAGTCATGAACCAATTCACAGTCATGAATCTAAATTGAACCTTGCAAAGGTATGGAACCTTCTATGAGTCGTATTTTGGAGCCTCAGTTCCATTTGTGATAGTAGATGAGTCGTAACAATAGGAAACATGTATTAAAAACCCTGATTCCACATTTTAGTCCCACTTTTTAAAATCCTCACCTTTCCCTCTTCTTTCTTAACAGTAAAATTAGCTCTTCACTTTCCCTCCGTTATATCTAAATACAACACACATGCACTTATTTGCTCTATCTCTATCTCCCTCTATTTCTCTTTACAGTCGCACGAACACCCCCCCCCCATGTACAGATCTGCTCAAACTCTCTAAGATCAAGGTAAGATCCATGTAATCTTCAGACTAATATGCAAAACCAAGGTGTTAGTCACCTTGATGATGGTCTACTGCCATCTTTGGTGTTGAGAAAAGGGCAAAAATCTTATGGGTTAATAAACTTGAAGGATGTCCAACAATGCAAGGATGAAAACCCTTTTTTTTGCATAGATCCTTCTAGATCTAGGGTACGACCAGAGATAGAGGTGTGGGTAAAGGTTGTGTTTGTCAACAATAGGAACTTCACATGTAGTTATGTTGGAAAAAATAACTTATACGGTTCATAGATCCCATATACAGTCAAAAATGTTAGACTTCTTCCATTGAAAGTGCTTGAAAACTGATGTGGGGCTAATATATACTCCTCTTTACTATATTTGCCCATATTTATAATTTATTTTGAGGATAATTTAGCTTAATACTATTGATTTATTCCTATTTTCATGTTTTAGCACTTATAAGGTGTTTTGTACATTATAGGTGAAAATACCAAAGAATTTGACTAAGTATGGGCCAAAAAGAGAAAAACCTCGCCAAGCAAGCTCAAAGTATAGCTCCAGGGGTTGCGGAGCAAAGTACAAAGAGAAGGGGGGTTGATTTTCACCCCCTAGGAAGTTTTAGACCCGGCAAAAAAATTCTAGGGCATGACAGAGGAGCTCACGACACAATGGCTAAGGCGAAGCTTCCTGCCTCACACCGTGAAGGGTAAAAGCATGGGCAGATTTTTCCTTTTTACTAGTTTGACTTGGAGGGCCCTATTAGGTTTTTTGATATATTATAAATACCCATCCTTAGTCATTTTGAGGAGAGGACGAACATTGTAAGAGCACAGACAAGAACAAAGCTAAATCTTCTAGGATTACTTCTTTCTCTCTTTATTTGGCATTATTTCTTGCGTTTACTTAAATTATAACTTTATAATTTTATTATGCGTGGCTAAAAGCACTCTGTCTAGGGTTGAGACAATAGTATGAACATCATAGATTATATATAGATTGTTAATATGGATTTTACCATTACGTTTTATTCTCTTAACATTATAATGACTATTCTAGTGCTTCACAACCAATAAGATAAATGGATAATTACTAGTGAAACTCGAGAGATGGAAACTAAGAATAGAGCGTGGGTCAAGGGGAATAGGATGTGTCTTCAAATGGATTTGTGGCTAGGACATAAATGCACCTAGTTTTTCCTACTTGGCTCAAATACATGAAAATATATAAATGCATTCAGATTAGCTGATTTACCCCACACAATGATGTAGTTATGATTCTAATATGGGTAGACATTTAGAGAATCCATAGACCATGACCACAATATCAACCATGTGACTCATTAATTTTGTAGATATCTTAAATTAGGTTAACAAATATATGTAAATATGATGGGATTACGCAAGTACCATAATCTTATGTCTTAATATCTCTATGAATAACTCTTACAATCTAATGACTTCTAATATTCTTGCTTTAGTAAAATTATTAGAATAAACTAACAACGAACTCTCTTGAAACTGGACAATACTTGTTACTATAGTTTTAGTAGAATTAATCAAGAATTTATCAGCACTAAGTCCATGTTAGATTCGACATCTAATTATTTATAATCACTTTATTACTTGATTCCACGTACATTTGCATGTGTGTTAGGGGATGACAAGTTTTTGGCACAGTTTTCGAAGACATAAAGTATTTACAAGTTTTAGATTTTTACTATTTTTTTTGTTTTTACAGGTGTTGTAGGTATATGAATATTTTTGATAATGAAGCTGACCTTACTGAAACCAAAGAGAACCTAACTCCATTCCAGCCGAAACTCAAAAGGTTCTTCCATCAAAGGTTAAGAGAGAAAGCTTTATTGCAAGCTCAGAGTAACCAAACACCTACAGTAATGGAAAATAAACAACCAATATTGTTGGCAGATCCACTACTAGTCTAATAGCAGTGCCACTCGCAGGAAACATAAATTTCAGTATTATAAAAGCAAACTTACTAGAATATGGGAGCTAAAGCAAAATATGGCGCACCTCTTTCACTTAAAAGGAAAGTTCACATTTTACCATATGAGGACCCATAAGTGTATCTCTAAAATCTTATGGAAATAGCAGATACGTACATCACACAAGGCATCTCATCGAACTATGTGTGACTTATCCTATATCCATTCTCACTATTAGGGGAATCCAATATGTAGATTAAAGCTGAACCTTCCAAATCTATCACTAATTGGGATGATTTAACAAGTAAATTCATTGCAAGGTTCTTTATATATGGAAAGACGGCTAAATTAAGTAGTGAGATACTCAAGTTCAAACAAAAGGAAGGAAAAGGCTTGCCTCAATCCTGGGAACATTTAAAAATGTTGTTACTTAGTTGTTCCCATCACCATCAAACCTAGGAAGTTTCAGAACATACATTTATTGATAGTTTGGATATTCATTCTAAACTGTTTCTTGATTCAACTTCAAGTGGACAAGCACCGGAGAAAATTTATGATGAATTAGTGCTTTTGTTAAACATGTCAGCAACTAGAAATCCAAAGTGGAACAGTGAGTCCAATAAAGGTGCAATAAAGAAAATTGCAGGAGTGCTTGAGGTTGATGGGATGGCCAGTATACAGGCACAGATCACAACAATAAACAACAACTTTAGTTAGCTAAATAAATTCTTGATAGGTCAAACGCAGGCGCAAGCTCAAGTTCATCAAGTTAATCAAGCTTAGTTATTATGTGAGGTCTATGCAAGTGATCATATAGCTGATGTGTGTGAAAATAATTAAGAGTCCATATATTTTATGAGCAATGAAGGTGGAGGCGCAAAAAATCAAAATTTTAGGAACACTTATAACCCAAATTAGAGAAACCACCCTAATTTCATATGGGGTGAAATCAAAATAAAAAATAAGCCATAAGGGCATCAACATGGCTATTAACAGAATCAAGATAATTTAGAGCGAATCTAGCTTAATGATGTAGAAGAAGTGTTAATGAAATTGATTGAAGGGCAACAGAAGAAAGAAACTACTTCTAAGAACCACGAGTTAGCAATCTAAGGTCTTGAGAGGAGGATGGGTAAGATTGCTGGAGCATAAAATGTGAGGCCTCCTAGAGATCTACATGGTGATGTGAATCCCAATCTAAAATAGGTTAATTCTATAACCGCAAAAAGTAGTAAGGAATTGGGTTAAAATATGTCAAAAAGAGTGGTTGAGAAGGCGGCCAAGGAGCAGAGCACTAAGGTGCCAAAAGAGAAAGTTTCAAAGCAGACTACACCCATAGTTGTAAGATTACCTCATCCATTCCCATAAAAGCTGATCAGGCACAATGAGGAGGCAACATTCTCCAAGTTCATTGATCTACTAAAGCAGGTAAACATTAACATACCTCTTCTTGATATGATGTAGAGCCTTACCCCGTATGCAAGGTACTTGAAGAATATAGTGACCAATAAGAGAATACTGACAAAACGTGCTATGGTAGCACTTACTGAATAATGCTCATCTCAAATTTAAAATCGTCTACCAACAAAATTGAAGGACCCCAAAAGTTTCAATATTGAAATTTCCATTAGGCAACAGGTAAAGGAAAAGGCACTATGTGACTTAGGTCAAGCATCAATATGATTCCCATATCATTATTTAGAAAGATAGTTTTAGGCAGTCCTTGACCCACTACAACTGTGTTGCAACTAGATGACAAGTATTTGGCTAGGCCTGAGGGTGTTATTGAGGATGTATTGGTGCAAATTGGTTCATTGGTCTTCCTAGTGAATTTCGTAATCATAATTTTTGAGACTGAGCTAGAAGTTCCATTTATTTTAGAGCACTCACTTTTGACTACAGAAAAAAATACTTATTGATGTGGCATCTGATAAGCTTAGTATGAGAGCATATGATAAGATGGAAGTGTACGATGCATACAAGCTAACAAAGCAACCAACCATATATGGTGAGGTCTTAGCTATCACAGTGTTAGAAGTTGATCCTAAATCAACACTTTTATAGAAAGAAGCTTCAGCAGAGAAAGCCTTTTAGGAAAAGAAACTATTCTGAAATGCAAAAGAGATGGATTCAATGCAACATCAGAGGAATTTCATGGAAGTTTGTGTATAGCTTTAGAATGTGCAAATTTCGGATAAAACAATGAAGTTGCGACTTCATATATTCCCTTGCAAGGGAAGCTAAAGTCAGGTATCAAAGCTTACCGCCAGACTCTATTCAAATATGGCGTACGCTAATAGATGTATTCTTGTACAAGTGGTGCCTACTGTTGCATCCTAACACACACGCAAGTGTACACGTTCGTATAAGTAATATAGGATTGAGAGTCCAGATATCGTACCCATAGGGACTTGTCGATTAACTATTTTACTAAATTAAACTAGTTCTAATTATTTATTCAAGCGGTAAATCTAAAAGAAATATTTATTAACCAAAGTAAAAAGAAGAAGTTAACTAATGAATAATTAATCAAATAAAGAGCAAGTTTTTACGTAATCAATGTGATGAAATCGATCTAGGATTATGGATTCACTAACAATCATGTTAAGTAAGTAATTTCATTGACTTGTTTGTTTATCTGGTTGTTGATTTTGGAATTGATTTTATAACTATGGTCTTCTGAGCATCTAATTGCCTATCTAGAATAGCATAAAAACTATATCATTGAGCGGGGATGTGACATCTTATTCTGCACGCTTTTATATATCTTCCCGTATAAACCAAATAAGGCATTTTAGGTATATTCCTATCCTAGTCGCAAACCTACTCTTTACGTTACAAAAGAGAGGTCTTGCTCCCTATATTCTTCGTTCTATCCCAATGATTCTTCTTCCGATTTCACAAAGATAATACAAATTTATTTTAATGGTCGCAAAGCATTAAAATAGTAAGCACAAGAATATAAGAACAACTAATGTGATAAATAAGTAATCAAATTAATCGTCTACTTCAACAATCATGTAGTTAGCTACCATAATACTAGAACGAGAAGTTTAACTCCACATAGACATGGAGCAATTACAACAAATCATTCAAAGAAAAATGTAAAATAAATAATTGTCACGACCCAGACCATCTTGAGTGGCACCCACCCAACCCCCGGATGAGCGAACTAATAGAGTCCAACTCTTAGCCTAGACTAACAGCCTAAAACCAGCAAACAGAAAATAAACTAGCAATTAAAATATGCTAGGAACCATATCATTAAATAAGCCTGTGGAAATTCCCCTAGAACCCGAAAGTCATCGTACCAAATTCTACAAATACTAGAGTACGGGGATGCAACCCTAAAACTTAAAACAATAAGGAATACTCTAGGCCCGAAATAATTGGGCTGTAACTCAAAAGATAGACACTGAGGCGGCTTGGTTGAACAGCTCACCCTTGATATCTGGAACAGTCAGGCCTACAAGTAAGGTAGCACGTCAACTGCCAAAATATTTCTTGTACTCACAAAAAAACAAGCAAGTGTAGTATCAGTACACAACCACCATGTACTGGTAGGATCATCAGCCAATTCCAATAACAATGTATGAACAGTACAAGAATAAAGTAACAGTACAGGAAACACACAATCTAATTACCAAACACCTCTAACTACAAATCTCATCCTGACTTGTCTCTACATACAATTCAATTCCAATACGAGAATCAATACAAGTCACACCCTCATATCTATATAGCCCAGACCCACCCTGGGATCCCCTCTAACTAACACCTAAGTGTTCACAAGCAACCCGGTCTACACCAAGACTAACTCTATATCAGATACAACAATAACCCAACCTCACAAGGACCATAAACAATTATCACTCTCAATAGTAAAGCCTTGTCTGCTCACAGAACCAATATTAATCAACACAATACAACAAATATCCATGTAATGATGCAGTAAAGTAAACCCGTACAGGCGTGGTACCCGAGCAAATCGTTAGTAATTTCCCATACCAGGCGTGGTACCCGAGCCAACCGTTAGTAATCTCCCGTAATAGGTGTGGTACCCGAGCCAACTAATAGTATTCCCATTCCAGGTGTGGTACCTGAGCCAACCAAATGTAAACAATCCCCAGTCACAATAATGAACAATTAACTTGTAAACCAACAAGCAAAAATGCACAGTTCAATAACCAGACTGATCAAACAGGACTAGAAGACATTCCAATTCATCTCCTAAACAATTCATCTCATACAATCACTTAGATAAAAGTACTCAAACACACAATGCATACATAAATCAAGCCATCACCTACCTCGAAATGATCCAAGCTCTACTCAATCGGAGCTTTCCCATTCTCCAAAGTTCTTGGTCTAAAACAACATACAATAACCAAGATATAATCCCCATGGCCTATAATTTACCTGGATTACACAAGAATCTTAAACCCCAGGCCACTAATGATAATTCCACCCTTTTCCTGGGATTTCCCCCCGTTAATTCACCAAGTTCTATCATATTTTATGGATAAAATTAGGATATTAAGGTCACATGATCATAAAACAGTAAATTTAGCAACACCCAAGAACTTCTACACATAGAATCCCCCTTTTTCCCCGGATTCTACCATCTCTACGTCATTCCAAATCTCTCTCGAAGTCCACCCCTAGCAATTCTACCGCATAGGAAAAGTATTACGGAGTTTGAGGAGTAGAAACCTTACCTTAGGGAAGAAAAATGATGAAGAACGGAGGAAAAATGCCTGAAATCGCCCTAGTTCCTCTCCCAAATGAATTGTAGAAAACTGAATTGTTTTGGGGAAGTTTCTGCATTAAATCCCGTCGGGCTCCGCTATATTGGTCGGCTTCCACTATAGCGGTACCACCGTAGTAGAGTCAACCTCTATGGCGAAGAATTACTGCCTTGACTTCCGCTATAGCGGTATTTTCTTCCGCTATAGCGGAGGTCGCCACAACGGAGCCTTAGCGCTCGTCATGGACAAAATGTCTGGAATTCTCCAAAATTGGTTCATTTTACAACAACTTGCTTCCCCCGATGATCCAAAACAACCCCTTCACGTCAATCTCGATTCGAAGATCTATTTACCCGAATTCAATTTCGAAAACTCCCCCGGACTACTTTATGTATTGGCTATGTGGAAAACTAGCTAAAATCAAGACATCTAACCCTATCCTTATCCAGATTTCCCTAAACTATACCTAGCTTAAAATATGGCCGAGGCTAGCCTAGCCCAGAATTTCAAATTCCTAAACCCGAAGTTTTCTAACTCCAAAACTTGACATGATTGGACTACCCGTAATGACGGACCCGGTTGTTACATAGACACCAATTTACCCATTGTTCATCCCCAAATGATCAAGCTCGAATTTGCAAAAATAAAGGAAGGAAAGTGTAGTACCTAAATCCTCAAACAAGTGAGGGTACTTGTCCCTCATGTCCCTCTCGGTTTCCCAAGTCGCTTCCTTAACCGGATGATGCTTCCACTAAACCTTTACCATATCAATCACCTTTGTTCTCAACCTTCAGACATCCCGAGCAAGAATAAAAACTGGTTCCTCTTCATAACGAAGATCCTTATCGAAGAGCACCTCATCCTACTTGATGATGTAATCCCCATCCCTATGGTATCGTTTAAGCATGGATAGATGGAATACCGGATGGACACCCGACAAACTAGGCGGCAGTGCTAACTTGTAAGTCACTGGCCCCACAATTTCAAGAACGTCAAACAAACTGATGAACCGAGGGCTAAGCTTTCCCTTCTTACCGAACAACATAACTCCCTTCATTGGTGACACTTTCAACAGTACGTGTTCACCAACCTGAAATTCCATATCCCGGACCTTGTGATTTGCGTATTCTTTCTTCCTTCTTTAGGCGGCTAACAATTTGGTCTGAATGCCTCTTACTTTTTCCTGTGCTTCCCTTACCAAGTCCACGCCCAGAAGATTTACATCGCTTTCTTAAAACCACCCAACCGGTTATCTACAACCCCTCCCATACAATGCCTTGAATGGTGCCATATCAATACTGGAGTGGTAGCTATTGTTGTATGAGAATTCACACAATGGTAGAAACTGGTCCCAATGACCCCCGAAGTCTATCACACATGCTCTAAGCATGTCCTCCAATACCTGGATCGTCCTCTCCGACTGACCATCAGTGTGAGGATGGAAGGCTGTACTAAAGGTGAGTTGTGTACCCAACTCTTCATGTAGGTTTCCCCAAAATTTAGAGGTGAACTGTGTACCCCTGTCTGAAATGATGGACAGTGGTACTCCATGAAATCTCACAATTTCCTTCACGTAGATCTTAGCCAACTGCTGCGAATTATAATCTACCCTGACCAGAATGAAATGAGTGGACTTGGTCAGCCTGTCGACAATGACCCAAATTGAGTCATACCTCCCCAATGTTTTGGGAATACCCACCACAAAATCCATGGATATCCTCCCACTTCCACTCGGGAATGGGCATTCTCTGAAGTAGACCTGTATGTCTCTGATGCTCATACTTTACCTGCTGGCAGTTCTGACACTTGAACACAAAATCAACTATGTCCTTTTTCATCTCGGGACACCAGTAACGCGGCCTAAAGTTTTGATATATTTTGGTCACACCTGGATGAATTGAGTACCGCGAACTGTTAGCCTGTGCCAAGATATTATGAATTATCTCATCAACCCGAGGAACACAAATCCCCCCTGAAATTTAGTACTCCACCAGAGTCTAGCGTAACGTTCCTGGCCTCCCCAGATATTACCTTACCCCGAAGCTTACTCAGTTTCAAATCCTGAAAGTGCTTGGCCTTTATCTCCTCTATGAAGGTGGCCTTGACCACAATACTGGCAAACAATCCACCTTGTTCTGAAATACCGAAAAGTATGAACTTGGACTCTAATGCCTGAATTTCCTTGGTTAGTGTTCATAGGGACACCCCCAAATAAGCCAAACTATCCATGCTAACTGTCTTTCGGCTCAATGCATCTGCGACCATATTAGCCCTACGCATATGGTATTGAATAGTCACATCATAGTCCTTCAACAATTCCATCCACCTTCTCTGCCTTAAATTCAAGTCCTTCTTAGTGAACACATACTGCAGACTGTGATGATCGGTGAACACTTCACACTTGATACCATAGAGATAGTGTCTCCAAATCTTGAGTGCAAAAACCACCACTGCCAACTCTAAGTCGTAAGTCGGGTAGTTCCTCTAATGCAACTTCAACTGCCTAGATGTATAGGCTATCACATTCCTGTCCTGCATTAACACAACACCCAAACAAGAATGTGAAGCATCACAGTAAACAATAAAATCTTTACCTTCAACCGACAAGGACAAAATAAGAGCTGTGGTCAGAAGTGTATTGACCTTTTGAAAGCTCTCCCCGCACTTGTCGGACCACACGAATGGTACATCTTTCTGTGTCATCCTGGTCAGATGAGTAGCAATAGACGCAAAATCCTTAATAAACCTCTGGTAGTACCCTGCGAGCCCAATAAAACTCCTCACCTTTGTCACAGAACTAGGTCGGGCCCAACTCTTGACTGCCTCATTTTTCTGAGGGTGTACCATCACCCCCCTTTCTGACACTACATGCCCCAAGAATGCAACCAAAGTCAACCAAAATTCACACTTGGAGAACTTTGCATAAAGCTTTTGATATCTCAGTATGTCCAGCACAATACGAAGATGATTAGCATGCTCCTCCCTACTCTTGGAGTAGATAAAAATATCATTGATAAAAACGATAATGAAGGAATCCAAATATGACTTAAATACCCTATTCATCAAACTCATGAATGCTGCCGGCACATTAGTCAAACCAAACGACATCACTAAGAACTCGTAATGCCCATACCAGGTCCGAAAAGCAGTCTTAGGAATGTCCTCAGGCCTAATCTTTAACTGATGATACCCTGAACTTAGGTCAATTTTTGAAAACACCGATGCACTCAGGAGCTGGTAAAAAATATCATTAATATAGGGTAGTGGATACTTATTTCGGATGGTAACCATGTTCAACTGCCTATAATCTATGCACATCCGCATACTACCATCCTTTTTCTTTACGAATAAGACCGGGGCACCCCAAGGAGAAGCACTGGGATGGATAAATCCCTTATCTAGGAGTTCCTGCAGCCGAGTCTTAAGTTTCCTAAACTCTGCTGGAGCCATACGATATGGAGGAATGGAAATGGGACGAGTGTATGGCTCAAAATCAATACAAAAGTATATATCCCGGTAAACATGAGTAACAACCACAGACTCTCCAACCGGGGTAGAAATATGGATAGGGGAATCAAGGATATCACATATCAAGTCTAGAACCAATGCAAAATTCACAGACACATAAGAATATGTAGAACCTGGGTCAAATAATACCGAAGCCATTTTATTGCAGACAAGAATGGTACATGTGATCACCGCATCTGATGCTATCACCTAGGTCCTCCCTGGAAATGCATAGCAATGAGCCCGATCATCAATCCAGGAAACTTCTCAGGCCAGCTGTGCTACACCCCTACCTGCACCACCATTCCCCATGTCTCCCCGGCCTACTTGCAAGTCACCTCGCCCACCCTGTGGGTGACCTCTACCATTATCGCCTCTACCTTCCGGGACCACTGTTGTAAACTGCTGCTGACCCTAATTACATGTCTGCCTGAGTGGGCAATCCCTCTTAAAGTGGCCTAGATCACCACAATAGAAGCATCCACAGTCAAGTGTAGGCCTGCTAGCAGATGTATAGGATGCTCCCTGGCCTTTAGGAGCTGAAGACTGAGGAGTAGCTCCCCGACGACCACCTGTAGCAGCTGGCAGAGCTGACTGAATAGGATGGGCTATGTATTCCTACTGATTCTGGCCCCTGAAGTACGAACCACTAAAATTTCCCTCATTCTGGGGCTTCTTAGCTAAAGCCTTAGCCTGCCCCGCTTGCTTGACCCCTTCTAACTTCTTAACATAGTCCATCACTGCATTGAAGCCCTTTCCTGAAGAAGTCATGTGAATGGAAAATACTTGTAAATCAGTGTTCATACCCTTCACAAACAACCGGACCCTCTTCTCTTCTGAGCCCAACAACTAAGTAACATAACGAGACAAAGCATGGAACTTAGCCTCATAAGCCGAGACTGACATGCTTCCCTGTTCCAAATACAAGAACTCATCCTTCTTCCTGTCTCTCAAGGTACGAGGTACGTACTTCTCTAAGAAGAGAGCATGAAACTCCTCCAAAGTCAAAGTAGGCAATGTAGATGGTCTGCACTCTACCTGGGACCTCCACCATTGCTTAGCGTCACCCTGCAGCTGAAATGTGACAAACTCAACCCCATGCTGACGTACGATACCCAACTTGTGCAACCTCTCATACTAATCCAAGATGAACTAATAAGCATCCTCTCTATCGGTACCCTGAAACATCGGAGGCTTCAACTTGAGAAACTTGGTCAGCATCTCATGTTCATTTCCGATCATCACAGGCCTAGCATTGGCCTGAAGAAATCATTTATACCTGAAGCTGCATCCATCCTAGGCGCCGTAGTAACTGCTGACTGAGTATCCTAAGCATGATTTGCAAATGCCACAGGTATGGCTACAACACCAACCAACCCACTCAAAATATTCCAAGCCTGCTGAAATGCTTCTGGTGTCATAGTAGGAAGGCCTGCACCCCTAACCGGTGCCGCCTCCGCCTCCGCCTGTGCCCCTTCATCCTACACAATAACTTCCACATCCTCAACAACCTGATCCTAAGGTGGGGGAGGGGTTGCCTCTCGCTCTCCTGCAGCATCTTGAGCCCCACCCCTGGCGGGTGTGGCTCTCCTCATCCTCTGCCCCTTCCCGTACCTCTTCCACAAGCTGCCAGGCCCACTGCTGGGACCGATGTCTCACTGGTCTCGCTCCGTTGTTCTTTGTATTAACCATCTACAGACAAAAGAGTGAATGAGATTATATACCAATTTGTATCACCAGATACCAATTGGAATAAAGTTATAGCACAAAGGAAGGAAATAAGAGATAGTTTTTCCTGAAGCCCCATAGCCTCTCAAAGAAAAGTACGGACGTCTCTGCACCATTCTGCAAGACTCTACTAGACTTGTTTGGTAAGACGAGATCAACAAACCTAGGGCTCTGATACCATCTTTGTCACGACCCAGACCATCGTGAGTGGCACCCACCTAACCCCCGGATGAGCGAACCAATAGAGTACGGGGAATAAACTAGCAATTCGAATACGCTAGAAACCATATCATTAAATAAGCTTGCAGAAATTTCCCTGGAACCTGAAAGTTATCGTACCAAATGCTACAAATACTAGAGTACAGGAATGCAATCCCAAAACTTAAAACAATAAGAAATAGTCTAGGCCCAAAACAATTGGGCTGTAACTCAAAAGATAGACACCGAGGCGGCTTGGTCAAACAGCTCACCCTTGATATCTGGAACAATCAGGCCTACAAGTGAGGTCGTGCGTCAATCGCCAGAAGATTTCCTGTACTCACAAAAAAACAAGCAAGTGCAGTATCAGTACACAACCACCGTGTACTGGTAGGATAATCATCCAGTTCCAATAACAATGTATGAACAGTACAAGAATAAAGTAACAGTACAGGAAACATGCAATCTAATTACCAAACACCTCTAACTACAAATCTCATCCTGACTTGTCTCTAAATACAATTCAATTCCAATAGGAGAATCAATACAAGTCACACCCTCATATCTATATAGCTCGGACCCACCCTGGGATCCCCTCTAACTAACACCTAAGTGTTCACAAGCAACCCGGTCTACACCAAGACTAACTCTATATCAGATACAACAATAACCCAGCCTCACAAGGACCATAAACAATTATCACTCTCAACAGTAAAGCCTGGTCAGCTCACGGAACCAATATTAATCAACATAATACAACAAATATCCATGCAATGATGCAGTAAAGTAAACCCGTACAGGTGTGGTACCCGAGCCAATCGTCAGTAATTTCCCATACCAGGCAAGGTACCCGAGCCAACCATTAGTAATTTCCCATACCAAGCGTGGTACCCGAGCCAACTGTTAGTATTCCCGTACCAGGCGTGGTACCCGATCCAACCGAATGTCAACAATCCACAGTCACAACAATGAATAATTAACTTGTAAATCAACAAGCAAAAATACACAGTTCAATAACAAAACTGATCAAACAGGACTATAAGACATTCCAATTCATCTCCTAAGCAATGCATCTCATATAATCACTTAGATAAAAGTACTCAAACACACAATGCATAAAGAAATCAAGCCATCACCTACCTCGAAGTGATCCAAGCTCTACTCAACTAGAGCTTTCCCGTTATCCAAAGTTCTTGCCGGTTCTTTGGTCTAAAACAACACACAATAACCAAGAATTAATCCCCATGGACTACAATTTACCAGGATTACGCAAGAATCCTAAACCCCAGGGAACCCATGATCCTTCCACCCTTTCCCCGGGCTTTCCCACTGTTAATTCACCTAGTTCTACCATTTTTTATGGATAAAATTAGGAAATTAAGGTCACATGATCATAAAACTGTAAATTTAGCAACACCCAAGAACTACTACAAATAGAATCCCCCTTTTCCCCTGGATTCTACCATCCCTAAGTCATTGCAAACCTCTCCCCAAGTCCACCCCTAGTAATTCTACCACATAGGAAAAGTATTACAAAGTTTGGGAAGTAGAAACCTTACCTTAGGGAAGAAAATTGATGAAAAACGGAGGAAAAATGCATGAAATCGCCCTAGTTCTTCTCCCAAATGAATTGTAGAAAATTTAACTGTTTTGGGGAAGTTTCTACATTAAATCCCGTCGGTCCCCGCTATAGCGGTCGACTTCCACTATAGCGGTACCACCATAGAGGAGTCAACTGCTATGGCAGAGATTGACCGCCTTGACTTTTGCTAAAACGGTCTTTTCTTCCGCTATAGCGGAGGTCACCACAGCAGAGCCTAAGCACTCGTCATGGATAGAATGTCCAGAATTCTTTAATATTGGTCCATTTTACAACACACTTGCTTTGCCCGATGATCCGAAACAACCCTTTCACGTCAATCTCGATTCTGGAAGATCTATTTACCCGAATTCGATTCTGAAAAGTCCCTCGGACTCCTTTATGTCTTGGTTACATGGAAAACTAGCTCAAATTAAGACATCTAACCCAATCTTTACCCAGATTTCCCTAGACTATAGCTCGCTCCAAATTCGGCCGAGGTTAGCCTAGCCTAGAATTTCAAACTCCCAAACCCAGAGTTTTCTAACTCTAGAACTTGGCACAATTAGACTACTCGTAACGACTGACCCGATCATTATAATAATAAAGGAGAAGAAAATATGAAACCAATATTCTCCGGCCTCCATGGCAGCTCCTAGATCTTTCTAGGTCAAAAGTTCTGTAAAAATTGTGATTTGAGATGTATTTATAAAGTAGGAGGAAAATAAACCCTTTTCCAACTTGGATTTAGAGTAGACAAAAGCTGGAAATTTTTTAGGTTTGTTGCCTGGCGTGGCGCTCCACCTATAGCCCCAACTTCACTCTTCTGATTTTTTGGCCTGGGGCAGCACCCCACCATAGCCCCAGCTTCACTCTTCTAAAGTTTTGGGTCTAGGGCAGTGCCCCACCATAGCCCCACTACCCAGATTTTCTTCTTTTTCTCTCTTTTTCTCCCAGAACGTTGCTAACTCCTTTCCAATGCTTTTATGCTTTTATTTTTAGCTCTCATGGGTTGTTTTTCTCTATATTCTCCCTGAAAAAGCATTTAATCACATATATTAGCTCATAATCAAGAATATGCAAATAATTATAGGGATATACATCATTTTTGCCCTCAAAACAACGCTAAAACATGGGTAAATGAGGCAAGTGGACGTATAAATACGCCCAAGATCACCACCCCACACTTAAACCTTTGTTCCTCCTCGAATAAATCACTACACACCCTATAAAATTTCATATTTTAAGATATCAATTGAACATGTCTACTCACACCTAAGTTACTAGACAGTTTAATCATTACTCATAATCCACTCAGCATGCATACATTAATCATATTTTCACAGACCCTTCATTGAAACCATACAACCTCTAAAACTGACTATTCATGTAAAAGAAGGCCAACATGATCATATGTGATTATAGCCATCCTTAGTACACCAAATTCTCACCATTTTGTTCCCTCACATTTAAGAGGGATGCCCCTTGCTCACATCATACATACATATTCAAATTGTGGCATATAGATAAGAAAATTGCTCGCTCTCTCAAATAAAGTTTCATGCATACAAGACATACCATAGGCTTGCCCTTAGTGTAATACTATATTAACAAAGCATCAAAATTATAGGATCAAAAGGACTTTTATAGGTTGTAATGTCGGCTAAGGGACGGGTAGGAACACTTTGGCCAATAGCGACTACTAAGAACACTTTGGCCAATAGTGACTACTTTCTCTATGCACTTTAAGACACTTACTTTAAACTTTTTCAATATTTTCTTTATATCACCTCAACTTCAACTTATATTCTTGTTTCCCTTCAAGCTTCCCCCTTTTCTTTTGGTTTATTGCCCTTAACTTTCATTCACTTATTGCTAGCAAAGAGATTTTTCTAACATTTTTTATTTTTATTTGGTTTTCCTCTCCTTACTACCAACATACAAATTATTTTTCACAAGGGCACCACATCTAATTCTTATTCTTACCACAATAACCTCCCTTTATCTTTTTACCCTTCCTCTTTTGTTCCTTTCTCTTCTTTTAAGTCTTTCAACTACAAAGTGCATTTGGGACTCTTTGGATCAAATTAATATAGGGTAATCAAATAAAGGGGAATAGGCTAACTATGCGTCTAGTTAAATAAATAGGCTTAAGGCTTAAAGGGGCTTAACTAAGAATAATATAAAAGGTGGTACAAACAATAGTAAAAAAGAAGTGGTTTACAAAGAAATGCCTTGATAT
Organism: Jaltomata sinuosa; assembly: GCA_003996215.1. NCBI lineage: Eukaryota > Viridiplantae > Streptophyta > Magnoliopsida > Solanales > Solanaceae > Jaltomata > Jaltomata sinuosa. The sequence goes on from QJPP01003712.1 coordinate 21,336, forward strand.
TATACCATGATTCAACACTATGTTTCTGTAATGACCGGGTCCGTCATTATGGGATGTCCAATCGTGCCAAGTTTTAGAGTTAGAAAACTCTGGGTTTGGGGGTATGAAATTCTGGGCTAGGCTAGCCTCAGTTGGTTTAGGGATGAGGTATGGTATAGGGAAATCCAGGCAAATATTAGGTTGGATGTCTTGTGTTGAGCTAGTTTTCCTCGTAGCTAACACATAGAGTAGTCCATGGGACTTTTCAGAATCAAATTTGGGTAAGTAGAACTCCCGAAATTGAGGTTGACGTGAAAGGGTTATTTTGGGAAGTCGGGAAAATAAGTGTGTTGTAAAATGGACTAATTTTAGAGGTTTTACAATTTTCTGGTATCAGAGAAATTACTGCTACAGTGGAAGTCAACGTCGGTCATCCTCTTCCATAACAGACGACTCTGCTACGATGGTACCGCTATAGCGGAGCGGACCGCTATAGTGGAGCGTGACGAGATTTAATGCAGAAACATTCCCTAAAATGTTCGGTTTTCACAATTTCATTTTAGGAGAAGGGCAAGGCGATTCCAGACGATTTTCCTCTATTCTCCATTATTTTTCTTCCCTAAGGTACGTTTCTACTCCCCAATCTACGTTCTACTTTTCCTACATGGTAGAATTGCTAGGAGGAAACTTTGGGAAAGGTTGGAATAACCTAGGGATGGTAGAATCCGGGGAAGAAGGGGAATTCTAGGCATGTAAGTTCTTGGGCATTGTTAGAAGTAAGGTTTTATGATCACATACTACTAAATTCTCTATTTTTATCCGTGAAAATGATAAAACTAGGGAAATTAATGGCGGGAAGCTCGGGAAAAAAAAGTAGGATGATCATGGATGGCCTGGGGGTCTGGGATTTGGTGTAATCTAGGTAATGCACATGCCTTGTTGTTAATTCAAACTACTTGTATGTTGTTTTACACCAAGGATGAGAAAGGAATCCGGAACATGGGAAAGCTCGGGCTAAGTAGAGCTTAGATCATTTCGAGCTAGGTAATGGCTTATGATTCCTGTGAATGTTGCATATTTTGTACTCTTATCTAAGTGTCTGTATGAATTGCATGGCTTAGAGGAATTGTGTAGAATGTCTAAGGGTCTTATTTTACAGTCTGTGAATTGAACGGTGTGTTGCTTGTTGGTTTACAAGTTGTTTGTTCATTATTTGACAGTGCATTGTTGACATTTAGTTGCCTCGAGTACCACACCTAGTACATGTATACTAACGGTTGGCACGGGTACCACGCTTGGTACGGGTATAACAAATTGTTGGCTCGGGTACCACGCCTGGTACGAAATACTAACGGTTGGCTCAGGTACCACCCCTGGTATGGGTTTTATTTTTCTACATCGTTGCATTGATATTGTTGCATTGCATTGATATTGTTACATTGTATTGACTGTTATTGGTTTCGTGAGTGGACCGGGCTGCTTATTTGAATTGTAATATTAGTTAGTGGTCCTTGAGTAACCGGAAATCCTGTTATGTCTGTGGAATTGGTCTTGGATTTGACCGAGTTGTCTGTTTAACACTTAAGTGTTGTTTAGAATGGATTCCAGGGTGGGTCCAGGCTAGGAAAAATGATGATTTATTGAATTCTGTGATTGTTGTTTAGAGTTATAAAAAGTGGATTTCATGTGGGAAACAAGCTAGGTAGAGACTTGTAGTCTAGGGGAGCCTGTTGACTTGTTGCATGTTTTCCGTACTTGTACTTGATTTGCTGTACTGAATTATACACTGTATTATTTGGAACTGGCTGTTGATCCTTCCAGTACACAATGGTAGTGTACTGATACTTCACTTGCTTTTCTTCTTGTCAGTACAGACAATCTTTCAGTGGCTGAGATGTGACCTCATCTGTAGTACCAGCATTTCCAGACTTCAAGAGTGAGCCTCTTTAATAGAGCTTCCTTGAATCTATCATTAGGGTTGTAGCCTATTTGTTTCGGGCTTAGACTATTTCCTTATATTTTTGGGGTTGCATCCCCGCACTCCAGACATTGGTAGAATTGTTTGGTACTGCGACTTTCAGATTATAGGGGAAAATTTCTGCAGGTTAACTTAATGAAGTTGTTTTATTATTATTGAATTGCTAGTTTACTTTTATGCACTGGTTTTGAGCTGTTAGAACAATTATGTTTAGGAAAATGATGGTTTGCTCACCCGGGGGTTGGGTGAGTGCCACTCACGGTGGTCTGGATCGTGACAAAGATGGTATCAGAGCCCTAGGTTTGTTGATCTTGTCGTACCAAAAAGGTCTAGTAGAGTCTTGCAGAATGGTACGGAGACGTCCGTACTTTTCTTTGAGAGTCTATGGGGCTTTAGGAAAAACTATCTCTTCTTTCTTTCCTTCGTGCTATAACTTGATTCCAATTGGTATCTGGTGATACAAATTGGTGTCTAACCTCCTTCACTCTTCTGTCCGCAGATGGTTAACACAAGGAACAATGGAGCTAGAGCAGCGGTCCTAGCAGCAGGCTCGAGTGTCTATGGTAGAGGCAGGGGAAGGGGTAGAGGACGAGGTAGAGCCACACCTGCCACGGGTGGGGCTCGAGCTCCTGCTGCTGATGCGCGTGAGGCAAGCCCTCCCCCACCTCAGGAACATATTGCTGAAGATGAAGAAATTGTGGCTGAAGATGGTGAGGAACAAGAGGAGGCAACACCGGTTGGGGGTGTGGGCCTTCCTACTATGACATCAGAAGCCTTTTAACAGGCTTGGAATATTTTGAATTTGGTTTGGTTGGTGCTGGAGCCAGACCCGCAGATTTTGCAAACCACGCCTTGGATACTCAGCCAGCGGTTACTACAGCGCCTAGGAGGGATGCATCTTCAGGCACGAATGATTTCTTCAGGACAATGCTAGGCCCAGTGTTAACAGGGAATGAGCATGAGATGCTGACCAAGTTTCTTAAGCTGAAACCTTCTACTTTTTAGGGTATTAATAGGGAGGATTCTTATGAGTTTATCTTGGATTGCTATGAGAGGTTGCACAAGTTGGGTATTGTACATCAGCATGGGGTTGAGTTTTTCACATTTCAGCTGCAGGGTGATGCTAAGCAGTGGTGGAGGTCTCATGTGGAGTGCCAGTCTTTTGTTCTACCCCCACTGACTTGAGCACAGTTCCACGCTTTGTTCTTAGAGAAGTACGTACCCCGTACTTTGAGAAATTGAAATAAAGATGAGTTCTTGAACTTAGAGCAGGGTGGCATTTCAGTCTCTGCTTATGAGGCTAAGTTCCATGCCTTGTCTCGTTTTGCCACACAGATGTTGGGTTTCGAGGAGGAACAAGTCCGGTTATTTGTGAAAGGGTTGAATACTGAACTGCAGGTATTGTCAGTACATATGACTTCTTTAGGGAAGGGCTTTAATGATGTGGTGGATTATGTGAAGAAGTTAGACGGAGTTAAGCAAGTGGGGCAGGCTAAGGCTTTAGCCAAGAAGCCCCGAAATGAGGGATATTTTGGTGGTTCGTACTCCAGGGGCCAGAATCGGAAGGCATACGTAGCCCGTCCTATTCAGTCAGCTCTGCTAGCTGCTACAGGTGGTCGTCAGGGATTTCATAATCAGTTTTCAACTCCTAGAGGCCAGTGAGCGTCTTATACATCAGCTAGCAGGTTTACACTTGACCGTGGTTGCTTCCATTGTGGTGACCTGGTCCACTTTAAGAGGTAGTGCCCACTCAGGCAGATAGGTAATCAGAGTCAGCAGCATCCTAGAGTGGTGGTCCCGGCAAGTAGAGGCAAAAATGCTAAAGGTCGTCCACGGGGTGGGCGAGGTAACTTTCAAGGAGGCCGAGGCGACAGAGGGAACATGGGTCTGGGTAGGGGTGCAGTGCAACCAGCCCAGGAAGTTGCCCGGATTGATAATCGGGATCATTGCTATGCATTTCCTGGGAGAACTGAAGTGCAAGCATCAGATGCGGTGATCACATGTACCATTCTTGTCTGTGATAAAATGGCTTTGGTATTATTTGACCCAGGTTCTACATATTCTTATGTATCTGTGAGTTTTGTGTTGGGTCTGGAATTGACTTGTGATATCCTTGATTCCCTTATACATGTTTTTACCCCGGTTGGAGAGTCTGTGATTGTGACTCATGTTTATCGTGACTGTTCTATTGTGTTTATGGGGTTGCATACTTAGGTGGACTTGGTAATCCTGGATGTGGATGATTTTGATATTATCTTAGGCATGAACTGGATGTCCCCTTATCATGCTATGTTAAACTGTAACACCAAGACTGTGGCTCTAGAGATTCTGGGTAAGGATAGACTAGAGTGGGAATGTGTGTACTGGCCTAAGCCAGTTAAGGTCTTATCGTTTGTTCGGGCTAGAAAGCTAGTGGAAAGGGGGGTGTCTAGCCTTCTTGGCTCATCTCAGAGATAATAGTGTGGAGTCCCCATCTGTTGAGTCAGTTTTTGTGGTTTCTAAGTTTCTAGAGGTGTTTCCAGCGAATTTTCCTGGTATGCCTCTGGACAGGGATATAGACTTTTGTATTGATTTGGAGCCAGACACTCATCCTATTTCTATTCCTTCGTATCATATGGCTCTGGCAGAGTTAAGGGAACTTAAGACTCAGCTGTAGGAACTCCTAGATAAGGGATTTATCCATCCCAGTGCTTCGCCTTGGGGTGCTCCTGTGTTGTTTGTAAAGAAAAAGGATGCTAGTATGCGGATGTGCATAGATTATAGGCAGTTGAACAAGGTGACCATCCGGAATAAGTACCTTCTACCCCGCATTGATGATTTGTTTGACCAGCTTCAGGGTGCATCGGTGTTTTTGAAAATTAACTTAAGGTCGGGGTACCATCAGTTGAGGATTAGGCCTGAGGACATTCCTAAGACTACTTTTAAGACTCGGTATGGGCATTACGAGTTCCTAGTAATGTCGTTTAGTTTGACCAATACGCCTGAAGCATTCATGAGTTTGATGAATGGGGTATTTAAGTTGTATTTGGATTCCTTCGTGATTGTGTTTATCGATGATATTTTGATCTACTTCAAGATTAGGGAGGATCATGCTAGTCATCTCCATATTGTGTTGGACATCTTCAGACGCTAGAAGCTTTATGCAAAGTTCTTCAAGTGTGAATTTTGGTTGACTTCAATTGCGTTCATGGGGCATGTAGTTTCAGAAAAGGGGGTTATGGTAGATCCCCAGAAAATTGAAGCAGTCAAGAGTTGGGTTCGGCCCAGCTCTATGACTGAGGTGAGGAGTTTTGTTGGACTCGCAAGGTACTACCGTAGGTTTGTTAAGGATTTTGCTTCTATTTCTACTCACCTCACCAGGCTGACACAAAATGATGTACCGATCATGTGGTCCAACAAGTGCAAGGAGAGCTTTCAAAAGCTCAAGACACTTCTGACCACGACTCCTATATTGTCCTTGCCGGTTGAAGGTAAAGACAATATTATTTACTGTGATGCTTTACATTCTGGTTTTGGTGTTGTGTTGATGCAGGATAAGAATGTGATACCCTATGCATCTAGGCAGTTGAAGGTGCATGAGAGGAACTACCCGACTCACAACTTAGAGTTGGCAGCAGTGGTCTTTGCACTAAAGATTTGGAGACACTACCTCTATGGTGTCAAGTGTGAGGTGTTCACCGATCATCACAGTCTACAACGTATGTTCACTCAGAAGGATTTGAACTTGAGGCAGAGAAGGTGGATGGAGTTACTGAAGGACTATGATGTGACTATTCAGTACTATCAGGGTAAGGCTAATGTGGTGGCAGACGCATTGAGCCAGAAAACAGTTAGCATGGGTAGTTTGGCTTGTTTGGGGGTGTCCAAACGACCACTAGCAAGGGAAATTTGGGCCTTGGAGGCCAAGTTTATGCACTTGGGTATTTCAGAACAGGGTGGATTGGTGGCCAGCATTGAGGCCAAAGCCTCCTTCATAGAGGAAATAAAGGCCTACCAGTTTCAGGATCCGAAACTGAGTAAGTTTCGAGGTAAGGTAATATCCGAGGAATCCAGGGATGTCACGTTAGACTCTGGTGGAGTACAAAATTTCAGAGGAAGGATTTGTGTTCCTCGGGTTGATGATATAATTCAGAAAATCTTAGAAGAAGCTCATGGTTCACGGTACTCTATTCATCCGGGTGTGACTAAAATGTACAGGAACTTGAGGCAGCATTACTGGTGGCCCAGGATAAAAAGGGACATAGTTGATTTTGTGTCCAAATGTCAGAATTGCCAGCATGTAAAGTATGAGCACCAGAGACCTGCAGGACTACTTCAGAGGATGCCCATTCTAGAGTGGAAGTGGGAAAGGATAGCCATGGAGTTTGTGGTGGGTCTTCCCAAGACATTGGGGAAGTATGACTCCATTTGCATCATTGTTGACAGGCTAACCAAGTCCGCTCATTTCATTCAGGTTAGGGTAGATTACAATTCGCAGCAATTGGCTAAGATATACATGAAAGAGATTGTGAGATTGCATGGGGTGCCATTGTCCATCATTTCAAACAGGAGTACGCAGTTCACCTCTAAATTTTAAGGCAAGATACATGAAAAGTTGGGTACACAACTCACTTTTATCACTGTCTTCCATCCTCAGACTGATGGTCAGTAGGAGAGGACGATCCAGGTATTGGAGGACATGCTGAGAGCATGTGTGATGGAATTCGGGGGTCATTGGGACCAGTTTCTACCATTATGCGAGTCCTCATACAACAATTGCTATCACTTCAATATTAACATGGCACCATTCGAGGCGTTGTATGAGAGAAGCTGCATATCACCGATTGGGTGGTTTGAGGAAGGTGATGTAAAGCCTTTGGGAGTAGAATTGGTAAAGAAAGCAAAGGAAAAGGTAAGGGGCATTCAGGCCAAGTTGCTGGCTTCCCAAAGCAGGCAGAAGGAGTATGCAGATCACAAGGTCTGGGACATGGAATTTCAGGTTGGTGAACATGTATTGTTGAAAGTGTCACCAATGAAGGGAGTTATGTGGTTTGGTAAGAAAGACAAGCTTAGCCCTCGGTTCATCAGTACATTTGAGGTTCTTGAGATTTTGGGGCTAGTGGCTTACAAGTTAGCGCTGCTGCCTAGTTTATCGGGCGTCCATCAGGTATTCCATGTATCCATTCTTAAGAGATACCATGGGGATAGGGACTATATCATCAAGTGGGATGAGGTGCTTTTTGATAAGGATCTTTAATATGAAGAGGAACCAGTCTTGATTCTTGCTCGGGATGTCCGGAGGTTGAGGACAAAGGTGATTGATATGGTAAAGGTTCAGTGTAAGAATCATCCGGTTGAGGAAGCCACTTGAGAAATTGAGAAGGACATGTGGGACAAGTACCCTCATTTGTTTGAGAATTCAGGTACTACACTTTCTTTCATTTATTTCCGTAAATTGGGGTCTGATCATTTGGGGATGAACGATGGGTAAATTGGTATCTATTGTAGCAACCGTGTCCATCATTATGGGTAGTTCAATCATGCTAAGTTTTAGATTTAGAAAACTCCCGGGTTAGGGGGTTTGAAATTCTGGGCTAGGCTAGCCTCGGTCGGTTTAGGGGCGAGGTATGGTCTAGGGAAATCCGGGTAAGGATTGGGTTGGATGTATTGTGTTGAGCTAGTTTTACTCGTAACTAACACATAGAGGAGTCTGGAGAACTTTTCGAAATCAAATTAGGGTAAGTAGAACTCCCAGAATTGAGGTTGACCTGAAGGGGTTATTACGGGACGTCGGGAAAATAAGTGTGTTGTAAAATGGACTAATTTTGAAGGTTTTAGGACTTTCTGTCCCATGTCAACCACTTATAGCGGTTGACACTCCACCATAGCGACCTCCGCTGTAGTGAAGAAATTACTGCTACAGTGGAAGTCAACGTCGGTCAGCCTTTTCCATAACAGATGACTCCACTACGGCGGTACCGCTATAGCAGAGTGGATCGCTATAGTGGAGCATGACGGGATTTAATGCAAAAACATTCCCCTAAATGTTCAATTTTCACAATTTTATTTTGAGAGAAGGGCAAGGGGATTCCAGGTGATTTTCCTCTGTTTTCTATTGTTTTTCTTCTCTAAGATATGATTTCTACTCCCCAATCTTCGTAATACTTTTCCTATGCGGTAGAATTGCTAGGAGGGAACTTGGGGAAAGGTTGGAATAACCTAGGGATGGTAGAATCCCTGGAAGAAGGGGAATTCTAGGCATGGAAGTTCTTGGGCATTGTTAAAAGTAAGGTTTAATGATCACATATTGCTAAATTCTCTATTTTTATCCGCGAAAATGATAGAACTAGGGAAATTAATGGCGGGAAGCCCGAGAAAATAGGGTAGGATGATCATGGGTGGCCTGGGGGTCTGGGATTTGGTGTAATCGATGTAATGCGCCTGCCTTGTTGTTAATTCAAAGTACTTGTATGTTGTTTTAGACCAAGAACGAGAAAGGAATCCGGAACACGGGGAAGCTCGGGTTGAGTAGAGCTTGGATCATTTTGAGGTAAGTGATGGCTTACGATTCCTGTGAATGTTGTATATTTTATACTTTTATCTAAGTGTTTGTATGAATTGCATGGCTTAGAGGAATTGTGTAGAATGTCTAAGGGTCCTATTTTACAGTCTGTGAATTGAACGGTGTGTTGCTTGTTGGATTACAAGTTGTTTGTTCATTATTTGACTGTGGATTATTGACATTCGGTTGGCTCGGGTACCACGCTTGGTACAGGTATACTAACGGTTGGCACGAGTACCATGCTTGGTATGGGTATAACAAATGGTAGGCTCGGGTACCACGCCTGGTACAGAATACTAACGGTTGGCTTGGGTACCATTCCTGGTACGGGTTTTATTTTACTGCATCGTTGCATTGATATTGTTGCATTGCATTGACTGTTATTAGCTGTGTGAGTGGACCTGCCTGCTTATTTGAATTGTGATATTGGTTGGTGGTCCTTGAGTGATCGGGAATCCTGTTATGTCTGTGGAATTTGTCTTGGATTAGGCCAGGTTGTCTGTTTAACACTTAGGTGTTGTTTAGAATGGATCCCAAGGTGGGTCCGGGCTAGGCAAAAAGGATGATTTATTAAATTCTGTGATTGTTGTTTAGAGTTATAAAAAGTAGATTTCATGTGGGAAACAAGCTAGGTAGAGACTTGTAGTCTAGGGGAGCCTGTTGACTCGTTGCATGTTTTCCGTACTTGTATTTGATTTGTTGTACTGAATTATACACTGTTTTATTTGGAACTGGTTGATGATCCTACCAGTACACAGTGGTAGTGTACTGATACTGCACTTGCTTTTCTTCTTGTGAGTACAGACAATCTTCCAGCGGCTGAGACGCGACCTCATCTGTAGTACCAACGTTTGCAGACTTCAAGGGTGAGCCGCTTCGATCGAGTTGCCTTGAATCTATCATTAGGGTTGTAGCCCATTTGTTTCGGTCTTAGACTATTTCCTTATATTTTTGGGGTTGCATCCCCGCACTCTAGACACTGGTAGAGTTGTTTGGTACTGCGACTTTTAGATTCTAGGGGAATATTTCCACAGGTTAACTTAATGAAGTTGTTTTATTATTATTGAATTGCTAGTTTATTTTTATGCACTGGTTTTGAGCTGTTAGAATAATTAAGTTCGGGGAAGTGATGGTTTGCTCACCCGAAGGTTGGTTGAGTGCCACTCACGGCGGTTTGGGTCGTGACAGTTTTATTTCATACACACACGGGGCAGGTTCTAGATATCAAGATATACAAGAAATACAACAAACACTCACCACACATGGAACAATGGTTCAAAAATGACTTCCTAAGACTTCATATTCACAATACAACCAAATTGAATGAATTAATATTATTAAGCACATCTCTAGGTTTTTTGAGTCATGCTAAAGAGCCTCTGCATCACTAACTTAAGTTTCCTACTTTTTATGATTCTTCTGAGTTAATTATCCATGACGTCTAGTGTATACTTAGGCGAAGCACCTAGCATTCAAAAGTCTATAGTTTCTAATCTTTCTTCTTCCTTTGACTAATTTTTCCTTAAGATGGTCTTCATCCATCCATCGTCGAGAAAATTTCTCTACCTATGACTTAAAAAAAAAGACTACTCCAAAAAAAAAAAATACCATGTTCAAAGGTCACCCCCTGGGAAAATAACCAAAAATAAAAACCAAGGGGTGAATGAGATATGCCTCTAAAAAAAAACTAAAAAAATCTTTTTGTATATATTTTTTTCTCAAATAAAATAAACTCCTATGTCATACTCACCCTAAAACTCATAGTTATCGGAAGAATCCCCACCCCACACTTAAAATCATGCTTTGTCCCCAAAGCAATTTATAGAAAAATATGAAGAAGAAGCAATTACATAGAACGAGAATTTTAACTCCACATAGACATGGAGCAATTACAAAAAATCATCCAAAAAACGTAAAATAAATAATAAAGGAGAAGAAAAGATGAAACCAATATTCTCCGGCCTCCACGATGGCTCCTAGCTCTTTGTAGGTAAAAAGTTCTGTAAAAATCATAATTTGAGATGTATTTATAGAGTAGGAGAAAAATAACCCCTTTTCCTACTTGGATTTGAAGTAGAAAAAAGCTAGAAATTTTTCGGGTTTGGTGCCTGGTGTGGCGCGCTACCTATAGTGCTAACTTCACTCTTCTGAAGTTTTGGGCCTAAGGAAGTGCCCCACCATAGCCCCATCTTCACTCTTCTAAAGTTTTGAGTCTGGGGAAGCGCCCCACCATAGCCCCATAGCCCCATTGCCCATATTTTCTTGTTTTGCTCTTTTTTTCTCCCGGAACGTTGCTAACTCCTTTTCAATGTTTTTATGCTTTCATTTTTAGCTCTCATGGGTTGTGTTTCTCCATATTCTCCCTATATAGCATCTAATCACATATATTAGCTCATAATCAAGAATATGCAAATAATCATAGGGATATACATCACTTTTGCCCTCAAAATAAGGCTAAAACATGGGTAAATAAGGCAAGCGGGCGTATAAATACGCCCAAGATCACCTACCAAAAGGTAAGATGAGCTACGGTAACAATATTATATACTTAAAACAACACAAATGTGAGCTTTTATCTAATATTGTGGAGCAATTTAAAAAGTTGTTAATCTCTCCTGATCATGGGATTAATGAGGTAGTATTGGTTGGAATATTCTATCATGCGCTGGACTCCATAAATCAATCCACAACCAATTTTGTGGCTAAAAGAGATTAAGGAATTTCACTTTGATGCAATTACTAAGTTGCTAAATGATGTGGAAATACATGGTAAGGAGTGGAATTCCATGATTCAAACATTAATGGAAGAAGTGAAAGATTTAAAGAATGCTATTTTTGTGAAGAATCCCACATTTCTAACTTCTCTAAGGATCTATGTTGATCGAGCTAAAACACTTTTTTGCGTGATGTTAAATCAAGCATTACTCAGAAGGCAACCTGTGATTTATAATAAATTATCACGCCCCAAGCATATCCCTTAGATATAACACGGTGCTTGGAGTCACAAGTGACCCGAAGCTAACCCATGGCCTGGCATACTACTGATATACACACTGAAAGATAATGCCGAAGCTAAAACATATTTTGAGCTCTTGAAGAATACTATAATAAAATTAACTTTGATAACTGAAATATAAAGTTATTTGAAAACTGATACAACTAACTGCCTGCCTGCCTATGAAGCCTCTACTAACTAATGAGTTGCTGGGACATGACACCCTACTAACTCTAAATGATTGCAAACTGAAATAAAGTAACAATCTAAATAACTCTAAGTTCCCAAATGATGAGGGCTCACCAAGATGGCTGAACATGCTGCTGAACTACTAGCAATAACTTTGAGAATATGCTACTGGATCTACATCAAGAAGCATGCAACACGAAAGAGTATGCGATCAGTATTATGGAATATATTGTGTATGTGAGATATGCATGTCATGTTATAAAATATACTTGAAAGCATGCTTATAATTGAAACCATATATTAGTAGCAAAAGCTAAAATTGTCACGACCCGATTTCTCGGTCATGATGGCACCTACAACCCCCGGTAGGTGAACCAATCCCTGTAGCCCAGAACAGTTAGTAATGGGCTACTATCTAACAATTAAGAGAACAAAACGAATAAAATAGATAACAGGTTTATAAATATATACATATGCGGAAACTAAACCAAACCCCAAGACTTGGTATCATAGTACAGAGCCAAACTACATACATGGAGTACAAGTAACCAAAACTATATATACAGATGTCTCTGAATGGAAATAGAGTACATGAATCAAAAGATAAACTAAAGCTAAGCTCCAATCGCCAAGAGCTCACCCTCAGCCTGAAGTAGTCCTCAACAGATCTCCAAGCACGAATCTCAATGATCTACCGGCGATGGCCCACACTAGGATCTGCACCCAAAGATGCAGGGGGTAGGGGTGAGCACCAAATGCGAAGCATAAGGTACCTAGTAGGTATCATAGGCCGACTGGGCACATATAAGATAAAAGTGTAGTAACAGACAGAATAGAAGCAAGCAGTCACAGAAATCAATGAAAGGTACACAAGAACTAGCCCAGAGGAAAATCAACAGAACCACATGTGAGGCCAGTAAGCAGAATATACACACCATAGGCACAGGTGGAAGTAAGAAATAACGCACCTGGGGTCCTTGCAATAACAGTGTATACAAAATAAGTTTACGAAATGGACGGTATACCGGTAACCTCAAGTGTAAGAAGAAGAGAGAAAGAGTAATAATAGGCATGCTCAAGACATGAATCAACCCAACTAATCATAACAATCTCAAATCCAGAAACTAACAGTCTAGCAGTAATCAATCTCATACTCATCCCTAATAGAGAACAACTCTGTAAGTAAATAGCAAAAGTCTACCTACAGTCCCTCGGCCGCCCATACAACCGAGGAACACAACCAAGTGAAAACAAAACCTCCGGCATCCCATACTACCGGAGCGTACAATCAACAAACAGCAAACAAGGGTGGAACCTCAAACCATGAATGATATGATGCATGAAGATCTCAAGTGCCATAGTATCTCTGTATGTACCTCCTCCGGCGCCGATCCGGCCCAGCAGGTAGGTTCCATGGGAGGTCTCTGCCCGTATACCTCTACTCCCCCGTATACCCCTCTTCCGGCACACGCAGCTCGTAGCCCCTGGCCCGGATAGCAAGGTCCATGGAGGTCCTCGACCCCATACCATATCTCAGTATCAGAACATGTATCAAGATAGAGACCCAGTCTCAATATCAAGATATAGAACCAGTCTCAAATATGCATGCCCAGACCCTGTCCAGGACTAAAAATAGTAGGAAAATATCGGAAAAACCCCTCCAAGGGTGCCCGGGCGTCGCCGGGTCTAAACAGTAAAAAGTCATCTCATGTGCTCGGTCCAACCGAAGCTAAAAATCATCTCAAGTAGTAAGAAAACTCATCTAGTACTCCGGCCCTGCCGAGTCTAGTGATAATAGTAAAACTGATGATTTTAAACCACAAGTGAAATCAACCATTTCCAAATCATTTCCAGCAAAAACGGCCCCCCGGGCCATGCAAGGTTTAGAAAACAGTGTCAGTAGGCCCAAAGCCAAAACCACTGTAAAACATCGATAAAACCTCTATATATGCATGGAAATGATATGCTCACACACAACAATAGCTGCTCAACAGCTTACAATCAACCTACCGACCCTGCACAGGCCCACAGCTACTCAGCAAGCATAACCAGCCTAGAAGGATAATTCTATGCCCGGGACTCGCGGACATTTCCAAAATCCCGCCTTCTATGTTCCAGAGTCAACAAGGCCTCGCAGGACCACAAGGGTAAATAAAATACATCCGCAAATACTACAAACAACGGAGGAATAAAAATAGCGGACATGAATAAAGCGGTCAAGGTCTGTGGTACCAACCTAATAAACCAACCCAAGGATGCCCATTAATACAATTTTATTCTATATATACGGAGTCTGGGGAAATTAAACCGTAACCTACCTGTCGTCCGACGACAAGCTGCTGGAACAACGATGTCCAAGCTCGAACTACTCCGAGAAAATCCAAAACTAAATCGGAATCGGATTTGGATTTGGGACGGAATAACTTAACGTAGATAATTGATTTTCTACAATATCACATCCACAAATTTCTCCACCCCTAATTACTTCAATCCATAAAGTTACGTGTAGTAGTAGTATTCTAATAAGTGTACACAATAAAATGAATGGAACTTAATGTTGAAGGAAATGATATGAATGTTCACAGCAAATACATTTGTAAATTTGCTAATTATAACTTGAGTGCCTTCTGCCAACTCAAGTAAATGCCACCATTCACTTGCTATTGCTGCCTTCACCTTCCACTTACACGTGGGGGTGGAGGTGGCAACCAAATCCCCTCCGTTAGGTATACATTCGGGTATTGCGTAAATTCGTGATAAAATAATTATAGTATTTTAAATATACCATAATTATTAGAAAATCATTTCCAATAAAACCTACTATATTATAATAATAAATTTTAACATAATTAAATTTACTATCTCCATTAAAATATTACGGAGTATAAAATCTTTATAAAATAAATACGTCTACCCTTATATTGTATCAAATATATTTTTCATAAACCTTTTAAATATTTTGAAAAGGCAATAATAATATAATTTTTACCAAAATACAACTTTTAAATAACTATTTCAAATACACGCACGATGCTAATGAAGTTCTTAAGTTTAGGCTCGTAATTCGCCTACGCACGATTTCAATTATTCAAGAATTCTCTCGGAATCCTCCCTTATATTTTATCACTGTTTCAGAACTGAAATGGCATTTTAAAACGTAAAATTGAAGCTTAAATCGGGTTAAACCCGACCCGATTCGCGACCCGGTTCGCAACCCGTTTTCTGCCAGACAGTCCGCGGTAAAACAGTCATAACTCTTTGCTCCGAGATTATTTGGACGTGCGGTTTTGTGCGTTGGAAACTAGACTCGTAGACCTTCGATTTGGTATCTCGGGGGACTTCTAACTCTTTATATATTGGGAGAAAATCCCCGATACATTTGACCCAAGGTTCAGAAAATTTTGTTAAAGGTCTTACGATATCTTTTGTCGATTTGCTTGACTTCAACACTTAACGTGGAAATGACCGGATGGGTCATTACATTATCCACTACTAAAAAGGACTTTCGTCCTCGAAAGTCAAGGTCAAGAGGGTACCTGAAGGCTAAAATAGCCGCGGATACTGAACCCGCATATCTCTCTCGGTCTCCCAGGTAGCCTCCTCGACTGGACGGTGCCTCCACTGAACCTTAACAACCGGGATCTCTCGAGACCTCAATCTCCTGATATCTCTGGCCAAAATAGTTGTCGGCTCCTCAACAAAGGCTAAACCCTCATCCAACTGAACTGAATCCCACTGCAACACATGAGACTCATCTGGGACATACCGACGCAACATCGACACATGGAACACAGGATGTACCGCTGAAAACATCGGAGGTAAGGCTAACTGATAGGCAACGCTACCAACCCTTTGCAGAATCTCAAACGGCCCAATGTACCTGGGGCTAAGCTTGCCCCGCCTACCAAATCTCATCACGCCCTTCATGGGCGATACACGGAGAAACACCAAGTCACCGACACTAAACTCCAAGGCACGAAGCCTACGATCAGCATAACTCTTTTGCCTGCTCTGAGCTGCCCGAAGTCTGTCCTGAATCACTCGGACTCGGTCTAAGGAATCTCGAAGCATATCTGTGCTCTGTGGCCCAGCACTAGAACCATCAAACCAACCTATCGGTGATCTGCAACGCCTGCCATACAAAGCCTCAAAAGGTGCCATGCCGATACTCAAATGGAAGCTGTTATTATAAGCAAACTCTGCCAAGGGAACAAACTGATCCCAAGAACCTCCAAAGTCAAGAATACAAGCTCGAAGCATGTCCTCCAAAATCTGGATAGTCCTCTCGGACTGGCCATCTGTCTGAGGGTGAAAAGCGGTACTAAGATGAACCTCTGTACCCAAGTCTCGCTGAATAGCCCTCCAAAACTGAGATGTAAACTGGGTGCCGCGGTCTGAAATGATAGAAGCTGGGACCCCGTGCAACCGAACAATCTCACGAAGGTAGATCTGAGCTAACCTCTCTGCACCATAAGAAGTCTGAACCGGCAAGAAATGTGCTGACTTGGTCAGCCTATCAACAATCACCCATATGGAATCAAACCCCCGATAAGTACGGGGTAAACCAACAACGAAGTCCATAGTAATCCCTTCCCACTTCCATTCAGGAACGGGAAGTCGCTGCATCAAACCACCAGGTCTCATGTGCTCGAACTTAACCTGCTGACAGTTCAAGCACCGAGATACAAACTCCGTTATATCCCGCTTCATCCCACTCCACCAGTAAAGCTGCCTCAAGTCTCTATACATCTTCGCTGTGCCAGGGTGAATGGAGTATCTAGTACAATGTGCCTCACGAAGTATCAACTGAATCAAATCACTAATCCTCGGAACACAAAGGCGACTATCATACCTCAGAACCCCATCTGGATCTAGAGTAGCCTGACTGGTCTCACCCTGAATAACCCGATCCCGAAGGTCACACAACTGCTGATCCTCAAACTGACGGCTCTGAATCTGATCAATCAAGGTAGAACGAACCTCAACACTGGCGAGAACTCTGCTAGGATCCGACAAGTCAAGCCTAACCAAACGGTTAGCCAAGGACTGGATGTCCAAGGCCAATGGTCGCTCTGAAACTGAGAGAGAAGCTAGGCTACCATACTCACTGTCTTTCGACTGAAGGCATCCGCTACCACGTTTGCCTTGCCCGGATGATACAGAATAGTGAAGTCATAGTCCTTCAGTAACTCGATCCATCTCCTCTGTCTCGAGTTCAACTCCCGCTGACTCGTGATATACTGAAGACTACGGTGATCGGTGAAGATATCACAGTGAACTCCATATAGGTAATGCCTCCAGATCTTAAGCGCGAAAACTACCGCCGCCAACTCTAAGTCATGAGTGGGGTAGTTGCGCTCGTGAACCTTCAGCTGCCTCGACGCATATGCTATTACTCGACCCTGCTGCATCAACACACAACCAAGACCAACCCCAGAAGCATCACAATACACGGAGAAGCTCTGACTGTCAACCGGCAAAGTCAAAACTGGAGCTGAAGTCAATAAGGCCTTAAGCCTCTGGAAGCTATCCTCACACTGATCCGACCACTGAAATGGAATATCCTTCCTAGTCAGCATAGTCAAGGGTGCTGC
Organism: Jaltomata sinuosa; assembly: GCA_003996215.1. NCBI lineage: Eukaryota > Viridiplantae > Streptophyta > Magnoliopsida > Solanales > Solanaceae > Jaltomata > Jaltomata sinuosa. The sequence continues at coordinate 38,612 of QJPP01003712.1, forward strand.
CATGGAAGAAAATCCCTCAACGAACCGTCTGTAGTAACCTGCTAGCCCAATAAAGCTGCGAACCTCAGTAACAGTAGTAGGTCTAGGCCACTCACAAACCGCTGAAATCTTTCCCGGATCAACCCTAATCCCATCCTTAGACACCACGTGCCCTAGGAATGCAACTGACTCAAGCCAAAACTCACACTTTGAGAACTTGGCATAAAGCCGATGATCTCTCAAAGTCTGGAGTATAACCCTCAAGTGCTGCTCATGCTCATCTCTACTACGCGAGTATACCAAGATGTCGTCTATAAAAACTATCACAAATGAGTCCAAATACGGGCCAAGAACCCTATGCATCAAATTCATAAAGGCTGCGGGGGCATTAGTCAACCCAAAAGACATCACCAGGAACTCATAATGGCTATAACGTGTCCTGAATGCTGTCTTAGGGATGTCCTCCGCCCTAATCCTCAAACTGGATGTGTAAACCAGACCTCAATATCAATTCTTCGCAAAACACGACTGAACCCTGAAGCTGGT
>QJPP01003715.1:0-20064 GCA_003996215.1 Jaltomata sinuosa
GAAGACAAGAGATGATCCCAGATGGTGCATGGCTAACAGAACCCTGCCACACAACCGGGGATACACCGGGCATAGCTATGGTAATGGTCTTGGCATAACAATCCAAAACCACACGGTGAGGGGATAACCAGTCCATGCCCAGTATCACATCAAAATCTAGCATATCAAGAATCATCAAATCACCCAAGTCTCTGAATCACCAATAGATAACATACAGGATCTCACAATCCGATCCACTACTAAAGAATCTCCTACTGGGGTCAAAACAGAAACAGGAACAGCTAATGGCTCACTAGCCAACCCCAAACAAGGCACAAAGTAGGCAGATACATATGAACAAGTGGATCCAGGATCAAATAAAGCCATAGCAGACTGATGGCACACAGAAATCGTACCTGTAATCACAGCATCTGAGGCCTCTGCCTCTGGTCTCCTAGGGACCGCGTAAAACTGACGACGACCTCCACCTGCCCGACCGCCATCCCTACACCTGCTCTGCCGCGTGAAGCACCACCTCTACCCTGATGACCACCCCCTCTAGCCGGAGGCTGAACTACTTGTAAAGGCTCGGCCAGCTGAACTGTACCCTGCTGAGGGCAATCTCTAGCAAAATGACCAATCGCACCACAAGTAAAACAAGCCCCTGACGGCCTACTCTGTCGAGATGAACCAGAAAATCCCGTATGACCACCACGACCTGATGCCCCAGAAACTGTACCCCTCGAAGACTGGCCGCCATAGCCCTGATGGCTGCCCTGACCCTGCTCGAACTGGGTACTACCGAAAGTCTGAAGGGAAGCCTGCACCGGTAGGCTGGACTGACCCTGGTACTGCTGTGGCTGATAACTCCGGCTCCACTGGCCAGGACCTCTACCACCATATCTGGAACCACTATAGACACCCTGATGCCGAGGCCTCTTATCTCTGGACCCATGATCATGTCGCTGTAAGTCCTTCACAGTGCGGGCATAGTCTACAATCGCCTGGAATGACCGACCACTGGCAATCAATATCTCAGCTGGCTGCCTGATCTCTGGCCTCAAACCCCATACAAATCTGCGAATCCTATCTGCTTCGGTAGGAATGATCATAGCTCCGAACGGGGCTAGCTGATGAAAACGGGTCTCATACTCCGAGATAGTCGTAGATCCCTGCGTAAGATGAGTAAACTGCTCCCTGCGACGCTCTCGATCACTCTGGGGTAGGAACTTGGCCATAAAGGCCTCATAAAACTCAGACCAGGTCAAAGGAGGTAACGACGGTGGTCTACAAGCAACCTGAGCCCTCCATCTTAACTTCGCTGGGCCCTCCAACTGATAGGTAGTATAGCCAACCCCGTGAGTCTCTAACAAACCCAGATGATGCAACATCTCCTCACAGGTAGTAATAAAGTCATGTGGATCCTGTCCAGAAGTACCCGCAAACCTCGGAGGTGCTAACCTCAAAAACCTACCCAACGCCTTCTGCTCTGACTCTGTCATAGCTGGGCGAGGAGCAAGAGGCTGTGCAACAGATGGAACCGAAATAACCTCCGCACGGGGAGCCATAGTAGTCGACTGCGCTCCTAAGCTCTGTGCACCCAGGGCTACCCCCTGAGCGGATGTCTGCGCTACCTCAGAAGGCCGCTCTCCAATCACACCCAAAAGCTTTAATAGTAATCCCCGAATATCTGGAGACTGAGCTGCGGCTGGAGCTGGCACTGGAGCTGGCACTGGAGCTGGTACCGGAGCTGGCGCTGGAGCTGGCGGTACCTGGGCTGCCCCCTGAACTACATGCTGCTCGGGCTCTATCTCCACGCTAGCAGCTCTAGCAGGTGCCACTGATCGAGGGCGTCCTCGACCCCTAGCTGGAGTGGGAGGCTCATCCTAGCGTGCTGCCGATGATCTCGTACGAACCATCTGCGGAAGAATGAAGTAGAACAAATGAGATTTCCAGAAACTTCAAGGGTTGTACGCACGACACAGAAGCAATGAAAGAGTCAAATTTCCTAAAATGCCACTATAGCCTCCCAAAGATTGAGTACGGACGTCTCCGCCCCGATCCGTAGGACTCTACTAGACATTGGCTCCTATACTGATGACACCGGTGAACCTAAAGCTCTGATACCAAGTTGTCACGACCCAATTTCTCGGTCATGATGGCACCTATAACCCCCGGTAGGTGAACCAATCCCCGTAGCCCAGAACAGTTAGTAATGGGCTACTATCTAGCAAATAAGAGAACAAGACGAGTAAAATAGATAATATAGATATAAACATATACATATGCGGAAACTAAACCAAACCCCAAGACCTAGTATCATAGTACAGAGCCAAAACTACATACATGGAGTGCAAACGATCCAAAAGAATATATACAGATGTCTCTGAATGGTAATAGAGTACATAAGCAAAGATAAACTAAAGCTAAGCTCGATCGCGCAAGCAGCCTCACCTCAGCCTGAAAGTAGTCCCCGACAGATTCTCCAAGCACGAATCACAACGAATCTAACGGCGATGGCCCACGCTAGGATCTGCACCCAAAGATGCAGGGGGTAGGGGTGAGCACCAAATGCGAAGCATTAAAGGTACCCAGTAGTATCATAGGCGAACTGGCACATATAAGATAAAAGAGGCAGTAATAGACAGAATAGAAGCAAGTAGTCACAGACATGCACGCAAGGCTACACAGGAACTAGCCCAGAGGGAAATCAAAACAGAACCACATAACGCGGCTATAAGCAGAAATTACACACTCAAAGGCCAGGTGAAAGTAACAAACACCGCACCTGGGGTCCCTGCAATAACAGTGTATACAAAATGGAAGTTTTACGAAATGGACGTGTATACCGTAACCTCAAGCTGTAAACGAAGAAGAAGAAAGGTAATAATGAGCATGGCTCAGAGACATGCAATCAAGCCCAACTAATCATCTCATCTCCGCACCCAGCAACTAACAGTCTAGCAGTAACGCAAATTTCATAATTAACCGTAACAGGGAATAATTCTACAAGTAATAGAAACGAGTCTACCTACAGTCACTCGGCCGCCCATACAACCGAGGAACACAACAAGTGAAAACAAACCCTCCAGCATCCCATACTACCGGAGCGTACAATCAGCAAACAGCAAACAAGGGTGGAGCCTCAAACAATGAATGATATGATGCATGAAGATCTCAAGTGCCATGGTATCTCTGTATGTACCTCCTCCGGCGCCGATCCGGCCCAGCAGGTAGGTTCCATGGAAGGACTTTGCCCGTATACCTCTACTCCATCGTATACCCCTCCACCGGCACACGCAGCCCGTAGCCCCTGGCCCGGATGGCAAGGTCCATGGAGGTCCCAGACCCCATACTAAAACTCAGTATCAGAACATGTATCAAGATAGAGACCCAGTCTCGATATCAAGATAGAGACCTAGTCTCGAATATGCATGCCCAGACCCTGTCCAGGACTAAAAATAGTAGGAAAATATCTCAAAACCCCTCCAAGGGTGCCCGGGCGTCGCCGGGTCTAAACAGTAAAAAGTCATCTCAGGTGCTCGGTCCAACCGAGGCTAAAAATCATCTCAAGTAGTAAGAAAACTCAACTAGCACTCCGGCCCTGCCGAGTCTAGCGGATAATCGTAAAACTGATGATTTTAAACCACAAGTGAAATCAACCATTTTCCAAATCATTTCCATCAAAAACGGCCCCCGGGCCATGCAAGGTTCAGAAAATAGTGCCTAGTAGGCCCGAAGCCAAAACCACGTAAAACATGGATAAAACCTCTTTATATGCATGGAAATGATATGATCATACACAACAGCTGCCCAGCAGCTTACAATCAACCTATCGACCCTGCACAGGCCCACAGCTACTCAGCAAGCATAACCAGCCTAGAAGGATATTTCTATGCCCGGGACTCGCGGACATTCCCAAAATCCCACCTTCTATGTTCCAGAGTCAACAAGGCCTCACAGGTCCACAAGGGTAAATAAATAAAATATATCGACAAATACTACAAACAACGGAGGAACAAAAGTAGGCGGATATGAATAAAGCGGTCGAGGTCTGTGGTACCAACCTAATAAACCAACCCAAGGATGCCCATTAATACAATTTTATTCTATATATGCGGAGTCTAGGGAGATTAAATCGTAACCTACCTGTCGTCCGACGACAAGCTGCTGGAACAACGATGTCCAAGCTCGAACCACTCCGAGAAATCCAAAACTAAATCAGAATCGGATTCGGATTTGGGACGGAATAACTTGACGTAAATAATTGACTTACTTTATCAAATATATTTTTCTCACAACAAAACCTCTCACGTGAATGAGTATTTAATACTGTGCATAATTGTATGCAACAGTAATATACATATATGTATAGATACCTTCAGCAAGGTCAAAATGCCCACTTTAATGTACTTAGTATGCAATTTCATCAAATGCTGCCACTTCTAAATATACTAGTGCTGCCTTGACCTTCCACTTACACGTGGGGGTGGAGGTGGCAACCAATTTCCCTCCGTTAGGTATATATTCGGGTATTGCATAAATTCGTGGTAAAATAAATATAGTATTTTAAATATACCATAATTCATAGAAAATTATTTCGAATAAAACCTACTATATTATAATAATAAATTTTAACATAACTAAATTTATTATCTCCGTTAAAATATTACGGAGTATAAAAACTTTATAAAATAAATACGTATACACTTATATCGTATCAAATATATTTTTCAAAGGGTATAATAATATATTTTTTACCAAATTCAACTTTTAAATAAATATTTCAAATACACGCACGATGCTAATAAAATTCTTAAGTTTAGGCTCGTAATTCGCCTACGCACGATTTCGATATTCAAGAATTCTCTCGGGATCCTCCCTAATGTTTTATAACTGTTTCGGAACTGATATGGCATTTTAAAACGTGACGTCGAGGCTTAAATCGCGTTTAACCCGACCCGGTTCGCGACCCGATTTGCAACCCATTTTCTGCCAGACAGTCCGCGGTAAAACAGTCATAACTCTTTGCTCCGAGATTATTTGGACGTGCGATTTTATGCGTTGGAAACTAGACTCGTAGACCTTCGATTTGGTATTTCGGGGGACTTCTAACTCTTTATATATTGGGAGAAAAGTCCTGATACATTTGACCCAAGGTTCAGAAAATTTGTTAAAGGTCTTACGATATCTTTTGTCGATTTGCTTGACTTCAAAACTTAAACGTGGGAATGACCGGAAGGGTCATTACACGATCGAACCTATATATGATCCAGCTCGAAATCGGGCTGCTTCTTTGCACACCTTATCTTTTATTGCTTCAGCTGAAAAGGCAGAGATAAAAATAGATCCTCGATTAAATATTGTTCAAGCTAATGATAAATCCTCTAATATTTCTGATAAGGATATCCCATCTGCGTCTGAAATGGACTTTAACCCTAATGATATTTGATGATGGATGCACATCAAATTGATTTTAGTCCAGGTTCACTGGCAAGAAAGTACATCCAAAATGAATTTTCAAGTGACAAGTGGAACCAGTTTAAAACTTGGTTTTTTGACAGTTATAGTGAAGAAGATCTAAATAACATTTCTCAAGAATTTTATGAGAATTGTGCTTTACATAATCATATCATGTTCTTTGTTCCTTGGTTTATAAACACTTATTTACCTTTATTCATCAATGTTCTCGAACGATCTTATAAAGACAGAACATGTAATATTATAAAAGCTATTTATCCACCGCAGTCATCGTTTATATTGCCTAATAACACAGGTATCACTTTTACTGCTTTTCAAAAATTTGTTGAAAATGATGTAGCAGCTGTTAGCATAACTGAGATTAATAATCTCATCTCTCAAAACAATTATTTGGGACTTTATGTTAAAGTCTTGGGAGAGCATATCAGTTCCGTTGATAGAAAACTGGATGAACTGATGACTTTAGTTATTCAGATAAAAACTAATTTGGAAAATTCTAATCAAGCTTCCACGTCAAAGCAGTTTTCTAAACTCCCTACTCACGTGCAAAGACCCCCTGAGATTCAGGACTTTGTATTCAAACCTCTTTATGACTTAGAAGAACTTTTTGATAAAAAGTTTTATGAACTCGGGGCTAAGCCTATTGATTTGTCCAAAGATTTCGCAACTGATATGGAAAACACTTTTGATTTTAAAAATCAAGTTGATCTGGAAGTCAATACACTTCGTGGTTATCCCAAGAAAAATAGTGGTAATACCAACTTTGCTTATAAACCTAGTATGCAAACATATTATTATTCCAGACCAATCCCTCAAGATGTATTAATTGAGGAACGTGATTGGAACCAGACTAATACCTCTTATAGTGGTACTGAAATCTATGAATGGAACCTAGATGGCCTGACTGATAGACAACTTACTATTCTTGTTCATTAAATGCTTATGTATGCAACTATCTGTAAAAATACTAAAAACACAGATAGAAATATTTGCAAAATGATTATTGCAGGATTCACTGGTCAACTTAGAGGCTCGTGGGATAATTATATGAGTATTGAAGCTAAGGCCGCGATTATAAATGCCACTGCCGACAATGAAGGTGTTGATAACTTAGGAATGGCTTTAACCAGAAACAGAGAAGATGTTGTTTATACACTGGTCTTAACCATTCTAGAACATTTTAATGGTAGATTTACCAACCAGTATGAAACTGTCCATTCCCTATTAAATGGTCTACGATGTAGACATTTAGGAGAATTTAGATGGTATAAAGATACTTATTTGAGTCGAGTAATGGAATTACCCGAAAACGGTCTTGAGCACTGGAAAGCTAAGTTTATAAACGGCTTACCACCATTATTTGCCAAGAGAGTTAAAAGGTCTCTAAGAAATCCGCAAGGAACTATCCCTTAGCAAATTTGATGCCCTAAAAATTGAACATCTGTTTGAAACAAACTCATCTTTGTTTTAGAAATAACTAAACCATTTTGTATTACAACCCTTTTGAAAATATCAAGATGCTTAATATGAATTTCAAAGGTTTTGGAAAATACCAAAATATCATCTATGTAGACAATTATGAAATCCATATAAGGATTGAAAATGTCATTCATAATTTTTTGAAATTCAGAGGGTGCATTTTTCAAACCAAATGGCATGACACACCATTCGTATTGTCCAAACGGGAAATTAAAAGCAGTTCTATAAGTATATTCTTATCAATGACCTGGAGGTAGTCTGCCTAGGGAAGGATCAAGCAGTTCGGCATCCTTAGGTAGTTTAACTACATAAGAATCGAAATATACAAGAATTTTTGCATAGTTTTTCAGACTACATGGTGATAATTTTACCTGAGCAAAAGGCCTGTCAGGAATCTAATACATACTACTTATTGAGCGCATGTGTCTAGCAGTTCTAACCGGGTAGAAGGCGCCCTAATTTTCACTCCTTTTCGGGCTGAAGACCACGGCTGGCCAGACGGAGCCACTAAGGCAAAGCCAATAAGAGTAGTAGTAGATCCGATTGTACCTCGATCTCAGAACCAAGTCGAGAAACCATACTAAAATTCCTTTACATTTAAATAAAGCTTAGATCCGTTCATGGTCTATATAGGAGAGAAGCTAGTTATTTGACATAGATATGAGATCTTTAGCCGGACATAGTCCTGGCTAGGAGAGACGTTACTAAAATTAAAGACAGAAAGAAATTAATTACTCACCTCGGACGTTCGTCACCAAAGCCTATGTTCTGAAGAACTTTCCGGATTTTTGTTTATTTATTGGATCTCAGAATAGTGCTTCAAAGTGAAAGCTTTACAATGATTTACAAACTACGAGAGAGAGCTCTCTGTATTTTTTCTGATTTTAAATCAAATTTTGAAAATATGTTGGCATCGTATAACCTTGAAAGCAGGTCTCTTTTATTTGGAATAGGATATCTTATCCATTTTAAAACCTTGTTTAACGGTTTATAATTAATCACCAACCTGGGAACCGCACGTTCCTTCTAAGCCGCGTTATTAACATAGAAGGCTGTACATGACCAAGGAGACTTGGAAGGTTTTATCAAACCCTTTTGTAAGAGATTATCAATCTCGGTTTTGCAATATTCTACTAACTCAGCGTTCATTTGGCAGGGCCGAGATTTAGTAGGGATATCATCTTCTGCAAATCCTTCTTCGTACGGGAGAGTGATAATGTGCTTCTTTTGATTCTAAAAAGCACTAGGATGATCGGCACAAATATCAACGGCAATCTTCTCAGAAATCAGTTTTATTTTTTCTTGTACTTTGGTGGATTTCAAAGTATCAAATATATTTAAACTAAATAATTCAAATTGCAAAGAATCAATATGCCTTTGTTTCATATTAATTAATGCATTTATATCACGGGAAACAGGATCAGTGATAAAAGTATAACTGATGTTTTGTCCTTTGTAAGTAGCACAAAAACCCTTAGCCGTTAAGTTAATAAAAGGATAAATCGCATTTATGAAAGGGGTTCCGAGTATAATCGGAGGGTATAACTGGTTTTTTACTAAGAAAAAGAAGTGAGGGATACACACTTTATTTTGGCAAATCCGTGTGTTACAAAATTTGTATTTTATATCTAGTGCATGACCTGAAGCAGATCTGACCATATGAGTTATTTTTTCAAAATATTTTGTTGGCACAAGGCCCTCTTGAATACAACTTACGTCGGCCCCGCTATCAATCATAGCTACTTCAGTTATAGAAAAAGTATTATCAATTAAAATGGTGTATTTAACAAACCATTTATGGGCGGTAACGATTTGCATCATTCTTGAAAACATGTTCTGCTTATTATCAATATTGATAGGTTTGGCCAAAGTATTATCTTCAACAATACCTTTACCTTTGCTATCAATTTTCTCAATTTGAGTAAGGCGGTGATCACATATAATCTGATTTTGTTTAAGCGCCTTGATCTCTTTTTTTAAGTTTTCAATTTCTCCTTTTAAATCATAAAAATAAGTATCTCGTATAACAACAGGCTGCCCGGAAAGTCTATTATTAACTTCAGACAAAGAATAAGGTGTAGAATAATCCAATTCAAAATCATTTTTCGATCCAAAAGAGTTTGAGGAACTGACTTTATTATTAGCAGCCAATTGAATGTTTTTTTCTCGCAGATTATTATTGGTTACTTCCTTTAGTAGTTCTATTACATTATCAGAAGTAATGGTAAGCATGTTCATATCTTCAAATTGCGATTGTAATTTATAAAATTCATTATTTTCGCAATGACACATATCGCCTTGGCATTTACAAGCTTCTGCCGTATTTGTCTGGTTATTTCCAGAAGATTCTGGTTGATCCATTTGCTCCTGTGAACTAGAATCAGAATCATAATCTGACTCAGAATCTGAGGTGTATAGAAAGCTGTAGATCCTATCATGAATATCTTCATCTAATTCTAAGGTTTTAAGCTTTTCGAGATTATAATTGGGTGCTATGTGACCAAATTTTCCACACTTATAGCATTTGATCTTTGCGATATCTCGCCTAGACCTATTTTTTGTAAATCTATGAGACTTACGATGAGCTTTTCGTTCTTCTCTTTCTTCCTTAGACCTACGTCTAGATCTTTTCTTCCGATAAGGTTTACTATGATCTAAATCCCTAGATTTTCTGTGCTTATTAGCAGTGGTATCTGGTAACCCGAACTGGGTACAAAAATCTCCTAACTGGGATCTTTCTCTAAGCTTATCAATCTTAAGTTGTCTGGATAGTTTTAATTCGTTGCACAAGTTGATACCCTCTTTAGTGCAAGCTCCTATAAGTTTTCCATAGGTGTAAGCGCCGTAAGGGATAGTTCCTTGCGGATTTCTTAGCCATACGTATAATTTTTTGTTATTGTGAAAGTTTTATTTTTGTAGGTAAGGATAATAACACAATAAAAAATAACAAACATCAATATTATTTAATATCACCAATTAGATGTTATTAAATTATTTATGCACCTAACAAAATACTATATTATCTTATAAAGTGAGAGTGTATGTGTTAAAAATTACTCATTCCTATATCATTAACACAAACAAGCAATTAATATGATTCTCTTAAATCTTTTATGCTTACATTTCATATATAATACTATAATTCAATTGCAACTCAATAAAATTAAGATATTAAATTTCAGGAATTTTTTTATTATAGCTTAAAATGCACATCCATGGCAAAACAATATATATAAAGGACTACTTATTTTTGTGGTGAATTTTTTCATATGTAGTAATTTAATTTATGAAATAATTTTTAAATTTATTTTGCTTGATGTTTTAGAGTATATTAAATCACCATATTATTATTATATCATTATGTAATATTTGTTTTCATATATTTATGTATAATATTGATTGAAAATTTATAATATATATTTTTTAATTAAATAAAATTAAAAATTTAATTAAAATTTTATAATAGATATTTAAAATAATTTCTCTTGATAAAATAATCTTAATAGTAAAAGTCAATTGATATCTGTCTTTTTTCGTAATTTATCTTTCAAAAGCACTTTTTAAAAATAGTTAGTAAACACAATCCATTTATTAAAAACACTTTTCAAATGAATTAGCCAACACAAATTGCTTTTTTTCAAAGCACTTTAAAAAGTTATTTTTATAAAAGTGCTTCTCAGAATAATTTTTTTTTTAATCGCTAGGCCAAACAAGCTCTTAACTATTAGGGCTGTTTGGAAAGTCACCCTGGGAATTGAATTTGGTGTTATTGGGTGTAATTACACAGTTTGGTACGTTTGGTTGGCCAGGTAATTACTTCGTCAGCAAGTAATTGGGTGTAATTGACAAAGGTAATTACACTCTCCTATTCACAAGGGAGAATTGTGAATTGTTGGTAATTACATGGTATAATTACAAGCTGATTACTTTCTAATTTCGTCCTTTTATTTCTATTTTTATTTTTTTATTTTAATTTATTTTTTATTTATATTATTTTAAATTCTTTTTATTTTTATTATTCTAATAATTTTAAAATATATATTTTTTATTTTTATTATTTATATTTCAGTTCCTTCTCATTTCTAAACCTTTACTTCTTGTGATTCCATGCAATTGTTCTTATTATCTATTACATATTTGTTTTATGTTTATTTTTTTCATTTAGCATAATTTAGTTACTATTCTAATTTTTTAAATTAAAGTAGAATTCATTGTTGAATAAGGTTATAGACTTAGGTTTTCCTTTTTCTTTTGAATCATATTTAGATACGTTATATTGAAATTTGACATAAGAGTATTATGTTAACTTTTTTGTTTTGAATTTTGAACTTATGTTATATTTTAAGTTCCAATTTATTTGTTCTACTAGTATTGACTTGATATTTCAAATTGCAAGCCATTCATTTTTTAGTTAGAATTAATAGATTATCTTTTTGTCAAATATTTTAATAATTTTATCACATTATATTTTATAATATTAATTTTTGTTAAACATGCATTTCATGATGTTCTTAAAAATCATGTACTTTAAGTTTTTAATCATGATTAATTTAATTAAAATATACTAATTTGAAAAATATAAATTAATTAGTTTTTTATAATATTAGTTCAGAATATATATTTATTAATTAATATATTTCAAAAGACAATATATATATATATATATATATATATATATATATATCTTAAATATTTAATTTAATATTATTTATAAAGGCTCTTATTTGTTTAGTATAAATTTTTAGTTTTTGATAATTAATTTTTATTTTAAAATTTTAATATAACCATGTGATTACACTTGTGCAACTAAACAGTACACTTATAGTTACATTATAATTATATTGTGGCAATTAAATAGGTCGTTGTAATTACTAAGCTGGATAATTACTAGGCTGATAATTACATCAATTCTAATTATCAGGTGGCTTTTCAAACAGACCCTTAGTTTTTGGGTAAAATGTTTGTTTCTTTTCAATTTTCCGCCAAAGAGCATATGCGGCGGAACAAATTTTACCCTCTTTTATTTATCATTTTTGGCTCTAGGTTTTTCCTTTCAATTTGGTGTCTCTTTTCCTTAGTTTTGGAGGTTGATTCTTCTTCTTCTTATTTGCAATTGTATTTACTTTACAATCTTGTTTTTTCATACGGTTCTTGTTCCTTTTTGTTTGTGCTTTTAGCATATTTTTATCGTCTTAAGGCCATCAAAGATATCTATAAAGCAGTTACGCCTACTTCTATCCAAGGTTTGGGATAATTTATTTTTATCTGGTGTTTGGGTTTATGGGTTTTGAGTTTTGGTGTTAAATTTACACAATATTGCTATCTTGTGCTAGTTCTACCCAAATCCCTCTTCGCCCATGTCTACCATTTTCGACCTTTTAGGAATTTTATTGGGTTAACTTATTTTTATTTGGTGTTTGAATTTATGGGGTTTTGAGTTTTGTTGTTAAATTTGCATAAAGCTTCAATGTTACGTCGAGTTCTACTCAACCCCCTCCTCATTTTTTTTCTAGGTACACTTTACCCTTCCCAGACCCCACTTTGTTGTTGTTATATTTTTTTTTGGAGTTCAGCATTGAGGGTGTTTGGACTTTGCTGCTATATTTTCCTGAAGTAATTAAATTCTGCTGGTTCTTCAGTTATCAAATTATTTTTCTTGCATTTGATATTTAACTTTCATGTTTGTGTATACTGATTGGCTAACAAATGGGTGATTAAATGTGACTATGTTGTGTTATTTGGTAACCCAACGACAAAAACACATGAACATTTACACACAAAGCTACAATATTCTCCGAGCAAAGACATGACGCGAACCCAAGATTTGAACTCTATGTGTTCACCTTTAAGGTTCTTATCATTGAATCCATTGTATTTTTTACATTATGGGTTTATATATAATATTTGTTGCAATATTGATGATTCTTTACACATAAATTTAATGTTTCATATTGACAATACTAGATTCAGATGAACTTGATACCAATAGGCTACATCTGCCTCCATATGTGCTTATAAATTCTCTATTTTAGATTAATAAAACGAGGTTGTTATGTCAAAATTAATTAAATATAAAAGAGAATGGATTGATACTAGTCCAATACTATCAAAATTAACAGTACTTTTTCTTGATTCTAATGCTAGCTTACATTGATAGTACTTCTTCTGGATTCTAAGGTCAATCGATCAAAACTAAAATGTAATCATTTCATGGGGTCAAAAGCATTTGTAGCTGCTCGTGCTGAAATTATAAGTTATATAATTTTTGTTTTTTCGCTAGTGGTATTTTAGTGATGAAATTTTGTGAACACCTTCTTTTTGTGAAAAAGTAGATTTTCTGAATAAGAAGGATCCTTCAACATGACAATAAGCACAACCTCATACATGAGTCTCGGAGATACGCTAACTATACTAAATGTTCTGTGGATTTCTAGCCAGCAAACATCTAGTTGTTTGTCTGCTGGAAGATGTATATCACTGCATGAACAGTAAAAACATCATTTTAGGCTCTTTTAGTTTGCTAGTCTTCAGTAGTGATTCTGGCTATGAAATAGGACTAAGCTTGTACATGTTCATGATTAACCAACATTGCCCTTGTGGGAATGTGAAGATTTTTATAAGTAGGATAATGAAAGCCCAAAATACTGAAATAAAGAATAACATCCATTCCTGTAATTTTTTCCACACCAAATTAGGAAGATAGGAACTTGCTGGTTTAAAGAAAAAATGATTCGTGTTGTAATGAATACACTGCATGCCTGATCTCAAACTCTTTTAGGGGATGAAGTATCTAAATGTTGTCATAGTAAGCCAACAATAATAGTTGTTGCTATGATTTGAGTTATCCGAAGATGGCTGAAGTACTCGTGTCTTCGCTCCTTAATACCTCTTGTGAAAAGAACTGATAATTGTTGAACCCATGTTGGATTAGAATCATTTGAATTAGACCAACTCTGCACTTTGGGATCTTCCGCTACTTCATCAAAGCTACGAAAACCTTTAAGCATGTGGTGCATGTTTTATAGTATAGCTTAGGGAACATGAAAGTCTTAGTTAATTTAACTGCTGAATGTTGATTATCATTAGGCTTGAGTTCAATGTGAGAACATATTGAGGTTGATGCATGGCATCATATGGTATAGTACTGCTCTTGCCCTTTTTATAGTAAATCTATAGCATTAACAGATCTTCTAAAGATTGGAATTGCACTCTTTAGTTAGTTTCATCTTAGTTTGTGTATTGAGTAAAGTTTGTCCTTGATGTATTCTTCTTTTTTGTTTGGGATACTGTAGGTGCCATGTGGTCAATGGCATATATCCGCGAGAAACTGTCAAATACAGTAAGTTTCCTTGGCCTTTTCAGTATATATCATCTGTTTTATCTATCCAACTTGAAAAACCTTTTGAGATAAATTGACTTCACTGCTTTGTCATTATGGAGTTTTCCCTGTTCCACTCAAACAGACTAGAGTTAAAACTGAAATTGGAAATGATTTTCCTGCTGAAGTTTGTTTTTGATGTAATTCGATCAATTTATCTATGTGAAAATATCTTCCAGGCTACGTTTGAAGCAGTAGCTCTTCGTTGTTAACTACTTGAAACTCAATGTAATTCTTATCACATGAGAATTGGATATCTTATCTAATAAAAATTGAAAGTTTACTTTTCAGGTTTATATCATTTTGCGGGGAAATAATAGTCCGCGTATCAAAAAAATAGTCTCTGTATTTTTTATTTTGAAGGAGGAAGCTGCTAGTGTCCAACATGATTTACAGAAACTATTAAATGCAGTTGAAGTCGTGGTAGAAAATCAACAATCTCAGATACAAACATTAATTCACAGTTGGATATTGTATTGGCACGCAAAAATGATATTTTGAAACAACTACAACATTTTATGAGCTCATCTGGATCAAGGTTAAAATTAGGATACTTTAAATTATAAATTTTATGATAGTTCTTTTTAATAAATAAATAACAACTTTGTAGTTTTTAGCACCTAACTTAATTTCCGTTTCATGATACAGTGATCACTTAGCCATATAAAGTTATCCATTGAGGTTCAACTAATAACTACATATTTCTTTCCTCATTAATTTTATTTTTCAAAATTTTGTTTTTATTTCACCAATTATACCTTGGGTTGGGCATAAATCACAAAAAATTTAATTATCAAATCAAATCGAAGTTCTAAGTGATATTTCAACTGTCTTTGCTATTTACTGTATTTTTAGGTTAGCTTGTTCCTGAACTAGTAATTTGTTGTTTTCTCTGTTTTATCTATTTTTTATTTATAAAAGATATTACATTGGTATAGCTGATAGTCAGGTTACATAATCGACATCACATACACAAATTTGAGGTATTTTATGCTTTATTTCTACATTTATTGTGACTAGTTAGAGTTTATATATACACACATGCTTGGTTGGAGTTTATCTTTCATTGACATGCCATGTGTACTATCTTTACCATTGAACCAAAGATCTAAGGGCTTCACATTTTAGTTGATCTTGTAGTAATGACTTTGTATTCCTTGGCTATTACAGACGTGTTAATTTCATCTTGATGCGGAACATTTATACTTAAGAATGTATCTTGGAGAAGAGGTGCCAACAAAGCATCTATGGAAATCAAGGTGCCTAATAGCATAGAAGAGGGGCCATAGAAATTTAAAAGCAATTCTTCTTTCTTTTTTCTTGAAAACCTTATGTGAGGAGCCCACTATTTTCTTTTTGTCCAGATACACCAAAAAATACAAGCAGGGATCATCATCCATACTTTCCTGATGGGTTTTTCGACCTTCCATGAGCTCCAGCTAATCAATGCATCTTTAATGCTACTTGACATAACCCATTTTAGACCAAAAACTGAGATGAACATGTTCCATATGCCTGTGACGGCTGTACAATGAAGAAGAAGATGTTTGTTGGTCTCCAGAGCCTGGTGACACATGAAACAGATGTTGACAATGTAAATTTTCCTCCTGATGAGATTGTCTTGGGTGAGGGTGTCTTCATGAAGGGCTAGCCAGATATAACAAATCCCCCTTGGTGGGTAACTTGGTTTCCCAGTCTAACTTTCCTGGCCAATTAGCTAGCATTTCATTTTGGGCACATAGTGAATGACATGCTGTCACGACCCGATTTCTCGGTCATGATGGCACCTACAACCCCCGGTAGGTGAACCAATCCTCGTAGCCCAGAACAGTTAGTAATGGGCTACTATCCAGCAAATAAGAGAATACGATGAATAAAATAAATAACAGGGATATAAATATATACATATGCGGAAACTAAACAAAACCCCAAGACCTGGTATCATAGTACAGAGCCGAAACTACATATATGGAGTGCAAAATAAACCAAAACTATATATACAAATGTCTCTGAATGGTAATAGAGTACATGAAGCAAAAGATAAACTAAAGCTAAGCTCCGATCGCCAAGAGCTCACCCTCAGCCTGAAGTAGTCCCCAATAGATCTCCAAGCACGAATCACAACGATCTAACGGTGATGGCCCACGCTAGGATCTGCACCCAAAGATGCAGGGGGTAGGGGTGAGCACCAAATGCGAAGCATAAGGTACCCAGTAGGTATCATAGGCCGACTGGGCACATATAAGATAAAAGAGCAGTAATAGACAGAATAGAAGCAATCAGTCACAGAAATCAACGAAAGGTACACAGGAACTAGCCTAGAGGAAAACCAACAGAACCACATATGAGGCTAGTAAGCAGGATATACACACCAAAGGCACAGGTGAAAGTAAGAAATAACGCACCTGGGGTCCTTGCAATAACAGTGTATATAAAATAAGTTTACGAAATGGACGGTATACCGGTAACCTCAAGTGTAAGAAGAAGAGAGAAAGAGTAATAATAGGCATGCTCAAAGACATGAATCAAACTCAACTAATCACACAATCTCATACTTATCCATAATAGAGAACAATTCTGCAAGTAAATAGCAAAAGTCTACCTACAGTCCCTCGGCCGCCCATACAACCGAGGAACACAAACAAGTGAAAACAAACCCTCCGGCATCCCATACTACCGGAGCGTGCAATCAGCAAACAGCAAACAAGGGTGGAACCTCGAACCATGAATGATATGATGCATGAAGATCTCAAGTGCCATAGTATCTCTGTATGTACCTCCTCCGGCGCCGATCCGGCCCAGCAGGTAGGTTCCATGGAAGGACTCTGCCCGTATACCTCTACTCTCCCGTATACCCCTCTTTCCGCACACGCAGCCCGTAGCCCCTTGCCCGGATAGCAAGGTCCATGGAGGTCCCAGACCCCATACTCAAACTCAGTATCAGAACATGTATCAAGATAGAGACCCAGTCTCGATATCAAGATAGAGACCCAGTCTCGAATATGCATGCCCAGACCCTGTCCAGGACTAAAAATAGTAGGAAAATATCTCAAAAAACCCCTCCAAGGGTGCCCGGGCGTAGCCGGGTCTAAACCGTAAAAAGTCATCTCAGGTGCTCGGTCCAACCGAGGCTAAAATCATCTCAAGTAACAAGAAAACTCGACTAGCACCCCGGCCCTGCCGAGTCTAGCGATAATCATAAAACTGATGATTTTAAACATAATTTTACTTTCTTGCCCAAAAATCTCCACAAGTGAAATCAACCATTTCCAAATCATTTCCATAAAAAATGGGCCCCCCCGGCCATGCAAGGTTTAGAAAATAGTGCCAGTAGGCCCGAAGCCAAAACCACAGTAAAACATGGATAAAACCTCTTTATATGCATGGAAATGGTATGATCACACACAATAGCTTCCCCGCAGCTCACAATCAACCTATCGACCTTGAACAGGCCCACAGCTACTCAGCAAGCATAACCAGCCTAGAAGGATAATTCTATGCCCGGGACTCGCGGACATTCCCAAAATCCCACCTTCTATGTTCCAGAGTCAACAAGGCCTCACAGGACCACAAGGGTAAATAAAATATATCCGCAAATACTACAAGCAACGGAGGAATAAAAATAGGCGGACATGAATAAAGCGGTCGAGGTCTGTGGTACCAACCTAATAACCAACCCAAGGATGCCCATTAATACAATTTTATTTTATATATACGGAGTCTAGGGAAAATAAACCGTAACCTACCTGTCGTCCGACGACAAGCTACTAGAACAACGATGTCCAAGCTCGAACCACTCCGAGAAAATCTAAAACTAAATCGGAATCGGAATCGGATTTGGGACGGAATAACTTAACGTAGATAATTGATTTACTTTTCGAAATTAACCACAAAGTTTTCCTCTCACAATACTCCTTACGTAACCAATGTGATGTACAGTAGTATGCAAATTATGCACAATTCTTAATTTCATAAGTAAGGCATATATAAGTTAGGCAGCATAGTGATAGGATTAGTGGCTATATAGGTGTCAAAGTTTAGTGCACATAAATGTGGTGCACCTCTCCACCACTTCCACGTGGAAGTGGTGGTGCCACCATAATATTATATATCTCGTTATATATATATTCGGGTATTTCGTAAATTCGTGGTAAAATAAATATAAAATTTTAAATACACCATAATTCATAGAAAATTATTTCGAACAAAACCTACTATATTATAATAATAAATTTCAACATAACTAATTTTACCATCTCCGTTAAAATATTACGGAGTATAGAAACCTTATAAAATAAATGCATATATACTTATAACGTATCAAAAATATTTTCCATAAACCTTTAAAATATTTTAAAAAGGTAATAATAATATAATTTTTACCAATTTCAACTTTTAAATAAATATTTCAAATACACGCACGATGCTAATAAAGTTCTTAAGTTTAGGCTCGTAATTCGCCTACGCACGATTTCGATACTCAAGAATTCTCTCGGGATCCTCCCTTATTTTTTATAACTGTTTCGGAACTGAAATGGCATTTTAAAACGTGACGTCGAGGCTTAAATCGCGTTTAATCCGACCCGGTTCGCGACCCGATTCGCAACCCGTTTTCTGCCAGACAGTCCGCGGTAAAACAGTCATAACTCTTTACTCCGAGATCGGTTGGACGTGAGGTTTTGTGCGTTGGAAACTAGACTCGTAAACCTTCGATTTGGTATTTCGGGGGACTTCTAACTCTTTATATACA
Source organism: Jaltomata sinuosa (assembly GCA_003996215.1). Taxonomy (NCBI): domain Eukaryota; kingdom Viridiplantae; phylum Streptophyta; class Magnoliopsida; order Solanales; family Solanaceae; genus Jaltomata; species Jaltomata sinuosa. The sequence goes on from QJPP01003715.1 coordinate 19,068, forward strand.
GGGAGAAAAGCCCTGACACATTTGACCCAAAGTTCAGAAAATTTGTTAAAGGTCTTACGATATCTTTTGTCGATTTGCTTGACTTCAAAACTTAAACGTGGAAATGACCGGAAGGGTCATTACATCATCCACTACTAAAAAGGGCTTTCGTCCTCGAAAGTCAAGGTCAAGGGGTACCTGAAGGCTAAAATAGCTGCGGATACTGATCCCGCATATCTCTCTCGGTCTCCCAGGTAGCCTCCTCGACTGGACGGTGCCTCCACTGAACCTTAACAACCGGGATCTCTCGAGACCTCAATCTCCTGACATCTCTGGCCAAAATAGCTGCCGGCTCCTCAACAAAGGCTAAACCCTCATCCAACTGAACTGAATCCCACTGCAACACATGAGACTCATCTGGGATATACCGACGCAACATCGAAACATGAAACACAGGATGTATAGCTGAAAACATCGGAGGTAAGGCTAACTGATAGGCAACGCTACCAACCCTCTGCAGAATCTCAAACGGCCCAATGTACCTGGGGCTAAGCTTGCCCCACCTACCAAATCTCATCACGCCTTTCATGGGCGATACCCGAAGAAACACCAAGTCACCGACACTAAACTCCAAGGCACGAAGCCTACGATCAGCATAACTCTTCTGCCTGCTCTGAGCTGCCCGAAGTCTATCCTGAATCACTCGGACTCGGTCTAAGGAATATCGAAGCAAATCTGTGCTCTGTGGCCCAGCACTAAAACCATCAAACCAACCTACCGGTGATCTGCAACGCCTGCCATACAAAGCCTCAAAAGGTGCCATGCCGATACTCGAATGGAAGCTGTTATTATAAGCAAACTCTGCCAAGGGAACAAACTGATCCCAAGAACCTTCAAAGTCAAGAATACAGGCCCGAAGCATGTCCTCCAGAATATGAATGGTCCTCTCAGACTGGCCATCTGTCTGAGGGTGGAAAGCGGTACTAAGGTGAACCTCTGTACCCAAATCTCGCTGAAT
>QJPP01003716.1:0-85561 GCA_003996215.1 Jaltomata sinuosa
TGTATGCGCTACCTCAGAAGGCCGCTCTCAAATCACACCCAAAAGCTGTAATAGTAATCCCCGAATATCTGGAGACGGAGCTGCGGCTGGAGCTGGCACATAAGTGCGCACTGGAGCTGGTACTGGAGCTGGCGCTGGAGCTGGTGGTACCTGGGCTGCCCCCTGAACCACATGTTGCTCGGGCTCTATCTCCACGCTAGCAGCTCTAGCAGGTGCCACTGTTCGAGGGCGTCCTCGACCCCTCGCTGGAGTGGGAGGCTCATCCTCGCGTGCTGCCGATGATCTCGTACAAACCATCTGCGGAAGAATGAAGTAGAATAAATGAGATTTCTAGAAACTTCAAGGGTAGTACGCACGACACAGAAGCAATGAAAGAGTTAAATTTCCTAAAATGCCACTGTAGCCTCCCAAAGATTGAGTACGGACGTCTCCGCCCCGATCCGCAGGACTCTACTAGACATTGGCTCTTATACCGATGACACTGGTGAACCTAAATCTCTGATACCAAGTTGTCACGACCCGATTTCTTGGTCATGATGGCGCCTACAACCCCCCAGTAGGCAGACCAATTCCCGTAGCCCAGAACAGTTAGTAATGGGCTACTATCTAGCAAAAAGGAAACAAGACGAATAAAATAGATAACAGGGATATAAATATATTCATATGCGGAAACTAAACCAAACCCCAAGACCTGGTATCATAGTACAGAGCCAAACTACATACATGGAGTGCAAATAAACCAAAACTATATATACAGATGTCTCTGAATGGTAATAGAGTACATGAAGCAAAAGATAAACTAAAGCTAAGCTCTGATCGCCAAGAGCTCACCCTCAGCCTGAAGTAGTCTCCAACAGATCTCCAAGCACGAATTACAACGGTCTAACGGCGATGGCCCACGCTAGGATCTGCACCCAAAGATGCAGGGGGTAGGGGTGAGCACCAAATGCGAAGCATAAGGTACCCAGTAGGTATCATAGGCCGACTGGGCACATATAGGATAAAAGCGCAGTAATAGACAGAATAGAGCAAGCAGTCACAGAAATCAACGCAAAGGTCACAGAACTAGCCCAGAGGGAAATCAAACAGGAACCACATTGTTGAGGCTAGTAAGCGAATAATACACACCATAGGCACAGCGTTGAAAGTAAGAACACACCTGGGATCCTCTGCAATAACAGTGTATACAAAATTAAGTTTAACGAAATGGGACGGTTATACCGGTAACCTCAAGTTGTAAGAAGCAGAAGAGAAAGAGTAATAATAGGCATGCTCAAATACCATGAATCAAACTCAACTAATCATACCAATCTCATACTTACCCATATAGAGAACGATTCTATTAAGTAAAAAGCAAAAGGTCTACCTACAGTCCCTCGGCCGCCCATACAAACCGAGGAACACAAACAAGTGAAAACAAACCCTCCGGCATCCCATACTACCGGAGGTCAATCGCAAACGAAACAAGGGTGGAACCTCGAACCAGAATGATATGATGCCATGGAAGATTCAAGTGCCATTAGTATCTCTGTATGTACCTCCTCCGGCGCCGATCCGGGCCCGCATGGTAGGTTCCATGGAAGGGACCTCTGCCCGTATACCTCTCCTCCACCATATACCCCTCCTCCGGCACACGCAGCCCGTAGCCCCTGGCCCGGATAGCAAGTCCATGGAGGTCCCAGACCCCATACTAAAACTCAGTATCAGAACATGTATCAAGATAGAGACCCAGTCTCGATATCAAGATAGAGACCCAGTCTCGAATATGCATGCCCAGACCCTGTCCAGGACTAAAAATAGTAGGGAAAATATCTCAAAAACCCCTCCAAGGGTGCCCGGGCGTAGCCGGTCTAAACAGTAAAAAGTCATCTCAGGTGCTCGGTCCGACCGAGGCTAAAAATCATCTCAAGTAACAAGAAAACTCAACTAGCACCCCGGCCCTGCCGAGTCTAGCGATAATCATAAAACTGATGATTTTAAACATAATTTTACTCTCTTGCCCAAAAATCTCCACAAGTGAAATCAACCATTTCCAAATCATTTCCATAAAAAACGGGCCCCCCGGGCCATGCAAGTTTTAGAAAACAGTGTCAGTAGGCCCGAAGCCAAAACCACAGTAAAACATGGATAAAAACCTCTTTATATGCATGGAAATGGTATGATCACACACAATGGCTGCCCCGCAGCTCACAATCAACCTATCGACCCTGCACAGGCCCACAGCTACTCAGCAAGCATAACCAGCCTAGAAGGATAATTCTATGCCCGGGACTCGCGGACATTCCCAAAATCCCACCTTCTATGTTCCAGAGGCAACAAGGCCTCACAGGACCACAAGGGTAAATAAATAAAATATATCGACAAATACTACAAACAACGGAGGAACAAAAGTAGGCGGTTATGAATAAAGCGGTCAAGGTCTGTGGTACCAACCTATTAAACCAACCCAAGGATGCCCATTAATACACTTTTATTTTATATATACGGAGTCTAGGGAAATTAAACTGTAACCTACCTGTCGTCCGACGACAAGCAGCTAGAACAACGATGTCCAAGCTCGAACCACTCCGAGAAAATCCAAAATTAAATCAGAATTGGAATCGGATTTGGGACGGAATAACTTGATGTAGATAATTAATTTTCTTTTCGATGTTCCCGTACCACACCGCTTGGATAACCCACAAATTCTCTCTTACACAATATATAACAACAGTGTTGTAGCAGCTATGTAGCTTAATGAATTGTTGAGAGGAATGTAACTGCTTAGTGAATATATTCACTAATTACTTATAAGTTAGGCAGCAATTTGTTAAAGATGATGCCAACTCAATATGCCACCCTTCACTTGGTAAGTGTTGTGTTAGCCCTCCACTTCCACGTGGAAGTGGAGGTGGCAACTAACTCGACCCGTTAAGTATATACTCGGATATTGCATAAATTCGTGGTATAATAAATATAATATTTTAAATATACCATAATTCATAGAAAATTATTTCAAACAAAACCTACTATATCATAATAATAACTTTCAACATAGCTAAATTTACTATCTCCGTTAAAATATTACGGAGTATAAAAACCTTATAAAATAAATACATATATACTTATAACGTATCAAAAATATTTTCCATAAACCTTTAAAATATTTTGAAAAGGCAATAATAATATAATTTTTACCAAAATTCAACTTTTAAATAAATATTTCAATTACACGCACGATACTTATAAAGTTCTTAGGTTTAGACTCGTAATTCGCCAACGCACGATTTTGATACTCAAGAATTCTCTTGCGATCCTCCCTTATTTTTTATAACTGTTTCGGAACTGAAATGGCATTTTAAAACGTGACGTCGAGGCTTAAATCGCGTTTAACCCGACCCGGTTCGCGACCCGGTTCGCAACCCATTTTCTGCCAGACAGTCCGCGGTAAAACAGTCATAACTCTTTACTCCGAGATCGGTTGGACGTGAGGTTTTGTGCGTTGGAAACTAGACTCGTAAACCTTCGATTTGGTATTTTGGGGGACTTCTAACTCCTTATATATTGTGAGAAAAGCTCCGAGACATTTGACCCAAAGTTCAGAAAATTTGTTAAAGGTCTTACGATATCTTTTATCGATTTGCTTGACTTCAAAACTTATACGTGGAAATGACCGGAAGGGTCATTACAGATCTTGTGCAGGGCCAGTAGGAATGTTTGTGAGCCGTTGGGCTAATTTATATTTGTGTGCGAGCATATCATCCATGAAAAAGGTTTTTCCCTGCATGTTTTACTTCGATTTTGGCTGCGAGCCGCTTTAGATGATTTTCCTAAACTTGCATGACCCCGGGGGCCTGTTTTTGGTATACTTGATGATAAAAATGGGATTATGGATGACTTCGCACTTGATTTCCTACTAATACTAGGCTCTGTTGGGAAGAGCACTAGACCTGATTTTCTACTGATACGAGGCTCAGCTGAGCAAAGTACTAAACTTGATTCCCACTGATACTAGGCTCTGTCGGGCAGGGCACTAGACTTGATTTCTGACTGATTTAGCCCCGAATACGCTCTAGGCGCCCTTTGAGAGGGTTATTGAGACTTTAATCACTGATTTAGACCCGAGTATACTTTGGGCACCCTTTGAGAGGGTCTTTTGAGATTACTACTACTATTTTAGACCCGGGTCGAAGCCGGGCATGTACTACGAGGTTACGATTATTGAGTTACACTTGAGGTTTACGATTTTGTATGTGGTCGAGGGGTATACCTCCATGGACCCCTGTCATTCCGGGGCCACAGGCTATGGGCCGACGCAGCATGCCAGGAGGGGGGTGTACGGCATAGGAGAGGTACACGGGAAAGAGCCTTCCATGGATCCTTCATGTATTGGGCCTTATAGGTACCGGAGGGGGTAACATACGGGTACTATTACACCAGATTCATCATCATCATGCATATTTCACTCGAATTCCACCCTTGTTTGCTGTGTGTTCAGTGTACGCTCCAGTTGTATGAGCGGTTGGAGGGTTTGTTTTCACTTGATTGTGTTCCTTGGTTGTATGGGCGGCCATTGGGTCTGTAGGTAGTTTAGATTACTCTTGTCGCTTTATAGCGATGGTTATGGTCCTTGTTTCTTGGTGATTTAGCGGTTATTAGCCTGTTGAAGCTCCGATTGTGGGATTTTGATTATTGAGAGGGCTAGGGAGTCCTATCTTATTGAGGCACTTTTGTGTGGCCTTCTGAGTTGATTGTGAGTTTCTGGTTCCATTCTTATCAGGATTTGGGTAGTATTTCTCGGTTATTGTGGGTTAGTTATTCTATCCTAGGGTTGTACTTGAGAGGTGGATTCCTGTTTATGCTAGCTTGAAGTTGGATTGGTGTTATGAATTCCTTATGCTTGTTGATTCCATCTTGAGTATGCTAGACTGTTTTCCTTCTTTTCCTTTTATTTGAGGTTATCGGTATACCGTCATGTTCCTGACTCTCTCTCCTTTATATACTATTGTTGCAAGGATTCCAGGTGTGTTCTTCTTCCTTACACGTGTGTTTCTGTGTTATGTATATGTTTGTGCTAGCATGTATACTTGTAACTCTTGGTTGATTGCTCCTTGTGCTAGTTCCTTGTGCTTCTTCCTTGCTTCCGTGACTGCTTTTTGTATTCTGCTAATTACTATTTTATATCTTATATGCGCATCGACCGATGATGCCTACTGAGTACCCATTGTCTTGGTGCTCATACTACACTTCTGCACTTCTTGGTGCAGATATTATTTGAGCTTTTGCCGTTGATCACGTTGGAGGCTCGTGCAGCTTTTGGGAGGTTCGAGACTAGGGTGAGCACCTAACTGCCGGGGATTTACCACATCCCATCTTTTGTACTGATACTCTTTGTATATTCGGAGACAGTTGTACTTATCTTTTGTTACTTCTAGCACTTGTACTCTATTAGAAGCTTCTGTACTGTCGATACCAAGTCTTGGAGTTGGTGTAGTTTGCTTTATGTATATATTCGGGTTATTTGCCTCGCATTGTCTATCTTTACATTCTACTTCCGCTTAATTTCTGCCTATTGTGCTTGTTGGTTAGGTAGTAGCCCATTACTAACCGTTCTGGGCTACGGGGATTGGTTCGCCTACTGGGGGTTGTAGGTGCCATCATGACTTGAGAAATCGGGTCGTGACATATTTCTATTTATTTTGATTTTAATAGATTTTAATATTAAAAGCATTTATTAAAAAGTTAATTTCTTATTCCAAAATAATAAAAATAATCATGAAAGCAACTTTGTTTCTACATGTAACAATTATCTTAATGTCAAACTTTAAATTACACTAATAAATTCTTTTGATACTGAACTCTAAATCTTATGCAGTAAAAGAAAACTTTGAATCTTACTCCACAAAATAACTAATATATATGCTTTCCTTTTTCAACCTTTTAACCAATATATATGCTTTCTTTTTTCAACCTTTTAGAATTTTAATATTAAACTTTTTTTTTTAAATTTTTATCATAATTGATATTAAAAAAAAACTTAAATAGAAAAATAAAAAATTAAATTTCTTGTGCAGTAATCGTTTGATGAATACATTATCAAATTAATAATTTCTTGATACCCCAACATTGTTTTTTTCTTTTAGTCACTGAATTTAATATTTTCTTTGAAGTAAATAAAAAATTAGTGATACATCATTTTTAAGACGGTTTTAATAGTCAAGAAACAAACTTTAGTAGTGGTCATATTATGTAACATAATACTAAAAATTTATCTACATAGTATTCCTTAAAATCATTTTTAGGAATAAAAAATTAACACATTTTATTTTAAATTAGTTCAAAATTTTCTTTTTAAAATATGTCCAAACAAGCTTAGCACTTATAATGTTTGTTTATTATTGTTTGTCAGAAGTTAGCAAATTGCAATTCTTCATTTTGATACAATTACAATATATATCCTTATGGGCCCATAACAAAAGAAAAGACATGTATGGATTCTTCTAGAATTTCATTTTGATGATTAATTATACAATTGTTATTTTTCCTTAAAATGAAGTTAGAATTACTAAAATGCCCTTGGTTGTCCTTCTCATAACTCTTCTATATAATAGAAATTTGATGGTATTAACTTGTTGATATTATTTTTATAAAAAATTAGATTTTCAAGACCCATCAATGCCCGTTTACGAGCTAAATATTGCAAGTTTAGTTTATCTTTTTTTGCATAAAAAAAAAATCAATTGTCATTCTTTCATCTATACACACACGGAGCAATGATAAGATTCTTCATTTATATTTCATAATAAATTATTTTTCTATTTGATCAAACTAAAGCAGTAACTTATAATTTGCTTAAACTCAAAATTAACATTAAAAGATTTACATGTTTAATTGCTTATTCCAACATCTAGGGCAATTCGGTGCACTAAAGCTCATGTTATGCGCGAGTTTCGAAAAGGATCGGACTACAAGGATCTATTGTACACAATATTACTCTATATTTTTGTAAGAGGTTATTTCCATGGTTTGAACTCGTGACCACCTGGTCACATAGCAGTAACTTTATCAGTTACACCAAGACTTCCCTTCCAACTTCAATTTAAATATTAAATTAAAAAAATATGCTATCCACATTTTGTATTTGAGCATTTTTAAAAATATTTTAAAATTGCTAAGTACCGTATTTATTAATGAAAATTTTAGATGAAACTATGTGAGTTTTTATTCTTTATAACATGATAATAATTTTAAAAAACCATTATGATTGTTTTAGTTTATGCATTGTGTACAATAAAATCAAGACAATATTTTAGTATTGTTCTCAAAGAGAAAAAAAATTAACAATTATTAGCTTAATATGAAATTGTAACTCAATATGATAATCTACACAAATACCTTTTAAGTATTTTGAGTCAAAATATATACAATCTTCTTTAGTTCATAAGTAAACGTAAATAAAATTAATTATTTAAGAAGATAAGATTATATATATATATATACACACACACACACACGCACACACACATAATGTCTTGCACGTGGAACAAGATTTTGTAAATTTTAAAAAAGAATTGAATTCTTCTAGAATTTCATTTTGATCATTAATTATACAATTATAATTTTTCACTTAAATAAAAATAAAATTATTAAAATGCCCTTGTGAATCTTGAGAAAGAATTAAATTCTTTTAGAATTTCATTTTGATCATTTATTACACAAATCATGGTTGAGTCATTGTTTTTATTAGACTACTATATTCTTACAAATTTTTTCAACTTCTCAACTGGGTGTAATAATTTCAGATATAATTTTTTTTCAATATTTGCCCAAACTTCTCCCAGTTTCTTTTTCTTCATTTTTGTTTTAAATTTCTGTGTTACTTTGAGCTTTAATTTATTGTATCAGTTATTGACATTGAAAAGTTTAATAACTATGTATTTGTTTTCTCCTTCTAATCCATTTTGGATTAAGGAGGTTAAATTTTCAAGTAAATTGGGTACATGGATGAATTTGTATACCTTCACTCTTGCCAATAAAAAAGATTACTTATAGCATCTCGAACAAAAAACTGAATCTTCTTGATATTCACCAAAAAAGGTGTTGATGAAGAGCTGAATTCCCTAGTAAATTGGGTGCATCAGCGAGTTTTCTTTATGTAAACAAATACTTTACCATGGGTTCTTCTTGGGTGCATTGTCATGTTAAAGGATACAATGAAAAATTAAAGTTGATGCCATATTTTGTGCTATTGGTGTTTGGGCAGGAATTATCTCCTAATTTTTATAGATAAAATATGATTACTGTTTTCAGAGCCATTTAACATCATAGATACTTAGTTACACTCTCTGCCTTGCTTTTCTTGCTTACTCCCATATGCAGGCAAACTGTTTTATCTGATTGTAGTCTTGAAATCTTTGTTGATCAGTGTGCTATGAATTATTAGAGGTATTAGAAAATATTTACGTGTATTTGATCTCTTTAGTTAAACAGTTATACATTATTTGCACTGTTGAGCATTAGAATCTCAATTTTCTATAACTTTTAGCTTCTTACGTGGTTGTACGTATGTACTTGCTAGCTTTTGGACTGCCGTTATTCTATGGTCATATAAATAAGAAAGGAAAATCATATTTTCTTAGTGAATTGAAATAGACTTTTCCCAGGTGATAATTATTTGGGATTATTCATTTGTTTGCATATATATGATGTTCAATCACTTATAATATTCTCTTTGTATTGTAAATGTGGAGATGATAGAGTCAAGAAAATCATTTAAGGATTGTGTTAAGTGAACTGTAGAATTCTTCGGAGAGCACTTGAGGCTGCTAAATAATTTCATACCTATATTGATTCTTAGAGGTAATATGGACCTCTTCTGTAAGTGCAGAATGTCGTGTACTATCACATTATCTTACTCTTATATTTCTTGGCATTAAATTGCTCATTTATATGTCATAACCATTTACTTTTCTATACAAATATTACCTCTTTTACCTTCAGATGTTGTATTTTACTATAATTTGTGCATCAAAACTTTCAAGTACAGTTCTCTGTAAGAAAAATACGATCCTAATCTGAATTCTAAAAGTACAACATTACTGACATTTTGTTACTGAAGATATTCTGAAGGTAGGATAAGTCGAAAACTCAGTTCAGTAATCCAACGATGAATGATACAAGTATAAATATGTCTTCTCAGTATTGAACCTTTGATAATCTACAACTATCCGAATAACAGAAACAATTATGTCAAGCAAACACTCGTGCAAAGTATGGGCACCACCTAGTGTCATGACCCGATTTCTTGGTCATGATGGCACCTACAACTCTCCAGTAGGCGAATCAATGTCCATAGCCCAGAACGGTTGGAAATGGGCTACTATCATACAACCAATCAGAAGAATATATATATATATATACACACATGTATGAAAGCTAAACCAAATCCCAAAACCTGGTATCATAGTATAAGAGCCGAAACTACATCAACAAAGTATAAAGGATCCAAAAAGGAGATATACATATGTCTCTGAATGATAAAGGAGTACATAATACAGTAGATGAAATAAAAGCTAAGCCCCAGTCGCCAAGAGCTCACCCTCAGTCTCGGATAGTCCAAAAATACCTCACACGAGGCAGCACGGTCAGTGGCGAGAACTCACACTCGGATCTACACCAAAAGATGCAGAAGTGTAGTATGAGCATCAATTGCAAGCAATGGGTACCCAGTAGGTATCATAGGTCGACTGGGTGCATATAAGATATAAAAGCAATAATATAGGAGAAAAGAAACAAGTAGTCACAGAAATAATGAACAAGCACATGGAAGCTAGCACAGCAAGGATACAAGGCAAAAACAGTCATGCTAGGCTAGCTAATAGAAATATAAGTCTCACAGACACAGGTGAAGAAAGGAAAGAAACGCACATGGGTTCCATGCAATAATAATATATACAAAGAGAGTTAAAGAAGAAGAAGGCAGTATATATACCGGTAACCTCAAATAAAAAGGGAAGGAGGAAAGAAAAACTAACGATAACATACTCGAAAACAAGACTAACAACTAAGTCATACTAGTAGTACCACTCTCAGTTTCCAGTCATCGAATGTAACCATAAGCACGATCAGTATCATGATAGAATAACAATAAATAAAAGTCTACCTATAGTCCCTTGGGCACTCATACATCCGAGGAACATATACAAGTGAAAAAAAATCCTCCGACATCCCATACTACCCAGCGTACACTGAGCAAACAGCAAATAAGGGTGGATCCAAACACAATATGCATGATGTGATTTGATATGCTAAAACTAAGTGATAGTAGTGTCGTATGTTACCCCCTCCGGTACCTAAAAGGCCCAATCGAGGCAGGATCCATGGAAGGGATTCCCCCAAGTACCTCAACTCTACTGTACACTCCTCCTCCGGCACTAGCAGCATGTAGCCCCTGGTCCAGATTGGCAAGGTCCATGGAGGTCTACTCGTAGACCACATACTAAATCTCGTAATCTTAATATAACCGGATGGAGTGTAGACGGACCCAAATAAGTCACCAAACCTTGAAAATGCACACCCGGGGTTCTACTTGGATCTAAATCAGTGAATCAAGTCTCCAAAAGTCCCAACAAGGGTGCCCAGACATTACAGCGGTCTAAAACAGTAGTAAAACTAATTTGTTTCTCGGTCCAACCGAGTCTAGTATTAACAGGACAAATTGTAATAAAATCATATTTTTAACTCCTTTTACCCCAAAAAGATCCATGGAAACAATTTTAAACCCTTTTTAACCATTTCTTATCGAAAACGGGCCCTCGAGGCCATGCAAGGTTTAGAAAACCAACAATAGTAGGCCTGAAGCCAAAATCATAGTAAAACATGTAAAAGACCTCTTTATATGCATGATAATGGCATGCTCAAATACAAGCAGTAGCCCAATGGCTCACAATCAACCTATCGGCCCTGCACAGGCTCCAATCGCTCTGCAGCATAGATAACCAGCCTAAGATCACAATATCGATGTTCGAGACTCATGGACATTCCCAAATAACCCACTATCTATGGTTCAGAGTCAAATACAAGGCCACACAGAATCACAAGAGTGATATAAGCAACTACAACGAATTCTACAACCAAACGAGTGAAATAATACGGACATGAAAGAACGGGGGGTACCAAGCTAATAAACCCAACCCAAGGATGCTAATTGGTACAATTATATCTTATATATGTGAAGTCTAAAAGATTTAAACCATAACCTACCTATCGTCTGATAACAAGCTGCTAGAACAACGATGTCCAAGCCCAAACCACACTGAGAAGCTCTGGAAAAAATGAAACTCGAATTCGGGCTTGAATAACTTGACGTAGATAATCGATTTTTCTTCAAGAACTCAAATAAGGTATAAAAATATTTTCCTCCCACTATAGCTTGTGTACTAGCATGAGTATGTGCTTCATGAATTGACTTGCAACTTGCAAATGATAAATAATTTGACTTTGTAAGAAAAAAATCAATAAAAAGAAAATTCCCAGTACTTTGCTTTTATGAAGAAAATCGTGAGAAAACTTAAAGATTCATGTATCTCCATATATGCTCCTATACGTATGATAATCTTAAAAAGAAAATATTTAAAATTAATTATAACTTAATTAGTTAAAAGGTTACTAAATTTAAGAGTGGAAATGCTGCCACCACAAAAGGTGTAGATTGTTTGTCCACCTCTTTTACCTCTACAGCGGGTAGAGGTGGCAACCTCTTGAAAAATTTTACACCGTTACGTATATACTCGGGTATTGTATAAGTTCATGATAAATACACATAATACATTTAATATACCACAATTAATAGAAAATTATTTCGAATAAAGCCTTCTATATATAATAGTATTTTTCTACATAACTAGACTTACTATCTCCATTAAAATATTAATAACTTGCAAAACTCTTGTAAAATAAATACATATATAAATATATCATAACAAAAGAATTTATTTCATAAATATTTAAAAGATTTTTAGAACAATAAAACTTACATCAAACGGAGACACCCCATCCTCGAAAATACTACGACACCTCGAATCAGGATCGACCTTCCCACAAGGTCAGTTGAGGTCATACGATCGCAAATCGCTATCGCATGATTTCGATAACTCAACTCTTAAGACTCAGCTCTAAAATAAGGAAATGGCCATAAAGACCAAACTAACGGCCAGGGTACGGAACCACCAGTCTCAGTAAGTCATAAATAAATTGGGACCCAGACAAGCTCTAACAGTACAAGAAAAACATAAATGCACAAATGACCGGAAGGGTCATTACACCTAAGCCAATAAAGGGAGTGCTGCCATGCCCGCCACAGTTCTCAACAAGTTTTTTGTTAGAATGAGCAGCCAAGGTAACTTTTTACCCCTCTCCAATATTTATATTTTATATATCATATGTAATGAATGGGGTAGTGGTAAGGTTTGTGTACACTTTACCCTCTTCAGACCCCACTTGATGGGAATACACTAGGTATGTTGTGGTTGTTGTTGTATAAATTATGTGCAATGAGTTCTTTATCAAAATAAATAAATGAATAAATAAATAACGTGTAATTAGCTCATCGTTGACAACATCTTTGTTATTACCTATAAATCTGCTAACAGATTGCTTTGTCCATTGGGGATGAAATAGAGGAGTTGGAAAAGGAAAGCATCGATGGATCTCAATTGATGATGTTTCTTTGAAGAAGAATGAAGATGATTTTCTTGAAATGGGTTGTCTGTTGCTTTAGAATCACTATACATGCTCCTTTTTCTCATGTTGTTATTTTAATCTGAAACTTATTTTAACTGTACATGCTTGTAGTGATCTTATATGTTGTGGCTGGCAGGTCCACACTCATATGTGCTACCCAATCTTCAAAAATTTTATCCACTCAATCACCATATATGTTGTTCTGATCACTATTGAGAACTTAAACCCACTTGGAGATCTTCTCAATTTTCAGGGAGGGACTGACATTGGCCCAAGTTCTATGACGTCCACCCTCCAAAAACACCATCCATGTATAAGATAGTTGATAGAACTAACAAGATGCTTGCAGTACTTGACAAATATCTTGCAATCCTGATTGTACAAGAATTTATCTAAATTGGTGTCAGTGCTCTTCTATGGTATTACGTGGTAATTTTCTCCTTCCGCTTTAGTTGTTTCTCTAAGCTCGACTTCAAATCAGTAATCTTTTAAATAAAAATTGAAGATTGTGTCTCTGTAAAGAAAAAAGAGATATGGAAGCATATAGAGAACAGTAAGGTCTTGACGGTCTGTTCCACTTTTAAATTTAGTTTATAGGTTTATCTACTTCCATACTTTGTGCCAATTAGTTAGTAAAAAAGAATTAGTTGTAACCTTGCTTAATGGGCATCCTTAAAGAAAGAAAATAAACAAGAAAGTTCTGTTCTGTTGAGGGAGTATAAAAATACATGATTAAGAAAATTTTTGTTGGCACGTTAAATGACTGCTTGGCTTCAGTTCTCTTGAACACTCTTGCCAGTGAAAAACAACAAAGAGGGAGGAAGGGCCATGACGATCCGTCATTAGCGTGAAAATAACACATTTGAATAATAAAAAGGAATATTTATCAGTTTAATTTCTATTTAAAAGATATACTAATTCATTAGCTCCTTACAATTGAATATTTTGAACAGAATCGACTGGTCAGTGAGTTGATTAGTTCATTAATGTCGATATAAACATGTTTAGTTTAACACAATATTACTGATAAGTAATGAAACTAATTTAGGGAATCAAGTCATCAACTAACTTTTGTTGAATAATGAACAATTCTGGATAAGGTACAATTTTCATTTGCTACTCATGTGATGCCTACTAGATCATAAAGAGTCATTTGGCTGAAAATTAACATTCTATTATAGTTCTACTGGTTTACTTACATTTGGTATTGAAAGTCTAATAATTGTTACAAAAGGATTATTTTTTTAATGTTGCTAACTTTGTCTTGAACCTAAAACACGTCCTCTTCGACCATCACTATTCAGCTGACTTATTTCAAATATGAATACAAAAATCAAATTTTGATACCTTTGTTATTTCTCGCTTTGCAGAAATTTCATAACTCTACCTATGTGAGCTCATTTACATTGGTGGTCCAAAATCCGAACAAAGGATAAGAGTTATCTAGGGTCAATCGAAAACAACCTCTCTACCTCATAATGTTGCGTACATCTTATCCTCTCTAGATTTCACTCTTGAGATTACACTGTTTGTCGTTGTTGCTTTGCAAAAAATTTAAAAATTCTCAACTTTCATTTATTCTCGGAATTCATTTGAGGGAAGAGAAAGAAACGGTATTCCATATTAATAAACAAAACTCCATTATGAACTTTATAGAACTTCTGTTATATAAAATTTTGAAGATCAAATCTTATTAATACATGAACGCACAAGTCCATATGAGATGTGTTAGTTTTGAAAAGTGTTCATTTTGGGAAAGAAGTGTCACGACCCAATTTCTCTGGTCATGATGACACTTACAACCCTCCAGTAGGCGAACCAATTTTCGTAGCCCGGAACAGTTAGTAGTGGGCTACCACCTAACCAATACATACAATATAAGTAGAAATAAGCAGAAGCAGATATAAAGTAAAGACAACGCGGAAGCAACAACCCAAAATGTATAATACAAGGAAACTACACCAACCCCAAGACTTGTTATCGAAAGTACTGGAGCTTCTAAATAGATTACAAGTGCTAGAAGTAACAACATAAGATATACAATTGTCTCCAAAAGCACAAAGAGTAACAGTGCCAAAAGATGAGATGTGGTCAAGCCTCGGCCGTCAGGCGCTCACCCTAGTCTCGAATGCCCAAAGTTGTACGAGTCTCCACGCGATCAACGACGAAGGCTCACACTAATAACTGCACCAAAAAGATGCAGAAGTGCAGTATAAGCACTAATTGCTAAGCAACGGGTACCCATTAGGCATCATCGGCCGACTGAGCGCATATAAGATATAAAAACAGTAATATAGCAGATAGCAAAGAAGCAGTCACAGAAGCAATAGAGAAAGCACATGGAAACTAGCACGGATAGAAGTCAACAAGAATTACAAACATGTTATGCTAGCCACAGAAGATATATATAAAACAGAACACATGTGAAGGAAAGAAGAACGCACCTGGAGTCCTTGCAACAACAATATATATAAGAGAGCGTTGAGAAAATAATGGTATACCAATAACCTCAAGTAAAAAAGGGAAAGACGGAAAGCATGGAAACATAATCAAACTAGAAACAATATAACTAACGGAATCATGCTTAAACACCCAATCAGAATCAGAGAATCACATAGCAACCCCGCAATTACAACCCTAGGATGGAATAAACTAAGACAAGGAAACCGAAACCACAAACCAGCACCATGAAAGAGGGTAGGATCTGTTATCCCATACATAAGCAGAAAGCCACATAAACAGTGCCTCAACACTATAGGAACCACTAGGCCAATAATAAGAAAGTCTAATAATCAGGGTCTCAACAGGCCGAAATCCACTAAACCACCAAGAACCAAAGGCCATAACAAGCTCTATGATACGACAAGAGTAACACAATCTGCCTACAGTCCCAACGGTCGCCCATACAACCGAGGAACACAATCAAGTAAAAATAAACCCTTTGACATCCCATACTTCCGGAGCGTACACTGAGCCAACAGCAAAAACAAGAGTGGAATCCTAATGAAATATGCATGATGATGTAATATGATGTAACCAGTGATAGTAACCCATATGTTACCCCCTCCAGTACCTAAAAGGCCCAATAAAAGAAGGATCTATGGAAGGACATGGCTCGTATACCTCAACTCCGCCGTATACCCCTCTTCCAGCACACTCGGCTCGTAGCCTTTGGTCTTGGAACGGTAGGGTCCATGGAGGTCTGTGACCACATACTAACGTGAATCTCAAAGTATAGCTTAATAATCGAAACATAGTCATACATTCCTAGATTCAAACCGGGTCTAAATCAGTAGTAGTAATTTCAAAACCAGTTAAAGGGTGCCCGAAGTGTATCCAGGTCTAAATCAGTAATCAAGTCTCAATAACCCTTATAAGAGGTTCTCGGAACGTATCTGGGTCTAAATACATAGTAAAATATCTCTAATGCTCGGCCTCACTGAATCTAGTATCAGTGTCAAAACTGGTGATAAAACCATCATAATATCCTCTCTACCCCAAGAGGTTTCATAAATCATTTCCGAATTCCCTTTTTATAAACATTTGTACTGAAAATGGGCCCCTCAGGCCATGCAAAGTTTAGAAAACCGATTATAGTAGGCCCGAAGCCAAAACAGTAGTAAAACATGTAGAAAATCCCTTGCATGAAAGATATGTTCGCAAATAATAGGTTAGCCCAATGGCTCACAAACATTCCTATCGGCCCTGCACATGCACAATCAGCTCTACAGTACAGATAACCAACCTAAAGTAAGATCACGATGTCCGAAACTCACAGACATTCCCAATTATCTCACCGTCTATGGTCTAGAGTCTTATACAAAGGTCACACGGGGCCACAACGTTAATATTACAACACTACAATGAATACTATAAACAACGCATGATATAAGTAAACAGAAGAGGCGTACAAGGTCTGAGGGTACCAACCTAGAAAACCAACCCAATGATGGTAATTAATGTAGTTATAGCCTATATACAGAGAGTCTAGGTAGAGAAGACCATAACCTACCTATCGTTCGATGACTAGCTGCGAAAATGGCATCGTCCAAGCTCGAACTGCTTCGATAAGCTCCAATTTGATGAAAACACTATTAATACCATAATATATGCATCAATATAAGACCAACAATACCTATATTGCTATAATTATAGTCGGGTTAAAATCTGGGTCAAAAGCGGGCCTGCGGAACCCATAACCCAAAATCAGAAACGAAAAGTCGCATGATGAACACACTACTTCCATGAGTGCATGCTCCAAATTTGAGCGAATTTGGCCAAGAAAAAGGGGACAAAACAGCCCGCTCAATTAAGAAATGAAAGAGGGAATTCGAGGGGTAAAACTGGAAATTAAAGTAATAATCTACTTACCACGATGAGAGAAACAAGCTAACGGAGTGAAATCCCCGAATTCATGAACCAGCAATCCAAGTAGAGAAACTACAAACAATATGAAACCCCAAGCTCAAGATGTGCAATAATAGAGTTTTTAGCTTAAGAAGAGAAGCTTTTGGAGAAGAAGGAACTCACCAAAAACGAAGAGGGAGCAAGATTAAATGTCAAATTGATGAATTCCCAGAAGCCAATACTTATTTGGAGTCAAATTAGGAGAGGGAAGATGATTTGGAGTGAGAGAAAAAGGATACAATTGTCTGAAAAATCAAGGAGAAGGCTTTATAAGTTGCAGGTCGTAGACCAGCGCAATCGCGCGATCGCGCTGAAGGGAAAAATCATAGGCTAGCGCGATCGTGTTGCCCGGGCATCATCGCGCTGAAGGCCTGTCTGCAACAAAAAACTAGCAATAACCAAAACTTCTATGGGGCATTCCGGGCACAATTGGAACCCGATACTCAAAAACCAAATATGCTATTAAAGTGAAAACGACGTTCCAGACATAACAGAATCAATGAAACTTCCATGCGAAGTCATCTCGGAGGAATGTTGACCCAATTCAACACTAGCTAACACTAACCGAATGCTTCCAAAATAAGCTCGGCTCACCCGGGACCTGAACCAACTAACTACCTACCCAAAACTTGACATTCTAGAGCTAACAACACTGACAAAATTTCCATCCAAGGCCGTCTTCTCCAAATGTTGACCAAAGTCAACCAAGCAGGCCCAACTGGCCTGAAAACACAGAACGAGAGAGAATTCCAAGTTGAAAAACTCTCAGATCCCGATCAAAGGTCCCACTAGGCCAAATCCCACGTTTCGGAGCTAACAGAACTGTCCGATGTCAGGGTCGTACCCACAGAGACTTGTAGATAGCACAATGATGATTGTATAGAAATGACTTCACTAAGAAAGTAAGTTTTTAAATGTAAGAAAGTAAAGGATTGGGGGGAATTGGGAATTCTATCACAAAAATCCAATTCAAGCAAGACGGTAAAGTAAAATGGGTGTACAAATAAGAGTAGACGACTATGGATGTGTATCCAATGGGGCTCTAATATGGGATAGGTTAATTGCTTATTCGTACTTATTCTCAGTCATTCACATAGTAGCCTTCGTCATGGGTATGGATTGTGTATCTCTCGATCAACAACCATATATCCGATAATCTCGGTTAGAGCACGATCGATTTAACAACAAACAACCAAGCTAAAGCTTAGGGAGGTCACACTATCTCTAGCTTAGACCTTTAAATGGGTGATTCCATTGATATGAGGTATTTCTAGCCTCAAATCTGAAAGGAGTCCCAAGTTCCCACTAGTAATTTCACATCTGAAACTATGAAATTCTCTTTCAAGCAACAATATAGCCAAGTAAGGAAAATAAATATTTGCAATCACCAATTTTAGGATTAAAACTTGGTGAAACTACTAGACCCATGTCAAATAAGAAATTATAAGCAAGAATTAGCAACACCCACACCCATTTGTCAAGCATCCATTATCAATACATCCCTAGGCAAATTAAATTAGCTACTCATGCTAAAGGAAAGAGATATACCAAATGGGTAAGTCAAATTGCTCTTCATTCAAGTGTAATTTAAAGTTCTAAGCTCAGTTTTTGTACTCAAATGGTTAACTAAGATTTGGAAGAGAGAATGAATTGAAACCCTCTTCTTCTTGGAGAGGAAAACTTATTCTCAAAGCTAAAATTAATTGCCAATATTCAGAGCTGAAGGATTCTCTTTACAATTGTGCCTAAATTGGCTTTTTATATTTTCCCTAAACATTATTAATTTTCTACACAAAATTGCCCTTCGGGTGGTGTGTGATACAACGTGCGATTCACACGTCGTGATGCATGCGTCGCACACCATCTTTAGTTGGACCAGTGACTTCAGCTAATTTAGAGGCCTCGTGCGAAGGAGGTGCGGTTTGCACCATGAATTATACATGTCGCACAGCGACCACACATTTTAGCAGATTCTTTAGTGAATTTTTTGGCTCCATGCAGTGTAGGTGCATTCCGCACCACAGCTTGTGCATATTGCACAAGCGCTGCATCTCAAGGCAGAATCTCCATCTTTTCTGATCATTTCACACTTCACTCCTTTTAAGCTCTTTTTGGGTCCATTTTCTTGTTTTCCATCATTGATCATAAGTACCTGCATAGACATCAATAAAGGCCATAAGAAACTCTAAATCTATTCAAAAAATAGCAATAATTCATGATAAAGGTTCAATAAGTTGGTAAATTACCGACTTATCAAACCCCCAAACTTAAACTATTGCTTGTCCTCAAGCAAGATACTCACAAGGCAAGGAATGAATTATGCTCTAGATTTAATCAAGGCACAAAGTACTAATCTATACTAAAAATTTAGAAAAATAATAAACAAAAAGACTCAACTACAATGCTCATCTCAATTTGAACCACCACAATATCAAGGCAAAGTGTCATTTCAAAATCTTTTCCAAAAGGACTTCATTTCTCATTCAAAATCAAGGGAATTTTGTCATTCAAAACAAGACATTTAAGCTTCTCAAGTCATTGGCATGGACCGTCAAGGTTTGCCTCAAGATTTGCCACACAACTTGTCTCATTCATTCCTCTCAATAAAAATAGAGACTTCATGTTTCAATTTGAGTGCATGATGAACCATGTAAGAGAGAATCCCACTCACGATCATGCAATTCACAAAACCACGGGATTATAGGAGAACCAAGAGGACTCTCACTGTCTCAAGGAAGTTCAAATGCATACACGTTGAACCATAGGCTTGCCCTTCATGTAAATCACCACTAATGTAGGGTAGCCAAGCTCGGAATCACCAAGGACTTGCGGGTTACGATGTTGGCTAGGGCTAAGGTGAGAATTTCATTTGGTTCAAGTGACTACACCTCCCTAATGCTCTTTGTTATTATTTCAAACACCTCTCACATTTTCAGATTTTGACTTCACCTTATTTCTCCCTCACACAGCCCAATCTTCTCCCTTCCAATCATAATCCTTCAAACTCCTTGTATCACCTTTGTTTGGTAGCACCAAATTTTTGTTTTTCATTTTCCGCTCATTGGATTGACTTTTGGAGCAATTTTCAATTCAAACCTAAGGTGCTACCTTGCACTTGAAGTGCATTGCTTTTCTTCTCCTCGTTTGATCACATGCACCCCAAAACTTAGACATTTTCCTATGTTGTCTTTTCATTTCCCCCCAAACTTAGGATTTTAGCCCACATTCACTTTCAAACAATTAGGGAGTCACGGGAAGTCATTTCGGTGAAGTGGGTATCAAAAAGGGCCTAAGGTCATCTTCCAAGCTTGGTCACAACTAGAATTTCACCTTGAATCACATTCAGGGCAAGTTCTAGATGACACGCATGCATGAGAATCAAGGTAAAGACTCGCCACACAAGGTATCGCGCCACAAGACTTCTTTCATTAGTCTCAAAATCAATTGGGACAAATGACTTTTGACAAGCTATTCCGAGTTCATTACACACTCATTTGTGAGATAATCAAGCCAAAGTGAGAGTGTGCAAGTCATGATAAGAGAATGTTTTTCCTCAAAAATTCATTTCACTTCTTCCTTTTATTTTCAAAAACAATTTGCCAAGAGAAAATTTTTGGTGGTCCCATTTTGAGACAATCAACTATTGACTCAATTTTAAACTAAAACTTGGCATTTTCCCTTAAGAAAGTTGCCTTCCAATCTATTATAGGGAAATACTAACCCTGTTCGACACAAAAACAAAAGAAAAAGAAAGATAAAGCAAACTTTTGCTCCTTGGGAAAGAACTGGATATTAAGAAAACCCTTGAAGTTTATTGCTAAACTACTATTAACAAGGCGACAACCAAATTGTGCGCTCATGATTCAATTAATAACAAGCCTCGGCATAGGCCTTTAGCGCATTTTCAAAGCACGGGTAGTAAAATAATGAGGCGTGTAGGACTAACCCGGCAACACAATTATCATAACACAACAACAAATATCAAGCCCGGCGAGGGCACAATTAATCTCAAAACAACTACATAATCTAAAAGCCCGGCAAGGGCAATAAGCATCACAATCATACAAAATATGCCCAACAAGGGCCAAATCAAATCTAGCAGAACTAAAAATGTCAACAAGGCCCAGCAAAGGCAATAAAAACAATATAAACAATATCTCAAGCCTAATCACGGGCTCCAACAAAAAGAAAACAGAAAGCAAGTAAAGCCACCCCCTCCCCACAAAAGGAGTATTACTCTCAATGCTAATAGCTCAAGGGAGAGAAGGTGAAAATCCCTGGAGGACTAGGCCTCATCATCATCATTATCTGCAGCTATTTTTCATCTGAGGTTCTTCCAATTGGGCTAGCACCACCCTTTCATGAGTGCAAAGTAAGTGTGGACTCTCGGAGAACTCTCTGAAAAACTAGATCCTGATCATCATCCAACCCCGTATCATCAGTACAGGGCAGCATATCCGCATCATCCTGATAGATTGCAAACAATCCATCCAAAGGGCTGGAATGGTACGAGGTGGAGGTAAGGTGGTCAAATCAGCTTCTACTACCGGAGCTTTACCTTTGGCTTTATCAACATCCTTCTAGAGTGTTTTGATTGCCCCCTCCATGAAGTCGACCCTCTTGCACAGTGTGTTCAATCTATCCACTACCTCTTGCACTGCATTCTTGACAGCCTTGTTGATCATACCGGGTAGTTTCATGGCTAGGTTGGCCAGCTGTTGCTCATGGCTATGAGTTTTGTACACCATGTCTTGAAGACCACTTTTGGTCATAGAGGGTGCAAAGGCATGTGTGCGTGCCTCTGAAGTAGCCCGGGAAGGAGATGAAGCATCTACTCTAGCATCAAGCTCATCATTATCAACTTCCCTCAATTGCTCAGTCCTTTGCTTCTTAAACCTGGGGGCGTTCCTGTCTGTTTTCTTATCAAGGTCGATAGTATCGATAGCATAAGTGAACCTGTCACAACTAAGGATGGGGACATCAGCCTTAGCACAAAACTTAGTAATCGGCATCGAGAAGGGGAAAGAATCATTTCCTAGATGAGCTTTTCTCATTATCAACATAGCTGTCAACTCCCTAAATTAACAGGCTCCCCGTCATAATGGCCGCAATTAGAATAGCCCCATCTTGGATTATTTTTTAATTATTTTGGGAAGGCAAGAAACGATTTTGAACAAGATCATACCAAAGACGAGCCTCAAAGATCAAGGACCTCCTTGGAATATCCCTCCCCCCCTCATAGTGGACCAAAGAGGGACATCTTGAGTAATGACAAGGGCTGTTTCACGATAAGGTTTTTGCTCCGCAACCAACCTAGCTAAGAGTACTGGGGCAGGTGCAATTGGGTGACCCCAGGAGATGGCATTAATGGTATCTGGGATGACAGAAACTTTCTTGCCCCAAAAGACAACTGAATCCAAGTTAGGGAACTTTTCTGTGTTCCCTTTGTAGCCTTTAAAATCCTGTGTGGCTTGATAGGCCGCAAAGAATTCTCAAACTATCTCCTCATAATACCTACCAGGCACATCTTGAAATGGCTTCCACTCTTGGTCGGCAAATTTATGGTGCATGTTGGGCAACTCATCCCCAACTTCCCCCAAGTTAAAACTCTGCTCCACATTGAAGGTTCTATTCTTGTCCCGCTTATAGTAGGCTTTCATGCCTTCCACCCCGAATCAAAGCCTTGCTTCTTCTGTTGCATACATTTTCCTTGGTTGGCCTCCCATTTTCCTCTTGTTAGAAGACATGTACTGCATACAGAGATTGTGAGCCAAAAACAAAAAAAAAATCTACAAAGAATTTAACAAACTAAAAAGGATGGAATGCAACGGACTAGAAAAACAAAGTAGGTGACTGATGGCTCGTGCGGACCACATGCAAAATGCACCATAAGAAGTGCACATCGCAAGTGCTATCGCATGAGCTAACAGAATCCTACATGAATTTTTCCATCGAGGTGCGAAGTTGGTGCTGTCCGCACCAACCTAAGTGCACGTCGCACCATGCTTCGCCCCTCGAAGCAGTGACTGACTTTCTTTTACAACATGGTGTGATGTCTTGTGCGACCCACACATCAAGATCTATGCATCACATGTGAAATGCAGAAAGGCACAATTAGAATTTTTGGTTCCTTCTGTTCTCATAAATTACGCATGTAATTCGTAGAGCAAGACGTACTTAGGCACTTGGCACCATGCAACAAACCAATAATATTTAAACGAAGGGGACAAAGGATATCATGACCATAAACTTTCGGGTACTCAGATTTCCCCGGATTTCCATTGACAAAAACAACAAGTAAGAAAAGAACTTAACTACTTTCTTAAGATGGACGTTACCCCATCTATCATCAGGAACATCAAGCTCTCACTTGCAACAATGGGCACCAACAAATTTAGCAATAATTTATACCCTCCCCGCACAAGATGATACACCTAAAGGTAATTTTCAACAAAGAACCATGTGCATACAAGTAGCCAGATTCATCCCCATAAGCTATTCTCAACAAAACCTCATGCCTAACGATGATTTGCCCTTAAGAACAATGTCACCCGATCTATCATCGGGCCAAATCATGCATCAATCACAAGTGGGTTACTCAAACTTCACCCCAAACAGAGATTTCAAGGCTAACAATCATTATCAATCAACATGCATAAACAAAATTCAAGTTCTACCAAGTTGACAATAAGAAAAATTATCAATACAACTCAAAATTGGGGACCTAAAATTTTTGGATCTCACCCAAAATCAACACGGAAAATCTATTAAGCATGCTTCACAATATGAGTTCTAACCTTCATAAAAACAAGTATTTAATGTCGGGGAACTTATCACAAGTGAAGATTAGGCAGAGAGAAGTGAAAATTGAAGCTTTTTAGAGTGCAACAATGGTGACCCAATCGATTTTCCCAGAGAGATGACAGTGGTAGCGTAGAGGAGCAGTGGTGGTGATTGTGAGGGAGAAGAAGAAGATTTTGGGAGAAGTAGGGGGATTTGTGGAAAGTTTTGGGAGAGAAATTGAGAAGTTTTAGAGAAAATATGGTAAAAGAGAAGGTGGGTGGCAGTTTTAAAAAGAAAAAAAAAGAATAAAGGTCAGCCGGATCATCTCTGAGTCAGGTTGGTCAATGGTTTAAGTCAATTAAAATTCAATTTTACCTTTGGTACGCCACGATATGCAATTCGCACCAGCTTTGATGCGGACCATATGGCATGTCGCACATCACCTTTTTTCTCCCTTGGTTTGCCCAGGCATCTGGTTTGCCATGCGATGGAGGTGCGATGAACACTTGGGATCATGCGATCTGCACAGCCCGGTGAACATCGCCTCCAATATTTCCATTTTATCCCAACCCTTCTATTTTGGTGTGCGGTGAGCCGTGTGACACGTACAATGGCTCATACGGTCCGCATGGTCCACCACACAGCCTATTTTTGTGCTTTTTTCACTTATCCATTTTTTATGCATTCCCTACAAACACACGAAAACAACAAAGGGTGAAGAAAATTAAATCAGAAACACTTAAGTTACCTCCCAAGAAGTGCTTGATTTTACGTCGCGGCTCGACGATAGTACCTTAACCTCAGTCGTTGTCAGAAAGCATGCCAATCCGGTTAGTATGGCCCCATCCCAAGAAGGGGAATTGCTCCATCAACAATTTAGAGACATCATCATGTTGCTCAAGCATGGCCATTTTTCCCATTTCACGCTCCTCGTAGGCATCACCAAACTTGCCCTCCGAGTCTATCAGCGATATCACTCTCAAATCATCAGAAGGCCTTGTCGGTTGACATACATTGAAAGTCACTACTTTATCCCCCACTTAAAATTTGAGTTCTTCGAGTTCGACATCAACAAGGGCCCTCTCCGTGGCCAATAATGGTCGCCCCAAAATAATGGGCACCTCTACATCCACCTCACAATCTAAAATTACGAAATTTGCTGGAAGAATCAATTTGTCCACCTTTACCAACACATTAAACAAGATCCCTACAAGGCACTTAATGGAGCTATCCGCCATGAGTAGCCGCATATAAGTAGGCTTGGGCATACCTAATCCTAGCTTCTTGAAAATCATTAGGGGCATCAAGTTGATGCTTGCCCCCAAGTCGCATAAGGCCTTTCGGAATACAAATATTCTAATTGTGCATGGTATAGTGAATACACCCGAATCTTCTCTCTTCATAGACACATTACTAGTCATCACAGCACTACAGTTGTATGAGAACTCAATTGTGCCCACGTCAACCACATTCTTCTTTTTGAGTAACTCCTTCATAAATTTGGAGTACCCTGGCATTTGCATTAGAGCTTCAACTAAAGGAATGTTTATTGACAGTTTGCTAAACATGTCAACAAACTTGCTAAATTGTTCTTCCTTCTTCTTATTTAGCCTATGAGGGTAGGAGGAGGTCCCTTGGGAGTTGTGGTCGGTATGCTTTGCACAAGAGGGGGGTCTTCCTCGACATTGATGGTCACTTGGGGAGAGGTTTCAACCTCTTCCTTCTCAGTATCACTTTCAACATTTGCCGGGGCATTTGGTGTACCAAGTTCTTCCCCTACCTCCGGTGTTTCAACAACATTTTCATGCGCCCTCTCTTTATCTTTGTCACTTTGATTCTTGACTACTACAATAATAGGCTCCTTTGGGTTGACAACCCGCTTCACGACAGATTCTCTTATTTCACCGGTTGTTCGTCCACTCTAGTAACAATAGCTATGATGTGCCCGTCACTTGTATGATTGGTAGTTGCATTACTAAGAAGTGATGCCTTCATCCTCGGGCTCATTTGAATGGAAAGATGATCCATTTGGGTATCAAGTTTCTTAATGGAGGTCGAATGAGAGCTTATGGTTTTATGAAGCGTTGAGACTTCGCCTTTAAGCTCATTTACCCCGGTATGTGTTGTTTCCATTTTTTTTATCACCAAGGACAACATGTCCTCTACCTTAGAATGCCCGGGGTTCCTTGTGGTAGGTTGGTAGAGGGAGTCTGCTTTGTTTGGGGGCACATAAGGGCTTCAGTGATTGTATCGATCACCATACCTGTCCTGATCATCTCTTATCCAACCTTGATTCTCTTCCCTTGGGTGATAGTACCCGAGGCGAGAACCCGCCGACACAGAGCACAGTTTGCCATCTATGATTGTCATCAACTAATCATTGCTAGCTTTTATTTTTGGTGTATTCAAAATATTTACTCCCCTAGCACCCATCACATGCTTTGCCAAGAGATCAATTTGGGTCATCATTTTAGCAATGGTCTCATCTTGAATTTCCCCCCTTTATCTGATGTCATTTGCCAAGATGGATGAGGCTGCTCCTGAGATTGGCACATTCGCTTCTCTTGGTTACCAAGCTTGGTTGGTTTTTGTCATTCGCTCTAAGAAAGCCTAGGCAATGGGAAATTGCAAGTCCATGAAGGTGCCACCTCCAAGATTGTTGGCCATCGACTTGTTCATAGAATTCAATGACCGATAGAAATTTTGGAGCAATACGTTGTCCGACAACCCATGGTTTGGACATAAGACAAGATTCTTTTTGAACCTCAACCAAGCCTCATGTAGGGGCTCATCCGCGAGTTGCCTGAAGTTGGTAATCTCATCTCTTAGATGCATCATGCGAGACGAAGGAAAGAATCTCGAAGTGAACTCCTCAACCAACTCGGCCCAAGATGTAATAGACCCGTCCAGCAATTCTTCCAACCATGTCGTGGCTTCCCCGTCAAGGAAAAAGGGAATAGGCACAATCGGATAGATTCTTGGGAGATGTTTTGAATAATGTATGGTTGGAAAATCTCCATAAAATTTCGGATATGCCAGTTGGCATCTTCATGTGCTACTCCACTAAACATGCCCTTTATTTGGATCAAGTGGAGCATGGTGCTAGTAACGTGAAATACAGCATTTCCCACCGTGGGGATAGGCGGATTGCACACATACTCCCTTGCATCACAGGCTTAGCAGCGTTGGCATCTATGAAGTCGTCAATGCTCTCATTGTTATCAGCCTCGCTCATAGGCTAGCCTGCTCAATCACAACACAAACAACAAACAAAAGTAAAAGAAATAAGCACTCTCAAAGTGATTTTAAATCAAAAATAAAAAATAGCTATCAAATCAAGTCCCCGTCAATAGTGCCATTTTTGATAAACGCTCAAACGTACTCTCCCATGAGGAGGTATCTGCGATCATCAAGCAAAACACATTTATAAGTACCTAACAGATGTCGGGGTCATACCTACAGAGACTTGTAGATAGCACAATGATGATTGTATAGAAACGACTTCACTAAGAGAGTAAGTGTTTAAATGCAAGAAAGTAAAGGATTGGGGGAATTGGGAATTCTGTCACAAAAATCCAATTCAAGCAAGATGGTAAAGTAAACGGGTGTACAAATGAGAGTAGACAACTAGAGATATGTATCCAATGGGGCTCTAATGTGGTATAGGGTAATTGCTTATTCATTCTTATTCTTGGTCATTGACATAGGTAGCCTTGGTCATAGGTATGGATTGTTTATATCTTGATCAACAACCATATATCCGAAAATCTCGATTAGAGCACTATCGGTTTGACGACAAACAACCAAGCTAAAGCTTAGGGAGGTCACACTATCTCTAGCTTAGACCCTTAAATGGGTGATTCCGTCGATATGAGCTATTTTTAGCCTCAAATATGAATGGAGTCCCAAGTTCCCACTAGTAATTTCACATCCGAAACTATGAAATTCTCTTTCAAGCAACAACATATCCAAGTCAGGAAAATCAATGTTTGCAACCACCAATATTAGGATTAAAACTTGGTGAAACTACTAGTCCCGTGTTAACTAAGCAATTATAAGCAAGAATTAGCAACACCCACACCCATTTGTCAAGAACCTATTATCACCACATCCTTAGACAAATGAAATTAGCTACTCATGCTAAAGGAAAGAGATACACCAAATGGGTAAGTCAAATTCCTCTTCATTCAAGTGTAATTTCAAGTTCTAAGCTCAGTTTTTGTACACAAATGGTTAACCAAGATTTGGAAGAGAGAATGGATTGAAACCCTCTTCTTCTTGGAGAGAAAAGCTAGTTCTCAAAGCTAAACTTATTTGCCAATATTCAGAGCTAAAGGATTATATTTACAATTGTGCCTAAATTGGCTTTTTATACTTTCCCAAAACGTCACTAATTTTTTAGACAAAATTGCCCTTCGGATAGTGTGCGATGCGATGTGCGGTTCGCACATCGTGATGTGCGCATCGCACACAGTCTTTAATTAGACCACTGACTTCAGCTAATTTGGATGCCTCGTGCAAAAAAGGTGTTGTTCGCACCATGAATTATGCGCATCGCACAGCGACCAAACCTCTTAGTAGATTCTTCAGTGAATTTCGTGGCTTCATTATGTGTAGGTGCGTTCTGCACCACAACTTGTGCATATCGCACGGGCACCACATCTCAGGGCAGAATCTCCATCTTTTTTGATCACTTCACACTTCACTCCGTTTAAGCTCTTTTTGGGTCCATTTCCTTATTTTCCATCATTGATCATAAGTACCTGCATAGACATCAATAAAGGCCATAAGAACCTCTAAATCAACTTAAAACATAGCAATAATTCATGAATAAAGGTTCAATAAGTTGGTAAATTACTGAGTTATCAGTGAACCCCATATAAGTAGTGCCTCCAAATCTTGAGTGCAAAGACTACCGCCGCCAACTCTAAGTCATGAGTGGGGTAGTTGTGCTCGTGAACCTTGAACTACCTCGATGCATATGATATCAGACGACCCTGCTGCATCAACACATAACCAAGACCAACCCTTGAAGCTTCACAATATATCGAGAAACTCTGACCCTCAACTGGCAAAGTCAACACAGGAGCCAAAGTCAACAAGGCCTTAAGCCTATGAAAGCTATCCTCGCACTGATCTGACTACTGAAATAGGACATCCTTTCTAGTAAGCCTAGTCAAAGGTGCTGCTATGGAAGAAAACCCCTCGACAAACCATCAGTAGTACCCTGCTAAGCCAACAAAGTTGTGAACCTCGATAGGTGTAGTAGGTCTGCCAATCACGAACTGATGAAATATTACCCGGTCTATTCTAATCCTAACCTTAGACACCACGTGTCCTAGGAATGCAGCTGACTCAATCCAAAACTCGCACTTTGAGAACTTGACATAAAGCCAATGATCTCTCAAAGTCTGGAGTATAACCCTCAAGTGCTACTCATGCTCATCTCTACTCCGCGAGTATATCAAGATGTCATCTATGAAGACTATCACAAACGAGTCCAAGTATGGGCTAAGCACCTTGTGCATCAAGTCTATGAAAGCTACGGGGGCATTAGTCAACCCAAAAGACATCACCAGGAAATCATAGTGGCCATAACGTATCTTGAATGTTTTCTAAGGGATGTCCTCCACCCTAATCCTAAACTGGTGGTAGCCTGACCTCAAATCCATCTTCAAAAACACAGTTGAACACTGAAGGTGATCAAACAAAGCATCTATGCGTGGCATCGGATACCCATTTCTCATAGTTACCCTATTCAGCTGCCAATAATCAATACACATCTGCATCGACCCATCTTTCTTCTTCACAAAATAACAGGAGCACCCCAAGGAGATACACTCGTCCTAATAAAACCCTTAGCTAACAAGTCGTGGAGCTACTTCTTAAGCTCTCTCAACTCAGCTGGAGCCATACGGTACAGAGAAATAGAAATGGGCCTGGTGCCCGGCTCTAACTCAATAGCAAAATCAATATCTCTCATAGGTAAAAGGCCTGGCAGTCAGTAAGGAACACATTTAGGAAATCTCTAACCATAGGGACCGACTCAGGATAAGAAGGGTCTACGCTAGCATCTCGGACATATGCTAGATAAGCCAGACACCCATGAGAAATCAACTTCCTAGCTCGAAGACAAAAGATGATCCCAGACAGTGCGCGACTGATAGAATCCTGCCACACAACCGGGGATACACCGAGCACAGCTATGGTAATGGTCTTGGCATAGCAATCCAAAACCGCACGGTGAAGGGATAACTAGTCCATGCCCAGAATCACATCAAAGTCTAACATATCAAGGATCATCAAATCTCCCTAAGTCTCCAAATCACCAACAGAAATCATACAGGACCTCACAATCCGATCCACTACTAAAGAATCTCCTACTGGGGTTGAAACAGATATAGGTGTACATAATAGCTCACAATTCAACCCTAAACAAGGCAAATAGTAGGCAGAAACATACAAACAAGTAGATCCAGGATCAAATAAAGCAAAAGCTGATCGACGACATATAAAAATCATACTTGTGATCACAACATCTAAGGCATCAACCTCTGCTCTCCCAGGGACTGCATAAAACTAACGACGACCATCACCTGACCGACCGCTATCCCAAACACCTGTCCTGCCATGCTGGGCACCACCTCTATCCTGACCACCACCTCTTCTAGCCTATGGCTGAACTGCATGGATAGGCTGAGCCGGTTGAACTCTACCCCCTGGGGGCAATCTCTAGCATAATGACCATTAACCCCACATGCATAGCAAGTTATACCCCGCTGAGTGCACTCTCTGGCATAGTAACCGCTGATACCGCACTTATAGAAAGACCCTGATAGCCCACCCTGTCGAGACTGACTAGCGGAACTTGTATGGCCACCACAACCCGATGCCCCAGAAGTTGCACCCTTCGAAGACTGACCACGGTGACCATGCTGGCTACTCTGACCCTACTCAAGCTGAGAACTACTAGAAGCCTGAACCGATCGACTAGACTGACCCTGGTGCTACTGTGGCTGATAACCTCGGCCCCACTAGCCTGAACCTCTATCGCTATGACAGGAACCACTGTAGCTACCCTGATGTCAAGGCCTCTTATCTCTAGCCTCCGGATCATGACAATGCAAATCCTCTACGGTATGAGCATAGTCTGCAATAGCCTAGATAGATTGACCACTGGCTAATAATATCTCAGTTGGCTCTCTAAACTCTGTTCATAATCCCCAAACAAACCTACAGACTCTATCGGTCTCGGTAGGAATGATCATAGCCCCAAATGGAGCAAGCTATCTAAAGCGAGTCTCATGATCCGATAGGGTCATAGAATCCTTCATAAGTCTAGAGAACTGCTCCCTACGATGCTTTATGTTGCTCTGTGGCAAGAACTTGGCCATAAAGGCCTCATAGAACTCTGTCCAAGATAATGTAGGAGACGAAGATGGTCTGCAAGCAACCTGGGCCCTCCACCACAACTTAGCTAGGCCCTCCAGCTGATAAGTAGTATACCCAACTCTGTGAGTCTCCAATAAACCCAAATGGTGTAGCATCTCCTCACAAGTAGTAATGAAATCATATGGATCCTGACCAGAAGTACCAGTGAACCTCGGAGGTGCCAACCTCAGAAATCTACCCAAAGCCTTATGCTCTGTCTCTGTCATAGGGCAAGGAGCAAGAGGTTGTGCAACAGATGGGACTGGAAGAACCTTAGCATGGGGAGTCGCACTAGCAGGCTGAGCTTCTAAACTCTAAACACCCAGGGCTGCCCCCTGAGCGGATGTCTATGCTA
The DNA here is from genome assembly GCA_003996215.1 of Jaltomata sinuosa. Lineage (NCBI taxonomy): Eukaryota > Viridiplantae > Streptophyta > Magnoliopsida > Solanales > Solanaceae > Jaltomata > Jaltomata sinuosa. The sequence continues at coordinate 31,697 of QJPP01003716.1, forward strand.
CCTCAGCAGGCTGATCCCCGATCATACCCAATAATTGTAGAAGTAAACTCTGAATACCTGAAGACTGAGCTGGGGCTGAAGCTGGCACAGAAACTGGTGCTGGCACTGGTTGTACATAGGCTATCTTTTAGCCCACATACTGCTGCTCAGGAACAAACTCGGGCTCAACCTCAACCCTAGGAGCTCTAATTGGTGCTGATGCTTAGGCACATCCTCTAGCTCTACCTCTGCGACCTTCCTGGCCCCTAACTGGAGTCGAAGGTGTATGGGTCAAAGGCTCTCCTCCGCCTGATGCCGACGATCTCGTATGAACCATCTGTAGAAGAGTAAACTAGAACAAGTGAGATTCAAGAACCTTTCAAGGATACTACGCACGAGATAGAAGTAAGAAAAGGCCCATGTTTCCTAAGATGTCACTGTAGCCTCCCGAATATTAAGTACGGATGTCTTCTCCCTAATCTGTAGGACTATACTAGACATTGGCTCTTATACCAATGACACCGATGAAACCTAGGCTCTGATACCAAGCTATCACGACCCGATTTCTCGGTCATGATAGCACCTACAACCCCCCAGTAGGTGAACCAATCTGCGTAGCCCCAAATAATTAGTAATGGGCTACTACCTAACAAGAATGCGGAAGAACAGTATAAATAAGCAGAAGCGAGGGAACAAGATAAGAAATAAGCAACAGGAATACATAAACAGAAGCTAAACCAAACCCAAAACCTGGTATCATAGTATAAAAGCCGGAACTAAGTATACAGAGAACAAAAAGATCCAAAATAATATATACATATGTCTCCAAATAGTAAAAGAGTACATAATACAAAAGATGAGCTAAAAGTTAAACCCGGCCATCAAGAGCTCACCGCCAGCCTCGGATATTCCCAAAGATTGGCCCGCACGAGTCTCCAATGAATTAGCGGCAATGGCCCACACTAGGATCTGCACCAAGAAGATACAGAGTGTAGAATGAGCACCAATTTCTAAGCAATGTGTACCCAGTAGGTATCATAGACTGACTGGGCACATATAAGATATAAAGGCAATAATATAGCAGAAGAGAAGCAAGTAGTCACCGAAAACAACGAATAAGTACACGGAAGCTAGCACAGAAGGATACAAGAAGAAAACAACATACTTAGCTAGCTACTAGAATATATATAACACAGACACAGGTGAAAGAAGGAAAAATGCACCTAGGATCCTCTCAATAACAATATATATATAGAAAGTTTAAGAAGAAAGTGATATGTCGGTAACCTCAAGTAAGAATGGAAGAAGGAAAAGAAATAACAGTAACCATGCTCGCAAACAAGACTAAGAACTAAGTCATGTTGGTAATACCACTCCCAATTACCAATCATCGGAATATAACCATAATAATGATCCATATTGCGATAAAATAATGATAAGTCTACCTACAGTCCCAACAGGCTCCCATACACCCGAGGAATGCATACAAGTGAAGACAAACCCTCCGGCATCCCATACTACCAGAGCGTACACACAACAAACAGCATACAAGGGTGAAATTGGACACACATGTATGATGTGATGCAATAGGTGAAAACCAGGTGGAATAGTAACCCTGTATGTACCTCCTCCGGTGCCTACGGGCCTAGCAGGTAGGATCCATAGAAGGACATGGCCCATATAACTCAACTACACTGTATACCCCTCCTCCGACACACTCAGCACGTAGCCCCTGGTCTGGATCAGCAAGGTCTATGGAGGTCCTCAACTATATACTAACTCCCGTAATCTCAACATAACAGTTCGGAGTGAATTTGGATCAAAACTAGTGATCGAATCTCGAAAATGCATGCCCGGAGTCTATCTGGGTCTAAATTGGTGAAATAAGTCTCAAAAGCCCCTACACGGGTGCCTGTACATAACTGGGTCTAAAACAATAGTAAAACAAGTTTGAGGCTCGGCCTAACCGAGTCTAGTATCATCTCCAATCAACAGTAAAACATGTCTAGCACTCACACCCCACCAAGTCTAGTAGTAGTCTAAAAACAGTGATAAAATCAACCTATTAGCTTTCTTACCCCAAGAAGATCCATGAAAATCATTCCAAAACCCTTTATAACCACTTTTACCGAAAACGAGCCCTCAGGACCATGCAAGGTTTAGAAAACCATCAATAGTAGGCCCGAAGTCAAAACCATAGTAAAACATGTGAAAAGCCTCTTTATATGCATGATAATGGCATGCTCAATCACAAATAGTAGTCCACGACTCACAATTTACCTATCGGCTCTGCACAGGCTCCAATCGCTCTACAACACAGATAACCAGCCTAAGATAATAATATCAATGACCAGGACTCATGGACATTCCCAAATAACCCACCATCTATGGTCCAAAGTCAAATACAAGGCCACACAGTACCACAAGAGTGATATAAGCAACTACAATGAATTCTGCAACCAAACGAGTGAAATAATATGGACATGAAAGAAAAGGAAAGGTCTGGGTACCAAGCTAATAAATCCAACCCAAGGATGCTAATTAGTACAATTATATACTATATATGCAGAGTCTAAAAAGAGTTAAATCGTAACCTACATGTCATCAAACGACAAGCTGCTGGAACGACGATGTCCAAGCCCAAACCGCTCTAAGAAGCTCCAAAACAAAATCAAACTATCACAAACATAAACTACGCGTTAAAATGAGACTAACAATACTCATATTGCTTTATTTATAGCCGGGTAAAAATTCGGGTCATCGGCAGGCCTGTGGGCCCCGCAACCCAAAGCCGAAAATGAAAGAGCCTAAGATGATCACCACACTCCCGAGAGTGCATGCTCAAAGTTTAGGGAGAATTGACCATTGATAATGGCTCAAAATAGCCAGCCATCTACAAGAACAAATAAGGAACCAAAGAGGCAAAATTAACGGAATTAAGCGGATAAAACTTATGATAATGATGGAGAAACATTCCTGGGCAAGGAAAACACACCCTAGCACCAAGGAGTGAAGTTACACTGAGGAAGATGAAGGTTGGAGCTTATATCAATGGAGGTTTTCAGTTTTAGGGAGTTAAAAATGAAGGAGGAAGCTTATATACTGCTCAGGGGTCCTTCATCGCGATCGTGAAGGGACCCCAAAAGATCGCGATGACCACGCTGGCTAGACCATCGCTAACGCGAGGACTAGCCACACAACCGCGAAGAACAAGGAGGTAAAGGCTTTATCACAGTCATGAGGACGGACCTCGCGATCGCGTAGAGCAAGGAAGCATGGACAATATCGCGATCGCGAAGAGGGAATTTGCGATCGCGAAGAACAAAGGTACCAGGTCGACAGAACCTTCATCATGGTCACGTTTAGGGACCTCGCGATCAGAATTAAGGCCTGAGGCCTGTACCTGCAACAGCTACTAGCAGAAAACACAAGAGGAAAAATTCTCTGGATGGATCCATAGGGCTCATCCGGGACTTAGCGCGGGCAAACAAACTATGCTAACGTACTAGAAACAGCATTCCGGACTCAAGGAAACTGACAAAAAACCCAACGGAGGTCGATTTAATGAAAAGTAGGCCTAACGCTCAAAACCAACCTTAAGCCAAAATGAAACTCAACACCCAAAATGAGTCTAGAAGCCTCGGAAATCAAACCAAAGGTCCCTCTAGCCCACAGTCAACGTTCTGGAACAACTGGCACTTATGGAATTTCCATCCGAGGCTGTCTTCTCCGAACATTGACCAAAGTCAAACTTTTAAGCTCAATTGGCTAGAAAACACAAAACCAACACAAAACCAAACTGAAAGCTCCTAGACCCCGACCAAGGGTCCATCTAGACCAAAATCCATGCTTCATAGCTAACGGAACTATCAAAATTTGATTCAGAGCGTGTTTACCAAGAATGTTGACCAAAGTCAATGATATCCTAAGTTAAAGCTCTAAAATAGGAAAACAACCATAACAACCAAACGAACGGCCAGGGCACCAAACCACCAGTCCCAGCAAGCCATAAATGACTTAGGGCCGCTACAAACAAGCTCTAACAGTACAAGAAAAGCATAAACACTGGAATGACTGGAAGGGTCATTACAGTAATGTAATCTACCTACAGTCCCAATGGCCGCCCATACAATTGAGAAACACAATCAAGTGAAAACAAACCATTCGGCATCCTATACTACCAGAGCATACACTGAGCAAACATCAAACAAGGGTGGAATCCAAATGAAATATGAATCATGATGTGATATGATGGAACCAGTGATATAACTCGTATGTTACCTCCTCTGGTACCTAAAAGGCCTAATAGAGGCAGGATCTATAGAAGGACACGGCCCGTATACCTCAACTTTGCAGTATACCCCTCCTCCGGCACAGTCGGCTCATAGCCTTTAGTCCTGGAATGGAAGGGTCCATGAAGGTTCATGTCCACATACTAACACGAATCTCAAAGTATATCTCAATAATTGGAACCTCGTAGTATATGCTTAGATTCAAATCGGGTCTAAATCAGTAGTAGTAATCCCAAAACCCATTAAAGGGTGCTCGAAGTGTATCCGGGTCTAAATCAGTAATCAAGTCTCAATAACCCTTATAAAGGGTTCCCGGAGCATATTCGGATCTAAATACATAGTAAAACATGTCTAGCGCTGGCCTCACCGAGTCTACTATCAATGTGAAAACTAGTGTTAAAACCATCGTAATATCGTCTCTACCCCAAGAGGTTTCATAAATCATTTCCAAATTCCCTTTTTATAAACATTTGTACTGAAATCAGGCTCCTCAGGGCATGCAAAGTTTAGAAAACCAATTATAGTAGGCCCAAAGCCAAAATAGTAGTAAAACATGCAGAAAATCCCTTACATGAATGATATGCTCGCAAACAATAGCTTAGCCCAATGGCTCACAAACATTCCTATCGGACCTACACAGGCACAATCAGCTCTACAACACAGATAACCAGGCTAAAGTAAAATCACAATGTTTGGAACTCATGGACATTCCCAATTATCTCATCGTCTATGGTCCAGAGTCTTATACAAAGGCCAAAAGGGGACACAAGGGTAATATTACAACACTACAATGAATACTACAAATAACACATGGAATAAACGGATAGAAGAGGTGGACAAGTTCTGAGGGTACCAACCTAGAAAACTAACCCAAGGATGCTAATTAATGCAGTTATAGCCTATATACGTAGAATCTAGGTAGAGAAGACCATAACCTACTTGTCGTCCGATGACTAGCTGCGGAAACAACATGGTCTAAGCTCGAACTACTCTGACAAGCTCCAATTCACGAAAACACTATCAACACCATAACCTATGTGTCAATATAAGACCAATGATAGCCATATTGCTATAATTATAGCTGGGTCAAAATCCAGGTCAAAAGTGGATTCACGGGGCCCATAACCTGAAATTAGAAACAGAAAGTCACACGATGAATACACTACTCCCGTGAGTGCATGCTCCAAATTTGAGCGAATTTGGCCAAGGAAAAGGGGACAAAATAGCCCGCTCAATAAAGAAATGAAAGAGGGAATTCGAGGGTAAAAAACGGAAATTAACGTAATAATCTACTTACCATGATGAGAGAAACAAGCTAACGGAATGAAATCCCCGAATTCATGAACCAGCAATCCAAGTAGAAAAACTATAATCAATAAGAAACCCCAAGCTTAAGATGTGCAACAATGGAGTTTTTAGCTTAAGAAGAGAAGCTTTTGGGGAAGAAGGAACTTACCAAAAATGAAGAGGGAGTAAGATTAAATGTAAAATTGATGAATTCCCCGAAGCCAATACTGATTTGGAGTCAAATTAGGAGAGGAAAGATGATTTGGAGTGAGAGAGAAATGATAGAATGGTCTGAAAAATCGAGAAGAAGGCTTTATAAGTTGAAGGTCGCAGAACAGCGCAATCGCGTTGCGTTGGCGCGATCGCGCTGAAGGGAGGATCACATACCAGCGCAATTACGTTGAAGGGAAAAATCACATTCTAGCGGAATCACGCTGCCCAGGTGCCATCGCGCTGAAGGTCTATCTGCAACAGCCAAAACTTCTATGGGGTATTACGGGCACAATCAAAACCCGATACTCAAAAAGCAAATATGTTATTAGAGTGGAAACGATGTTTTGGACTCAACAGAATTGATGAAACTTCCATACGAGGTAGTCTCAGAGGAATGTTGACCCAAGTCAACACTAGCTAATGCCAACCAAATGTATGAACCAACCAACTACCTACCCCAAACTCGACATTTCGGAGCTAACAATACTGGCGGAATTTCCATCCCAGGCCGTCTGCTCCGAATATTGACCAAAGGAAACCAAGAAAGCCTAACTAGCCTGAAAACACAGAATGAGAGAGAACTCCAAGCTGAAAAGCTTCCGGATCCCGACCAAAGGTCCTACTAGACCAAAGTCTATGCTCCAGAGCTAATGGAACTATTGGAATTTGATTTCGAGCATGGTTACCAAGAATGTTGACCTAAGTTAATAATTTCCTAAGTTAAAGTTCTAAAATAGGGAAACGACCATAAAGACCAAACAAATGGCCCGGGCACCGAACTACTGGTCTCGGCAAATAATAAATGACTTGGGGATGCTACAGGCAAGCTCTAACAGTAAAAAAAAGGCAAAAATATGAGAATGACCGGAAGGGTCATTACAAGAAGCATTTGTCAACATTTTCCTATTTACTGAAACTGTTTCTTGATGCTTTAAAGCCAAAGTAGGTTGGTCAAGCTTCACTTTTTATTTGTAATTCCTATTTCCACCTACCAAAAAAAATAAAAAGATGCTAATAATCTTTTGATATTGATCTCATTACTTTTAAATAGATAATCAGTCAAGTGATTAATATTGTTGTATTTGATTAATTTTAGTTTTGTTTGTCAATTTTAAAGTTCTTTAGATCTTCTATGCCAAATAAACTTGATCAATTGTTTAGTATGGAGAAATTTAAGTTTATGTACTATAGTCACAACTCTTTACTTTGCAGGGTGTGAATGGACAAAGAAAACTGTCGGACAAAGAATCGAGTTCTTAATGTTATGATGTTTTTGCATTTCTCAACCAATTCAAGCAAGTAAATACACATATTAAGACCAAACAACCATCAATGTGCAGAATATGGACAAAGATAAGTGATGGAGTTAAATTATCTTGGTCTTGTCTATGCTTACTCAGTCACACAGTTACAGTATTTACTTACTAGCAAAAGATGTAGAAACTAATAAGTCATGAACATTTAGTGTCTCAACTTTATCATTTTGTGTTATCTTTGTGGATGTAATTTTAAAAGAGCAAAATTAATTGTTCCTGAATGCACATGTTCTGAATGTACTCCAATATATAGGTAGTCTTCTATGTTTGTCACTTTATCAAGGATGGAACTGTGTTTCTGTGTTCATAAAATTATAATTATTCTAAGGTATGTATTCCCGTTTAGTGTTTTGATTGTTGATGCAACTAAGATTAGACACAAATTAAACTATATTCGAATTTGAAATGTTGGGCCCGTTTAAGATCTATTTGGAAAGACCAACTGTTCATTATTTTTCTTCTTTCGATTGAATTAGTCGCTATCTTATTTTCTCAATAGTTTGGCTATTTAGATTCACATGTTGATGTGATGTATTTGGATATTTTTTTGTAATTGTTTCATCCTGCAATTGTTGTTCAGGCAATTTTCCTAGAAGAAAGACCAATGAGAAGGAAGACCAAGGGCATTTTAGTAGTTGTAACTTTATTTAAGGGCAAAATTGACACGATCCAATTTCTCAGGTCATGATGGCACCTACAACCACCCAGTAGGTGAACCAATCCCTGTATCTCGAAATGGTTAGTAATGGGCTACTACCTAACCAAATACATGATAAGCTAAAATAAATGAAAGCAGAATACGATACAGACAAGCGGAAGCAAAAACCTGAATATATACTAAAGATACTACACCAACCCCAAGACTTGGTATCGAAAGTACAGAAGCTTCTAATAGAGTATAAGTGCTAGAAGTAACAAAGGATAAGTACAACTGTCTCTGAATATACAAGAGTAATAGTACAAGAAATGAGATATAGCCAAGCCCTGACTGCCAGGCGCTCACCCTAGTCTCGAATGTCCAAAAGCGGCACGAGTCCCCAATGCAATCAATGGCAAAAGCTCAACTAATATCTACACCAAAAAGTGCAGAAGTGTATTATGAGCACCAAGACAATGGGTACTCAGTAGGCATCATCGGCCGACTGAGCGCATATAAGATATAAAAATAGTAAGTAGCAGATAGCAAGGAAATGGTCACAGAAAACAATAGCGGAAGCACGGAACTAGCACAGAGAACAGACAACCAAGAGTAATAACAAACCACGCTAGCACAGGAGAAAAATATACATTAAGCACATGTGTAAGAAAGAAGAACGCACCTGGAATCCTTGCAACAATAGTATATAAAAGGAGAGAGTTTAGAAAATATGGCGGTATACCGGTAACCTCAAGTAAAAAAGGAAAAAAGGAAGGCAATCCAACATAATCAACTAGAAGGCATAGAATAATGGAAACATACTTTAAACACAAATACCAAGGTAGGCATAAACTGGGATCAATCTCACAAATACAACCCTAAAATGGAATAACTAAACCACCATAATCGATAGCCACTACTCAGAGTCAAGAAAAGGAACAAGGACTGAAACCCACCATAAGTTGTCTGAACTCATTGCCGCCTAATCCAAGAAGCTGCAACCGAGAAGAACCGACTATGAACCATCTGGAGTAGTTTGCCAACCCACGATTCTGAAACTCAACCTCAATTGCCAATCAATGTCTCTGTCAAAACCCATAAGTAGACTCATCCACCATAGAAGAACACTAATAGAGCTGGAGCCAACTAGGCCATGAATAACAAGTCATCCAATTTGTAGATGCTACTGAACCCCAAACCAGTCGAAGGAAAAGCCACTGCAATCTGTAAGTGGCCGAAACAAATCACCAACACACAATCCAAAGCAAACCTTCGTCGTCACCTCAGTCAACTACTAAAACACATAAGCATGAACAAAGAGTCATCTCCCTCCTTTTTCAACTAACAAAACCTTCCCGTAGCATATAATGAACCTTACAAACTCCTTCTCAAATAAAATCTGGAGCCATTACCTTAGTTCTCATATCTACATGCCAAACTCATTCACAATACTAAAATCAAAGCTCATCTAGAGAACTATGATCGAAATTCATTCTGACTGGAACCGGGGAAAACAATAAGACAACCCAACCAGACAAGAAACCGAAGGAAACTATGGGAATAACCCACATAACTGCCAACCTCCTTAACCAACCAACAAGGAGGGTCAACTCTAAACACCTGAGAAAACCAAATCGATCAAGGCACGCAAGCATAACCAATATCTCCCAACTTAAGACAAAATCTCAACTCTGGCACAACTACCGGTATCACATCGAACCAACACCAGAACCTCTAGCAAAAGCTAGGTAACAGCCTAGGCAACAACCATCTAGGACCACTCAAAAGGAAGACATAACACAAGCCTAGAGCCACAACAAAACCGGAGGCAAAACACCCAGAAAAAAGACTAACACGAACTACCCACGAGCTACGACTCCGGGTAAGCACCTCACAAGGACAACTCACCCTCATCCACTACTAAAGAATAAACTACCAATAAAACAACACATAGATACTACAATTCAGGTAGTCAAATAACTAAACAAGTACCAGGTAGGAATATAAGCAAATAAATGACAGAAGGGATAGAATCACAATGCGAGTATGACTATCATTAGACAAAGGTAGAAAAAGCCTAACTTGGAGCAATGATATCAGGAACCTCTACCTCTGGCCCACCAGGAAGGGCATCAGACTGACAGGATCTAACTCTGGACTGAGTAGTCGAAGCTGAAGGCTCAACCATCCCTCGTCGGGGACAGTCTCTAGCATAATGTCCCAGCACCCCACAACTATAGCAACCCAAAGAAGCTCTACTCCGACACACGGTGCATGTCGACTCTGGATGGATACCTAAACTACCTGGTTGAAAGTCACCTCCAACCATCTGGGGACCACCCCCACAACCCTGCAGACTACTTCTCATTGCCTGGGGACCACCCCTACTACCCTGTACTCCACCTCTGGCTGGTAGCACTGAAGCCCTGGGAGGTAACACATGTTGACCATGTGGACTGGAAGATGGAATCGTGGCACAATCCCTAGCAAAGTGCCCACGCACACCGCACTGAAAGAAAATCCCATTGGGTACATACGGGCGAGGAGATCGCACTGAACCTGACCAGCCACTACGGCCTACACAATCTGAAAGCGAACCTCGAAGAATCTGACCCGTACTATGACAACTAAGCTCAACATGCCCTGTTCCATCACTCTCTGAAACCTGCGGAGCAACTGAAACTAGCCTAGTAGATAAAAAGCAATGAAACCAATCTCTAGAAGAGAATCCCCTACCTCGAGTCTGGGAACCTTGAAAACTATACTGACCATGATGTCTCTTAGCACTACCCCCATAAGCCTCAAGACACAAACACTCGATAGCCCAAGCATGATCCACTACCTGAAGGAAAGTCATTCCAACTGTAACCAAGTGCTCGGTCGCCAAACGGAGCGGTGAAATCAAACCTCCAACAAAGCTCCAAACTCTATCAAACTCTAAAGGCATAGACCTAGCAGTACGCCTAACCATCTTATGAAATCTTGCCTTATAGTCCAACACCGACATATAACCCTGCTGGAGAACTGGAAGCTCAACCCTAACTGAAGCACCACTTGAAGAATCGAGTACTGAAACACCCACCGGAGGACTCAGAGTCCTAGCCACGGTGTCATGAAGAACTAGGGTCGCTATAAATCCAATCAGAGGTTGAGCTGGTCTCACACCCCCTATCTGATGCGGTAAACTCTCACTCTGTAGTCCTGGCACTGACGGAAGCACTGAAGCATCAGGCACAGAAGCCTCGATATCACCCGTTGTCGAACTCATCTTAGGCATCTAAGAAGGAATGAAACAAACAAAGTTTAGAAGTCAATCAATCCAGAAACGCACGATAAGGAGTAAAGAAGATGAAACTTTTCCTAACAATGCCCTGTAGCCTCCCGCAGATAGGATACAGACGTTATTGTACCAATCCACGAGACTCTACGTAGACACTTGCTTATGTACCATGACATCGGTGAACCAAGAGCTCTGATACCAAGCTGTCACGACCCTATTTCTCAGGTCATGATGGCATCTACAACCCCCCAGTAGGCGAACCAATCCCCGTAGCCCAGAACGGCTAGTAATGGGCTACTACCTAACCAAATGCATGATAAGCTAAAATACAGCCCTAAAATGGAATAACTAAACCACCATAACCGATAGCCACTACTCAGAGTCAAGATAAGGAACAAGGACTGAAACCCACAATCTGCCCAGAAGGCTAGACCCTCAATACTCAAGCCCAAACAATCGGAGCCTCAACAGGCTAAAACTTAGTAGTCCATAAGAATCAAGGACTAAAACAACCTCTATAATCTGATAAGGATAATATAATCTACCTACAGTCCCAACGGCCGCCCATACAATCGAGGAACGTAATCAAGTGAAAACAAATCCTCTGGCCGCCCATACAATCAGAGAGTACACTGAACACACAACAAACAAGGGTGGAGTCCGGGTGAAATATGCATGATGATCGGATATGATGAATCTGTAACCAAGTTTGATCGCAGTGTTAGTATGTTACCCCCTCCGGTACCCCAAAGGTCCAATAAAGGCGAGATCCATGGAAGGACTTCTCCCGAGTACATCTACTCTATCGTAAGCCCCTACCCCCGGTCACCCTTTTGCCGTAGCACTTGGTCCGGGACGACAGGGCCCATGGAGGTCTACTCGTAGACCACATACTACACTGTAACCTCAAAATATCTCAACCATTGGTATCTCGTAGTACGTGTTTGGATTCAATCCAAGTCTAAATTAGTAGTAGTAATCTTAATAATCCCCATCAAGGGTGCCTGGAGTATACCCAGGTCTAAAGAAGTAGTCAAGTCTCAATAACCCTTATAAAGGGTGCCCGAAGTGTATCCGGGTCTAAAACAGAAATCAGGTATCAAAATCCCTAAACAGGGTACCTGGCTTGTATCCGGGTCTAAATCCATGGAAAACAATGTCTAGTGCTATGGTCCAGTCGAGCCTAGTATCAGAATGAGAACCATCAGTCAAATCGTCGATATACCCTTTCTACTCTGAGAGATTTCATAGAAGCCAGTTTCCAAGTCCTTTCAAAAATCCATTTACCGAAAATGAGCCCTCAGGGCCATGCATTTAGAAATCAATTATAGTAGGCCCGAAGCCAAATCAGTAGTAAAATATGCAGGGAAAACCTTTTCATGTATGATATGCTCGTAAATAATAGAGTAGCCCAATAATGGCTCACAAACAAGTCCAATCGTCCCTGCACAGGCACCACAACTACTCAACAGACATAACCAGCCTAAAAGGATATCTCTATGTCCGGGACTCACAGATATTCCCAAATAACCCACCATCTATGTTCCAGAGTCAATACAAGCCCACACAGGACCACACAAGGGTAATATACAATACTACGCGAATACTACAAACAACGTATGAAATAAACGGACAGAAAAAGCAGACAAGGTCTGGGGTACTAACCTATAACAACCCACCCATGGATGCCAATTAATGTAGTTATAGCCTATATATGCAGAGTCTAGGTAGGGAAAGCCATAACTTACCTGTCATTCGATAACTAGTTGCGGGAATGACATTGTCCATGCTCGAACTACTCCGGGAAGCTCCAAATCGCAAAACCACTATCAACACAATAATCTACACGTTAATACAAGACTAACGACACCCATAATGCCATAAACATAACCGAGTTGAAATCCGAGTCACAAATGGGCCCGTGTGCCTCACAACCTTAAATTGAAAACGAAAAACACCAACGTGTTCCCCACAATCCCCGGAGCACATGCCCAAAAGATGAGCAGAATCAGACCACAGATGGGGCTCCAAAACAATTTAAAGGAGAATCAAGGGAGGAAACGTGGATTTAAAGAGAGAATTTACCCGTTGTTAGACGCCCCAAAACATGTAAGGATTGCCAATTAGTACCCTATAATCAGTTGGAAAGAGCAAGGGGTTGAAATGGAGGTTTTATGAGTTATCCATGGAGGATTTTCAGAATTGGGTTTAGGAGAAATGAGGGAGAGAAAATGAGTTGGGCAACCTATATACTGCCAGCCTAGGCGCAGGTGCGCCCAATAGGCGCAGGTGCGCCCAACAGGCGCAGGGGCACCGGCGCAGGGGCAATGACCAAGGGTACAGGGGCGTTGGCCTGGCCAAGGCTGCTAGCATGCAGGTGAGCTGGCTTGGGCGCAAGTGCACGCACGCAGGTGCGGCCCAAGCGGCGCCCTGGTGCTACACCAGCAACCAACAATGCCCCTTTGGAGATTTTAACACTTTGGGTCCCCGGGAACGCATCGGGGTCCCGCAAAGAAAAACGACCAAAGCTATTCAACTAAAAACGACATTTTGGATTCAATGGAATTGAAAAAAATACCATCGGAGGTCGATTTTAATAAAAAGTGGGGCCTACGCCCAACATCAACCTTAGGCCAACTATTTCCAAAATGGAACTCAAGGGCCGAAAACAAGTCTGGAAGCCTCGGGACCCGAACCAATGGTCTTTCTAGCCTAAACTCAACATTTCGGAGCTAACAGCGCTAATGTAATTTTTATCCGACCAAAGTCAACCAAGCAAGCCCAACTGTCCTGAAAGCACAGAATGAGAGAGAATTCCAAGCTGAAAAGCTCCCGGATCCTGACCAAAGGTTCCTCTAGACCAAATTTCATGCTCTGGAGCTAACGAAACTGTTGGAGTTCGATTATAAGCACGTTCACCAAGAATATTGACTGAAGTCAACGATTTCAAAAGCCTAAAGCTCTAAAGCAAGGAACGGCCAAAAAGACCAAGCAAACGGCCCGGGCACCAAACTACTGATCCCAGCAAGCCATAAATAACTTGGGGACATTACAGGCAAACTCTAACGGTACAAGAAAGGCAAAAATGCGTAAATGACCGGAAGGGTCATTACAAAAATTATAATTGTGTAATTAATGATTAAGATGAAATCCTAGAAGAATTCATAGATGTCTTTACATTTGTTATGGGCCAATAGAGATATTTTTGTAATTTTATTAAAATGAAGAGTTGTTATTTGCTAACTTCTACAAACAATAATAAATGCTAAGCTTGTTTAGACATATTTTTGAAAGAAAATTTTGATCTAATTTAAAATAAAATGTGTTTAGATATATATATATATATATATATATATATATATATATATCGCTAACGCTACCATGACGCTACGTCGCGCCCGCACTTCTAGTTAGACAATGCACTAAAAGCATACTTTATCTCAGGGGTCGAAAGCCCTACATTCTTTTTCAATTATATATATATATATATATAATGTCCCTCACGTGGAATAAGGCTTCTGTGGATCTTAAGAAAAAATTGAATTCTTCTAGAATTTTATTTTGATAATTAATTATACAATTATAATTTTGCCCTTAAATAAAGTTAGATTTACTAAAATGCTCTAGTGGATCTTGAGAAAGAATTAAATTCTTCTGCAATTTTATTTTGATCACTAATTACACAAATAAGGTTTTTGTAGATCTTGAGAAAGAATTGGGTTCTTCTAGAATTTTATTTTGATCATTAATTATACAATCATAATTTTGCCCTTAAATAAAGTTAGAATTACTAAAATGCTCTTGTGGATCTTGAGAAAGACTTAGATTCTTCTAGAATTTTATTTTGATCATTAATTACACAATTATAATTTTGCCCTTAAATAAAGTTAGAATCACTAAAATGCACTTGGTCGTCCTTCTCATGGTTCTTTTATATAAAAAAATAGATAATTTAAGGCCCTTGGTATGGGTCCAATATATTTTCATATATTTTTTTTCAGTATAGTACTTCATAATCTGTTTCAAATGTTCATACGATATCAGTGCGTCATTTACAATTCAACTTGGAAAAGCTGAATCTCAAGAAATTCTACATAGCAAGGAAATAGAGAATTGTGCTAGATTATGAGCTAGCACATTTCATGTTCGATGAATATATAAAATATTGATATCTTTGAAAGAACTCATAAATTTTCATATATCCTCGCAAGTGGTATCTATTTCTCATGATGTTGTTATCTTCTTTTTTTAACATTTGCACCGCAAGCTTTGCATATGATAATGTATAAATCCTTGATCAATCAATTTGTAAAGATCGTTCCAAAGCTTTCGAATTGCTATTGCTTCAGCTCAAATATAATTTATTTGTGATTTGCTTTGTCGATGAACTTTGTGATATGTTTTATTAATGTCTTCGATAAGTAGAAGTATTTCTATTTATTTTAATTTTAATAGATTTTAATATTAAAAGAATTTGTTAAAAAGTTAATTTCTAATTCCACAACAATAAAAATAATCATGAAAGCAACTTTATTTCTACATGTAAAAATTATCTTAATGTCAAATTTTAAATTACACTAATAATTTTTTTTGATACTGAACTCTAAATCTTATGCAGTAAAAGAAAACTTTGAATCTTACCCCACAAAATAACCAATATATATGCTTTACTTTTTCAACCTTTTAACCAATATATATGCTTTATTTTTTCAACCTTTTAGAATTTGAATATTAAGCTTTTTTTCTTCAAATTTTCTCTGTTAAATAGTTTATCATAATTGCTATTTAAAAAAACTTAAATAGAAAATAAAAAACTTAAATTTCTTGTGCAGTAATCGTTTGATGAATACATAATCAAATTAATAATTTCTTGATACCCCAACATTGTTTTTTCTTTTAGTCACTGAATTTAACATTTTCTTTGAAGTAAATAAAAATTTAATGATACATCATTTTAAGACTGTTTTAATAGTCAAGATACAAACTTTAGTAGTGATCATATTATGTAACATAATACTAAAAAATTATCTACATAGTATTCCTTAAAAGTATTTTTAGGAATGAAAAATTAACACATTTTATTTTAAATTAGTTCAATTTTTTTAAAAAAATATGTCCAAACAAGCTTAGCATTTATAAAATTTGTTTATTATTGTTTGTCAGAAGTTAGCAAATTGCAACTCTTCATTTTAATACAATTACAAAATATATCCCTATAGGCCCATAACAAAAGCAAAGACATGTATGGATTCTTCTAGAATTTCATTTTGATAATTAATTATACAATTATTAATTTGCCCTAAAATGAAGTTTGAATTACTAAAATGCCCTTGGTCGCCCTTCTCATGGTTCCTCTATATAATAGAAATTTGATGGGTATTAACTTATCGATTTCTTTTTATATAAAAAATTAGATTTTCACGATCCGTCAATGCCCATTTACGGGCTCAATATTGCAAGTTTAGTTTATCTTTTTTTGCATAAAAAATAATCAATTATCATTCTTTCATCTATACATACACGGAGCAATGATAAGATTCTCCACTTATATTTCATAATAAATTATTTTTCTATTTGATCAAACTAAAGTAGTAATTTATAATTTGCTTAAACTGTAAATTAACATTAAAATATTTACATGTTTCATTGCTTATTCCAACATCTAGGGCAATTCAATGCACTAAAGCTCATGTTATGCGGGGGTTTCGAAAAGAGTCGGACTACAAGGATCTATTGTATGCAATATTACTCTACATTTTTGTAAGAGGTTATTTCCATGGTTTGAACTCGTGACCTCCTGGTCACATAGCAGTAAGTTTATTAGTTACGCCAAGACTTTCCTTCCAACTTCAATTTAAATATTAAATTAAAAAATATGTTATCCACATTTTGTATTTGAGTATTTTTTTAAAAATTTTTTAAAATTGCAAGTGTCATATTTATTAATGAAAATTTCAGATGAAACTATGTGAGTTTTTATTCTTTATAACATAATAGTAGTTAAAAAGAAAACATTATGATTGTTTTAGTTCATATATTGTGTACAACAAAATCAAAACAATATTTTAGTTTTATTCTCAAAGAGAAAAAAAAAATCAACAATTATTAGCTTAATATGAAATTGTAACTCAATATGATAATCTACACAAATACTTTTTAAGTATTTTGAGTCAAAATATTTACAATCTTCTTTAGTTCATAAGTAAACGTAAATAAAATTAATTATTTAAGAAAATGAGATTTTATATATATATATATATATATATATATACACACACACACACATAATGTCTCGCACGTGGAACAAGACTTTTGTGGATTTTAAGAAAGAATTGAATTCTTCTAGAATTTCATTTTGATCATTAATTATACAATTATATTGTCACTTAAATAAAGATAGAATTAGTAAAATGCCCTTGTGGATCTTGAGAAAGAATTGAATTCTTCTAAAATTTCATTTTGATCATTAATTACATAATTATAATTTTGCCCTTAAATAAAGTTAAAATTACTAAAATGTCTTGGTCGTCCTTCTCATGACTCTTCTATATAATAATAGAAATTTGATGGGTATTAACTTATCTATAAAAGAAAAGAGAGTGTAAAATAAATAAGATAAGTTATCTCGAATTTATTAAAGACGAACAAATACCGATAGATAAACTTAGGCATGTTAAAATGATTGTTTCGATTAAGAATGCGGTTACACATCTTTCTTGAGACACTTAAGTAAATAAATAACAAATAAAATTCAAGGATGTGATTAAGCACCTTGACCAAATTGTTCTAATAATTAACTCTCATTAATTCAAATTAAGGCGTATAAATAAAGATTATTATGTGCAAGAAAGCAGTTATGCTTTTAAGTCAATGTATGTCAAGATCAAAGTCAATGTATGTCAAGATCAAAAATACGATTACGTATCTAGGTCGGGATCAAATCGTGGCTTGTAATACAATTTATCAAAAAGAAATTAAAGTAAAGTATAAGTTGATAAAAGCGACCGTGCTAGAACTACAGAACTCGAGGGATGCCTCATACCTTCCCTCAGTCTACAAAATTCCTTATCCAGTCTTTTATTTTCGCAGATCAAAAATAAGAGAATTATTTTTTTTTGATTAGGGATTCAAGTGGCGAGTCTTTAAATAAAATAATTTCTATTAAATACCGTCACTTCAATTGAAAAAAAAGCTTTTATCCCTAAAAAAAAAGGTGTGACACCAATGATCGCATTTTATTATAAATCAACACAAAGTCCAAAAAAATAAGCCAAGTGCAACAGAGACCCGGGCCCAAAAAGCAAAAAGAAAAACAAAAAATATATATTTGATGTACCAAAGGGAAATTTTACATCATTTAAGAATATTTCTAACCCTTTTTCCTAAATTTTAAGATAATATAAAGTGAAGCATTACATTGGGGGTGAATCTCATGTGGTGAGAAACTGCAAGTTGTGGTAACCCACCAATCCAAAAGGTAGTTGATGCCATTCAAAAAAAACCTACCCTACGCTTGTTCGTCCTCTCTGTGTCCTAATATCAGTTTCAGGGTTTCCTTCACTTTTTGATCAACAGCATGGATATCGACTCTACCGAGCTTCAAGACTGGGAACTGCTCCACCCGGATCCTAACTCAGCTTCGGATTCCGACCTCGATCTTAACTCAGCCAAAAACCAGGATACTTTCGTTGAAACTGAGGGTCTTATTCAATCCAATTATTTCTCCATGACTACTCCTTTTGCTGCTTATGGTGGTGAAAAGGGCTCTCAGGTATCAGATAATTCGAGTTGGGTGTTTCCGAGGAAGAATTCCGTTGAGTTCTTGTCCGTTTCTGGTAGTCAATTTGAGGGGGGAAATGATGTGGGTGTGCTGGAAAACCCGAAAGTACAAGTGGGTGATGAGATGGGTGGTGAAAATGAAGTGAAACTTGAGGGTATAACCGAGGTGGAAAACTCAATATTACAAATGGGATTTGGTGGAATCGAAGAGATGGGCAGTGAGGGTAAAGCCGAGGTGGGTGTTGTGCAAAGCTCGAACATGGAAGTGGATTTTGGAGAAATTGATGATATAGGTAGTGAGAATGGGAAAAATCTTGAGGAATTTTGGTCTCATTCTGGTGGAGTTGGACTTAGTGGTCTGAAATTTGGGGATGTTGAAGAGGCATATGTAGAAGAAAAGGAGACGGTTGAAGGTGAAAAGAGGGATGAAATTGTTGGAGTAGAAGTTAGTAAAACAGGGGAGCAGAAGAGGAGCATGGTGTGGTGGAAGGTGCCATTGGAGCTTCTGGAATATTGTGTGTTCAGGGTTAGGCCTATGTGGGCCTTCTCTGTAGCTGCTGCTGTGATGGGATTTGTGATATTAGGTCGTAGATTGTATAAGATGAAGAAGAAGACCAAGGTTTTGGAGCTCAAGGTTACTATCAATGATAAGGTTTGTGTTTTTCCATTTCAATACCATTATGTTAGTGACATTCTTTGTTACGATCCTAATTAGTTGTAGTTAGGTTGTTAGAAGCCACGTGAGAGGCACATGCCCATTCCGGATTACAGTTGAGTTTGTTAGTAACTGATTCTGTTAGCAACTACTTTTCCCGCCAAATCCTTGTAATTGATCCTTTAAATAGCTGAGCTCAGCTATCATTTGTAAGGAGTTTTTGATGAGTAATCAAGTCAAGTTTTACTTTCATTGTTAATTCTCCTCGTCTCTTGAGAATATCTTTTCAGGAACTTCATCTTAGTTCCTTAGGATATTTTTTCTTCTTCTTTGTTTTCTTCCTAAATTGTTGGGGTCACATCATTGGGGAACATAACACCAGAATTCATGAGTTACGAAGGGAGGTGGATGGCATTCGAGGGTCATTGGAAGGAGTCACAGGATCTGTGGAGGAATTGAGGAGGTCGGTTGATGAAAAAGTGGCAAGAGCAGTGGACGAAATCAAGAGGTTGATTATGGAGGGTAGGGGAAATGGCCGAGCTGAAGCTCCCGAGGTGGCTGGTAATGGAGTCGCTGGTAATGGAGTCGGCAGGGGTAGGGAGGAAGGAAGAGGGGAAGACTATCAACTGCCTACGAGTGCGTACCAAGTGGAATTCCCAAAATTCGATGACTCTGGTCGGAGGGATTGGGTTTACAGGTGTGAGCAATTTTTCGAGGTGGATGAAACACCTCCAAAAGCAAAGGTGAAATTGGCTTCCTGTAAGCTGGAAGGGAAGGCACTTCAGTGGCATCAAGTCTTTATGAAGAGCAGACTCACCGAAAAACGAATTAACAAAGACATCTCGTGAGTGGCCAGGTTGGGGAGAATACATCAGTAGCCTCTATGCTAGGTTTGGTACTGAGCTCTATGATGATCCAATGGGTGATCTCAAGGACCTACACCAGGTATCATCTGTACAAGATTATGTTGACATATTCGATGAAATACTCACCAGGGTAGAATTATCAGAAGAGTATGTGGTTAATTGTTTCATCAGGGGTTTGAAACCAGAAATTGGTTTAACAGTTAAGATGTTTGGCCCTAGAACTCTGCAGAAAGCCATTAATTTGGCCAAGATTCAGGAGCAAACACTAGCCCTCAGCAAACCCACTCCTAACCCCAGAAACTTCTCTTCTTTTCCAAAACCAGTCGGTAGGTATACAAGTTCTTCTTCCATAAATAACCACCCTTACTCCAAAATACCTACTCAGATAATCCCAAGTAGTCAACCTAGAACTTCTCACAGAACCAAATACTTGAGCCCTAGTGAATTGGAGGATAAGAGGGCTAAGGGGTTGTAATTCAATTGTGATGAAAAGTTTGGACCCACTCATGTATGCAAGAACAAGAGGCAGTTGTTTGCAATTGAGATGGAGGAGAGTGCAGAACCACAAGAGGAACCAGAAGAGGTTCTTTTGGACACTGGAGAGTTGTTGACAATGATAACTCAGGGGTTGGAAACTGACTATGATGGATCTATCATGCCCTATATGTCCATGCATGCTATGAATGGTACCTATGACTTTAGAACCATGAGAGTTACTGTTTCATTGCAAGGGAAGGCAGTGCAGGTGCTAATTGATATTGGGAGCACCCATAATTTCCTAGATCTTGCTACTGCTAAGAAGCTGGGGTGTTGCCTGACAGCAATAGCACCATTTTCTGTGTCAGTAGCCAATGGAAATAAGGTGAGGAGCAATTTTGTATGCAAGGGCCTCACCTGGAAGATGCAAGGAGTGACATTTGAATCAGACATGCTACTTTTTACCTATAGGGGGGTGTAGCATGGTCCTTGGTATACAGTGGTTGATCACCTTAGGAGATATAATGTGGAATTTCAAGCAGTTGAAGATGGAGTTTATTTTATTTGGCCAGAAGGTGTCCTTGAGAGGGGTTCAACCACCTGAGACGAAGCTGATACAACAGGGGAAGATGGAGAAATTATTAGCTAAACCTGCAAAGTTGTGTATGATGTCAGTAGGAATTTTCATTGAAGGCACAAAAGAATCTCCTTTGTGTTTACTGTCCATGGATGGAAATATGAATGAACAGGAAGACAAGAAAGATTTGCAGCAGGTTCTTGATCAGTATGAGGACTTATTTGCTACTCCTGAAGGGTTGCCACCTTCTAGGGAGCATGATCATAGGATTATTCTCAAGGAGGGCACTTCTCCTATTAACCTTAGACCCTACAGATATGCAGCTATGCAAAAAAATGAAATAGAGAAGATGGTGAATGAGTTGCTGGAGGGGGGAGTAATCAGGAAGAGTACCAATCCTTATTCTTCACCAATTGTGATGGTAAAGAAAAAGGATGGATCATGGAGGATGTGTGTGGATTACAGAGAGCTCAACAAGCATACTGTGAAGGATAAATTTCCCATACCTGTAATAGAGGAGTTGTTAGATGAATTATATGGGGCACACTATTTCTCTAAGCTAGATTTAAGATCTGGCTATCACCAGATTAAAATGTGTGAGGACATCTCTAAGACTGCATTTAGGACTCATCATGGCCACTATGAGTTCCTAGTTATGTCCTTTGGCTTGACTAATGCACCCTCTACTTTCCAAAGTTTGATGAATCAGATCTTCCAACCATACCTCAGAAAGTTTGTTCTTGTTTTCTTTGATGACATTCTGATATATAGTACCAGCTGGGAGGATCATTTGACACACTTGGAGGCTGTTTTTAATGTTCTTAGATCCAAGGTGTTGTTTGTGAAGAGGAGTAAGTGTGCATTTGGGGTGACTCAGATTGACTACCTAGGCCATGTAATCTCAGTTGAAGGGGTTGCTATGGACCCTCAGAAAATTGAAGCAGTAGTTAGTTGGCCTCAACCTATGACCCTTAAATCCTTGAGGGGTTTTCTAGGTCTTACAGGCTACTATAGGAGGTTCATTCAGAGCTATGGAGTCATTGCTAGACCACTAACTGACTTGCTGAAGAAGGGCCAGTTCTGTTGGAATGAAGCTGCCACAACAACATTTGAGAAGCTGAAGGTTGCTCTTACCTCAGCACTTGTATTGGCACTACCTGATTTTGAGAGAGACTTCATAGTGGAAACTGATGCATCAGGGGAAGGCATTGGAGCTGTTTTAGCTCAAGGAAATAAGCCTATTGCTTTTTTCAGTAAGGGTTTATCAGATAAGAACAAGGCTCTATCTGTGTATGAAAGGGTGTTGCTGGCATTAGTCTCTGCAGTCCAGAAGTGGAGGCCTTACATGTTAGGGAGGCAATTTTTGATCAAGACTGACCATCACAGCCTTAAATTTCTGTTGGAGCAGAGAATTACTACTCCTAGCCAGCAGAAGTGGTTGGTTAAGATTCTTGGCTATGACTATAGCATAGTCTATAAGCAAGGAAAGGATAACTTAGTTGCAGATGCCTTATCTAGGAGGGAAGAGGCTCTGCATTTTTGTAGCATCTCAGGGTTGCAGTGTGACTTGTTACCGGAGGTGAAAGTCACTTGGTCCCAGGACCTCTTCCTTCAGGGGTTATTGGTTATTACAGGACATTCAAGCTGGGACATCCACCAAGCCTCATTATAAGTTTCAGGCCGGCATACTCAGCAGGAAGGGGATGGTGGTTGGCCATGACCCTGTGGTCAAGAGGAAATTGTTGACCTTCTACCATGAGAGCTCATTGGTTGGGCACTCAGGCATTACTGCCACTTGGCACAGGGTGAAACAAGATTTCTACTGGAAGGGTTTAAAGTAGGATGTGTACAAATTCATCAGGGAATGTGATGTTTGTCAGAAGTGTAAGAGTGAAAATGTAGCTAGTCCTGGGTTGCTTCAACCCCTTCCCATTCCCAACATGGTGTGACAGGACATCTCAATGGATTTTATTGAAGGTTTACCTAGAGCTAATGGCAAGGAGGTTATCTTTGTGGTGGTAGACAGATTGAGCAAAGCTGCTCATTTCATGGCATTGAAGCATCCTTACTCAGCTGCAGATGTAGCTCAGGCTTTCCTAGATAATGTGTTCAAACTACATGGATTGCCTAAATCCATTGTTTCAGATAGAGATGTGATCTTCACCAGCAGATTTTGGAAAGAGTTGTTCAGACTACAATAAGTGACCTTGCTAACCTCTACATCCTACCATCCGCAAACTGATGGTCAGACTGAGGTTGTTAATAGATGCCTAGAATGCTACCTGAGATGTATGTGTTCTGAGAAGCCTAAAGAGTGGCCTAAATGGTTGGCACTAGCAGAGTGGTGGTACAACACCACCTATCACTCCTCTACTCAGCTCACCCCATATGAGGTGGTCTATGGACAGAAGCCCCCTCCCTTGCTTCCTTACATGGCCTTTGACTCTCAGATTGACCTGGTAGATAGGAGCCTCCAAGCTAGAGAAGCTACCCTGAGGGCTCTCAAGTCTCATTTGGTGAGGGCTCAGGCTAGGATGAAGAGTAGAGCTGACAAAAGAAGGACTGATAGGTCCTATGATGTAGGTGACTGGGTCTATGTGAAGCTGCAACCTTATAGACAAGTCTCACTAAAACACCCGTCCTTCCCGAAATTAGCTGCCAAATTCTATGGGCCTTTTCAAATTGTTGCTAGAGTTGGTCAAGTGGCTTACACCTTGGCTTTACCTCCCCACACCAAGATCCACCCCACCTTCCACATCTCCCAGTTAAAGAGGAGATTGGGGTCTCACATTGCCTCTGTGCACTTGCCAGTGGTTCACTCAGAAGCTGGTTGTATTATCTCCGAGCCAGAGGCCATTTTGGACAGGCGCATGGTTCCTAGGCATGGCAGGGCTGCTGCTCAGGTGTTAGTCAAATGGTTCCACTCAGCTGAAGAAGACAGCACCTGGGAAGATCTTAAGGATTTTCAGACCAAGTTTCCTCATTTCAATCCTTGAGGTCAAGGATTAATTGAAGAGGGGAGTATTGTTACGATCCTAATTAGTGGTAGTTAGGTTGTTAGAAGCCACGTGAGAGGCACATGCCCATTCCGGATTACAGTTGAGTTAGTTAGTAACTGATTCTGTTAGCAACTACTTTTCCCGCCAAATCCTTGTAATTGATCCTTTAAATAGCTGAGCTCAGCTATCATTTGTAAGGAGTTTTGATGAATAATCAAGTCAAGTTTTACTTTCATTGTTAATTCTCCTCGTCTCTTGAGAATATCTGTTCAGGAACTTCATCTTAGTTCCTTAGGATATTTTTTCTTCTTCTTTGTTTTCTTCCTAAATTGTTGGGGTCACATCATTCTTTTTTCCCAGCTATACCTAACCTTAAGCTTGATTGTGAGTTAGGATGCCGCTTCATCCTCTTTATCCCAATAAATAATAAAAGAATGTTGCTTCATGTTTTATGCTTTTGGCAACAATACATAGTTTTTTCTTTTGTTTTAAAGGGCTGGGCTATTTTGACGCTAGTGTAGAGAAGGGAGAGTTTAAAACTCCGAATTGGAATATCGTTGGGACCTAAGGGGCCACGACTCTTTAGTGAGTATAGAAGATCGGTTTTATGACTCATTACCACATTCTAGTTATATGGCACTGTTCACAGGAGAATGAAATCAGTAAATAAAATAAAAGAGATCTTTGTAAGGTCATTTTCTTCTATTCAAATACTCGTGAATACGACAATATTCTATAGCAGATTGCCTTGTCTATATGCAAGACAGAGTCAGAGGAAACAATAATTAGTTTTTGTCATCATTGCTTGGGTTTTAACCTTATCTCCATCAAGGTTGAAGTTCAAATACTAACATACTTGCATGATATTTCTTCGAAGTCTCTTGGAAATGTAAACTTCACCCCCTCCCCTCTTTCTGATTTGATGTCTTAGCATATACTTAGATGTGCTTTTTGGTTGTTGAGAACTTTTAGTTAGCTACTCATTGTGGTTCACATGAGCGATATTTTTTGTAAGCTATGTATGGTGATCAGAAAAATGATTGATTTGTAACTATTCTTTGTGGCCATTAAGGCGTCAAGCTTCGGTACTGCTTTGATTTTTAGGGTTGATTGTATCTAGGATATTGGTTCCAGAGTGTTATGCATCTTGAAGGTATAGGATGTGGCTAGTTATGCATCACCTCTGGCTCCCGATAAAGTGCTATTTTATAATGCAGTGGTATATTGGCTGATAACACCTCAGACTTTTGTTACCCTGTATCATCTCGGTAATCAGGATTTCTTTTTCTTCTTTAACGAGTGAAATGCCAGCTGAAAACGCGATGTCGCGACCAAACTTTTTTATTCTAGCTCAGCCCTGATATCGGTTGTAATTACTCGTCAGAGCATGCGATGGTCACATAACTGGATAATACCAAAATTGGTGCTTATTTTTAAATTGTGTTTCAACAAGAGAGAAAAGTAACAAATAGTTCCCCATGGATGCACAGCTGCTACTACCAAAATTAAAAGATTGAGAAAGATAAGCCTTGTTTTACAGTGGTATCAGATAATGAAGACAAGAGTAATGTTGTTTATCAATATTCCTACAGTAAGATTCTCCATAGTCTCAATCATGAAAAGTTTCTTTTTGTAAATCTATAAATTTCATCAATAAATACCAAGATGGTGTTAGAAATATGTACAAAGTTAGCATGTGTTTAACCACCTTCATCTATCCAATCAGTCGCCCTATCTATACAACAAGGTAAACTTTCTTTATACCAAAAGTCCAAATGAATAAGATTGATTTTCTAATAGTGCTATACCATTCTCTGTTATTTGTAACCATTTCGTTTCACTTTCATTCAGTATAAGCCAAAAGACACTGGTAATCTATGTTGTTCAGACTCTTCGAAAATGTCATCGGGTGTGTGTCGGATCCTTCAAAAGTAGTGCATTTTTGAAGGATCCGATACGGGTGCAACAACATTTTTGGAGAGTCCAAGCAACTTAGCTGGTAATCTTTTCCACATTTCCTTAGTTCGTTTCCAGTATTTTGTAGCCTTCCAACTTCTGCCGCTTCCTCCATAGTCCTTGTTAGTGCCTATTGAATGTTTAACAAAGAGAATATAAGCGACCAAATGGCTGTGAACCAGTCTACAACAGAAGTTGCTGAATAAACGACTGCGATTGTTGAAGCACTTTCTGAGATATCCCTCGGTTTAAATGACTGCTGCCTTCTATCTTCTACTAGTGCTCTTTGCACCATTATTCTAGTTTTCTGCTGTAAATTTTTTTCACATGATTATTTTTGCTTTGGAATCCTCCGGCAAAGAGAAAAAAAAAGGGAACGGACGGGAGAGAGAAAATAAGCCAATGACTCTGAAACATTTTCGTTTGATGCAGCTAATGTCTTCTTTATTGACATCGTTACCATTTAATGCCATCAAATATGCTTTTCTGGCCTTGTGGTTCCTTTTTCATTTATTTTATTGACTTGTGTTTACATTGTGATCAATTCTGCATCCTGTAAGACTAAATGTTACGAGAGTCCTGAAGTGCATGCTCTTTTTTAACCCCCTTTTAATGTGCCCTATAAGACAAAATAACATTGAACAGCTATATATTAAACTTGAAATACTGTTGCTGGTGGGAGGTGGCTGGTATCCTGTGGAATTCGTCGAGGTGCGCGCAAACTGGCCCGGAGACCATGGTTATCAAAAAAAATGAAAATGAATATAAAACTTGAAATAACCAAAAGTGCTCTGGTGTTGTGTCTTGGAGGTACCAGTTGCTTTGATGTTGTAGACTTGAAACCTCTGAAATATTTTAGTTATTGTGTTGTCCGAATATGGTAGGGAATCACTGGATTCAGTCTATAAATCCGGTCGGTTGCCTTGGACCTGTTTCTTCTCACTGTCAAATGTGTGTTTTGATTAATGTTCTTCATTGTGCGCAGAAGGTATCTCAATTCATGAGTCGTGCTGCACGTCTTAATGAAGCATTCTCTGTTGTGAAGCGTGTTCCTGTGATTCGGCCTCAGCTGCCAGCACCTGCAGTTTCACCATGGCCTGCCGTGAGTTTGAGATAGGGTTATAATCTTTGTAAAGAACAAAAATGAAGTTTTAAGTATAGTGGAAGAAGCATGGTATTGTCACCATGTCCATTTATATATGGCTGTGTTTTTGCTTGGCTAATTTGTGTGTAAGTTTTCTCTATGGATCACGTTCTCAGTGTATTCCTGAACTAAGACTGAAGTATAAAGCTATGTATAAACTCTATCTATTTTCCATATGTCTTGTTGTATATCTTCTTAATAGTTTTTTCTTTTTTTAAAAAGCTCTGTAAATAGTTTTTCTTTTTTCCTACCAATTAGTAATTCAAGGTAGACTATGGTCTTGCTCGACATTCCTGCAACTTTTGAAGACTGGTGAACAATGATGTTTGTTTGGTTAAATTCTGCAGGAAAGTGATAAACAGAGTTGTATATTTATCAACAAAAAGAAGAAATAAGCAAACTTGTACTTTTACTGCAGGCAAGTACGTATTATGGTCTTCTCCAAGTTAATTATACAATATAAAAAAAAACAATTGACTTGATGTAGCTATTGTTATATTTATACTAGGTTAGGTGATAGGCAAGAACCTTTTTTGAACAAGTGTGAAAAAGTATTTGATATATCCCTTTAAAGAGTAAATTATTTATTAGCAGTAGAGTGTAATTTGACATCAAATAAAGCAGAATAGTGAGCTCGTTTCGGATTTGATCATGCTTGTGTACAACGTCTAAAATAGATGAGTTAAAGGGTTGAAATACCATCTTTTTTGAGTTTCATACTTGACCTATTGAGAGTGAGTTTCCTATCTGAACTATCACCCAATGGTTAACGAAACACACCTAGACGCAAACTAGACCAAATATTTGTCTGCAAATGCTTCTAAGCGTGTTTGGCCATAAAATCTTCGTCCACTTGGCATATATAACGACACTATTAGCTTATATATTATTTTTTATTTTCTTATATTTTCTAATTGATTTCTTTAAACCCTAACTCTCCTCTTTCAAGACAGAGATATCGACGCCACAACTGAGACAAGACCACGACTGAGAAAGTGGAGAAGAAGATGTTAGATATCGCGATGGAGAATAAATTAATTTATACAGTGATATTTAATTTTAGCTAACCTAATATTAATTTATTTAACTTTGCCACGGTAGAATTATTTTTTCACGTGGATTGACACATGACAGATTTTTAAACAAAGAGAGTGTAGTACACACACCATCAAATATTAGTTGAAGTGTGTTTTGCTAACTATTGGATGATAGTTCAGGTAGAAAACCCACACTCCCAATAATCTAGATATGAAACTCAAAAAACTAGGATAGTTTAAGTGTATTTTTGATTCTTAACTCTAAATAGATTAATTGTTATATAGGAAAAAGGATCAAATACCCTTCTGCTTTTATTTATTAGTTAAGTTTACCCTTCGTTATACTATTTGGTCAAATATACCTCACTGTTCTAAAAGTATTCAAATATGCTCATAGAATCCCCCAAATTAAACAAAATATTTAATTTCTCCTAAATAATCCACTCCCCTCTTTTAACCCCACCCAACCCTCTAAACTAAATAACCCATATCAAATTAAACCCCAATTATAAAACCCTAACCCATTTCAAAAAGCTTCTCAGGTTAAGAACTAGTAACTTGGTCCATTTCATTTATGCAGTTTTGTTTCAGGCGAAAATAAGGATTTCACTTTCGCAATCATTGCCACATGAGTTCTCAGGCGGGTTTTCTTCTCCACCAACAACCAAGATTCCCCATGAGTTGGAGGCTACTGGGGATGAGACTATGAAACTCAAAGACGAATCGAAATGACTGTATTCATCTGTAGAATTATAATCTCAATGAGTATTGAAAAGTAATTTAATGAAATTTTAGGCTCAAAATGGAGGGGTGGTTGAATTCCACCATTAGAGAATAGTCATTATACATGAAATATGAAACTTAACACAAAAAATTTCACAAGAATAATCTTCAATTAAGACCAATTTTTCCCTTTTGGTAATGTATAGTTAAATACACCCCTTTAAATATTTTGGTTGGAAAATCATCTTTTTTTTGGAGGGTCAAAATTGAAAAGAAATTCAACCAAAAGATTGACCATTTTAAAGTAAAATAGTGTAATAAAAATAAAATTATTGACAATTACAGATCGTGTTGATAACGTACTTTAAAATTAAGCTAAAAGAGTAATAATATGAAGTAAGAAGTATACAAGAAATAAGAGATCAAGAGAGAAGAGCTTTTCATCTATATATTTCAAATGTTTCTCAAATCTTTAAGTGTACATAATATGAACCATTATGCTTCTATTTATAGTGTTCATAGAGGCATACAAGAGGTTGTCACTAATATGACATTAACCATAGAGATAATGGAGAAGGTTATTGAGGTGTAAGGTTACAAGATTAATGGTGATGAATAGAGAATGTTATCTTCATAATGGAGGGAAGTAATAGGGATAAGTAGTGGGAGTTACATTTATGTAGTGGATATCTAAAGTAAATATATTTTACAACAGAGTTTAATTTGATATGGGTTATTTAGTTTAGTAGGCCAGGTGGGGTTAAGAGAGGGGAATGAATTATTTAGGAGAAATTGGATATTTTTAATTGATTTGGGTGATTCCATCCAAAATAGAGGAATATTTGAGTATATTTGGCCGATAGTATAATGAAAGACAAATTTAACTAATAAACGAAGCTAGAGGGGTATTTTTGGCCCTTTTTCCTATTATATATGATGCAACGTATACATTACTTTACTTTGGTGCAGAAAATGTTTTGTGTTTTTGTCACAACTCGATTTCTTGGTCATGATGGCACCTACAACCCCCCAGTAGGCGAACCAATCTCCGTAGCCCAGAAAGGTCAGTAATGGGCTACTATCTAACAATTTAAGCGGAAAAACAGTTTAATAAGCGGAAGCAAGGGAACAAGATGAATAAAATAGATAATAGGAATATATACATACATATGCGGAAGCTAAACCAAACCCAAAACCTGGCATCATAGTATAGAGCCGGAACTACATATAAGGAGTACGAAGCATCCAAAATAATATATACACAAGTGTCTCTGAGTAGTAATAGAGTACATAAAGCAAAAGATAAACTAAAAGATAAGCTCCGGTCGCCAAGATCTCACCCTTAGTCTGGATAGTCCAAAATTTCCAAGCACGACTCACAACGATCTAGCGGCGATGTCCCACACTAGGATCTACCAGAAGATGCAGAGTGTAGTATGAACACCAATTGCAAGCAAACGGTACCTAGTAGGTATCATAGGCCTACTGAGCACATATAAGATAAAAGAACAATAATAAACAGAATAGAAACAGATAGTCACAGAAGGCAACGAATAGGTACACGAAAACTAGCCCAGAGGGAAGACAGCAAAAAGCAACATATAAGGCTAGCAAGTAGAATATATACACAACAAGCACAGGTGAAGGTAAGAAATGGCGCACCTGGGATCCTCGCAATAGCAGTATATAGTAAGTTTAGAAGTGGATGGTATACCGGTAACCTCAAGTACAAAGGAAGGGGGGAGGAGAATAAAGATAGGCATGCTCGAAAAAACAGGAATAAATAACCAACATAATCATACCAAACTCAAGCCAAGAACTAACAACCTCTCAGTATCCAATATCACATATATATAATCATGACAGGGTGTAGTATAGTGATAAAGTAACAAGCGTCTACCTACATTCCCCCGGTCGCCCATATAACCGGGCAACGCAATCAAGTGAAAACAAACCCTTTGCCCGCCCATACAACCAGAGCGTACACTCAACAAATAATAAACAAGGGTGGAATCTCACACAAATGAATGATATGATATGATATGACGAACTAAGTTTAACCATAGTGTCAGTATGTTACCCCCTCCGGTGCCCCAAAGGTCTAATAAAGGCGGAATCCATATAAGGACTTCTCCCGAGTACATCTACTCCACCGTACACCCCTACCCCCGGTGACCCTTTTGCCCATAGCACTTGGTCCGGAATGACAGGGTCCACGGAGGCCTACTCGTAGATCACATACTACACTTTAACCTCAAAATATCAGTCTAGAGTGCCACCGGATCCAAACTAGTACTCAGATGCTCAAAATGCATGTATGAATTTCATCCAGATCTAAATCAATGAAATAAGTCTCATAAACTCCCTTCAAGGGGCCCGAGAGTATTCAGATCTAAAATAGTAGTAAATCAAGTCCAATGCTCGGCTTTACCGAGTCTAATATCATTTCTCATCCACAACAGGGTCACTTTGGTACCTCGACTCAACTGGGCCTAATGTAAAGTAGGAAGACTGCACAAATCTTTCTTTTAACTTTTCTTACCCCAAGAAGATCCATTAAGATAGTACCAAACCATTTCATAATCAATTTTATCGAAAACGGGCTCCACGGGCCATGCAAGATTTAGAAATCATCAATAGAAGGCCCGAAGCCATAACTATAGTAAAAACATGAAAAAAATCCTTTTATATGCATGATAATGGCATGCTCAATCACAATCAATAGCCCAATGGCTCACAATCAACCTATCAGTTTCACAGGCTCCAATCATTCTACAGCACAAATAACCAGCTCTATAATAGTAATAAAGATGTTCGAGACTCACGAACATTCTCAATATCCCACCAACTATGTCCCAGAGTCTATATAAGGCCACACATGACCACAAGGGTGAATAGAGCGTATAAAACAAATACTACAAACATCGGAGGAAGAAAAGTAACCAGACATGAATAAGCGGTCAAGGTCAGTGGTACCAAACTAGTAAACCCAACCCAAGGATGCCGATTAGAATAATTTTATCCTATATATACGAAGTCTAAAGGGTTTAAACCGTAACCTACCTGTCATCCGATGACAAGCTACTGGGACAACAATATCCAAGACCGAATCGCTTTGAGAAATCCCGAATGATAATCAAATTGTCAAATACACAAATACATTAAAATGATTCTAACGATACCAATAATGGTAAAATTATAGCCGGGTCGAAATCCGAATCAAAAGCGGGCCCGTGGGGCCCACAACTTGAAACCAAAAATGAAAAGAAGCACGATGACCACAATGATGCCAAGAAGACATACTCCAAAAATGAGCAATTTTGGCCAAGGGAAAGGGCTCCAAACAACCTGCTCAAGAGAGGGCTTAAAGTTGGAATTTTAAGAAGAAAAATCAGAAATTGGAGCAAGAAAACTTACCACAACGAGAGCAACACGCCAAGAAAATAAAATCACAGAATTCACGGAACATGCAACTCCAAGGAGGCAGATTCTTCAAGGAAAAACCAAGCTTTTAGAATTTATAGCCATGGAAGTTCAACAATGGAGGAAAAAAGGGAAATTGGGGAAGGAGACTTACCAAAGTAACCAAGGGAGTAAGCTTTCTCTTCAATGGAATGAATTCCCAAGGCTTGGAACTATTTTGAAAACTTAGGAGGAGAGAAAGTTGAGTTTTGGTGTTGGAATAGTGAAGGAACAAGGATGGAAAATCAAACAAACAAGAAATATATATAGCTGATGGCCGCTAGTCAGTGCTATCACGCTAAACCAGCGCCATTGCGCTAAGGAAGGGCAAGCGACAAGGCACCATCGTGCCTGAAGAGCGCTATCGCGCTGGCCGGCTGCAAGTGCTAAGGCGCGATCGCGCTAAGGCGCAATCGCGCTGGCCTTGGCGCGATTGTGCTGAAGGCCTGGCCTGCACTAAAAATCTACTACTTTTTAAGACTCTATGGGGCATTCCGGGCATAATTGGAAACCGATATTCAAAAACCAATAATGCTAATAGAGTGGAAACGACATTCAAGACTCAACAGGATCAATGAAACTTCCACACTAGGTCATTTTGGAGAAATGTTGACTCAAGTCAACGCTAACTAAAACCAACCAACTAGCCAAAATGAGCCCGGCTCACCCGGGACCCGAACCAACCACCAATCTAACCCAAACTCATCATTCCGGAGCTGATGGAATTGTCGGATTTTAAATCCGATGCTCCGATCATCAAAAGCTGACCCATGTTACACTTTCAACTCCAAATGGCCTGAAAACAAAAAGAGCAACACAAAACCCACACCGAAAGTTCTTAGGCCTCGACTAAAGGTCCAACTAGACCAAACTCAATGCTCTGGAGCTAACCAAACTATCGGAATTTGATTCCGAGCACGTTAGCTAAAAATGTTGACTAAAGTCAACGATATTCTAAGTTAAAGTTTTAAAACAGGCAAACGGCCCAAACAACAAAACGAAGGACAAAAGCACCGAACTACTGGTCCCAACAAGCAATCTATCTGAACTGAATCCCAATGCAACACTTGAGACTCATCTGGCACATACCCGCACAACATCGAGACATGAAAAATGGGATGCACAACTAAAAACATCAGGGGCAAAGCTAACATGTAGGCCACACTACCAACCCTCTGGAGAATCTCAAACGGCCCAATGAACCTGGGGCTAAGCTTGTCCCTTGGACCAAATCTCATCACGCCTTTCATGGGAGATACTTGAAGGACTGCCAAGTCACCAACACTGAATTCCAAGGCACGAAGTCTACGGTCAGCATAGCTCTTCTGCCTGCTCTGGGCTGCTCTAAATCTATCCCGAATCAAACGAACTCGGTCTAAGAAATCTCTAAGCAAATCTGTACTCTGTGGCCTGGACTCTAAACCATCAAACCAACCAATCGGTGATCTGCAATGCCTGACATACAAAGCCTCGAAAGGTGCCATACCGATGCTCGAATGAAAACTATTATTGTAAGCAAACTCGACCAATGGTAGGACAACAACTCACAGAGGATCCATGGAAGCCTGAGAAGTCGTGATGTAATAACCGGGTCCGTCGTTATGGGTAGTCCAATCGTGCCATGTTTTAGAGTTAGAAAACTCCGGGTTTGGGAGTTTGAAATTCTGGGTTAGGCTAGCCTCGGCCAGTTTTAAAGCGAGGTAGAGTCTAGGCAAATTCGGGTAAGGATTGGTCTATGTATCTTGTTTTGAGCTAGTTTTCCACGTAGCCAAGACATAAAGGAGTCCGGGGAACTTTTTGGAATCGAGTTTGGGTAAGTAGAACTCTCGAAATCGCGTTTGACGTGAAAGGGTTATTTTGGATCGTCGGGAAAAGCATGTGTGTTGTAAAATGGACAAAACTGGGAAATTTTTGGACATTCTGTCCGTGACGAGCGGAATGGTCTGCCGTAGCAACCTCCGCTATAGTGGTGGTCAAGGCGGTCAACACTCACTTAAGACCGCTATAGCGGAAGTCGTCCGCTATAGCAGGACCGCTATAGCGGGCCGACGGGTTCTTAATGCATAAACTTCCCCAAAATAGTTCAATTTTCTACAATTCATTTGGGAGAAGAACTAGGGCGATTTCAGGAGATTTTCCTCTTTTTCCTTCGAATTTTTTCCCTAAGATAAGGTTTCTACTCCCCAATCCTTGTACTACGTTTCCTATGCGGTAGAATTGATAGGAAGGAACTTGGGAAAATGTTGGAATAACCTAGGAATAGTAGAATCTGGGGAAGGAAGGGGATTCCAAGCATTAATGTTCTTGGGCATTGTTAAAAGTATGTTATTATGATCATAGGTTGTTAAATTCTCTATTTTTATCCGTAAAAATGATAGAAGTAGGTAAATTAAGGGTGGAAAAGCCCGAGAAAAGGGTGGGATGATCATGAGTGGCCTGGGGTTTGGGAATTTGGTGTAATCCAGGTATTGTGCAGGCCTTGTGTGTTAATTATATGTACTTGTGTGTTATTTTAGACCAAGAACGAGAAAGGAATCCAGAATACGGGAAATCTCAGGTTGAATAGAGCTTGGATCATTTCGAGGTAGGTGATGGGTTACGATTTTTGTGAATGTTGCATATTCTTGTGCTCATATCTAAGTGATTGTATGAATTTCATTGCTTAGGGAAGTTGTGTAGAATGTCTAAGGTTCCTGCTTTACAGTCTGTGATTTGAACGGTATTTGCTTATTGGTTTACAAGTTGTTTGTTCATGCATTTGACTGTGAATTATTAACATTCGGTTGGCTCGGGTAACACGCCTGGTAAAGGTATAACAAATGGTTAGCATAAGTACCACACCTGGTACGGGTATAATACATGGTTGGCACGGGTACCACGCTTGGTACAGAATATACTAACGGTTGGCTCGGGTACCACGCCTAGTACGGGTTTACTTTTGTTGCATCATTGCATTTTTATTGTTATGTTGCATTGACTGATATTGGTTCCGTGAGTGGACCGGGCTACTTATTGAAATGTGTTATTGTTTTGGTGGCCCTTGAGAGGCCGGGAAAATTCTGTAGAACTGATGTGTTGGTCTTGGTTTAGGCCGGGTTGTTCATTGATTATTGTGTTGTCTAGAGGGGATCCCAGGGTGGGTTCGGGCTAGACGGAAAGGTATAGTTATTGGTATATAGTTGTGGCTCAGAGTATAGGTGGTGGATTCATGCGGGAACAAGCTATGTTGAGACTGGTAGTCTAGGTGTGTCTGTTGATATTGTTGCATGTTTTTCCATACCTATTACTTGATATTGTCGTACTGTTTATATACTGTTTATCTGAAAACTGGCTAATGATCCTATCAGTACACAGTGGTGGTGTACTGATACTACACTTGCTATTATTTTGGTGAGTACAAGAAATCTTCCAGCGGCTGAGACGCGACCTCATCTTTAGCACCGACAATTTCTGACTTCAAGGGTGAGCTGTTTGATCAAGCTACCTTGGGCTTATCTTTAGAGTTGCAGTCAACTTGTTTCGTACATGAAACTATTTTCATATTTTCTTTTGGGGTTGCATCTCCGTATTCTAGATATTGGTAGTGATGTTTGGTACAATAAATTTCAGTGTCTAGAAGGGATTTTCCACAGGATATATATATTAAAGCTTTAGTTTTTGCATTATTTAATTGCTAGTTTACTTCTGTTGCTGGTTTTAGGTTGTTAGTCTAGGCAAAGGGTTGAACTCTATTGGTTCGCTCATCCGGGGGTTGGGTGGGTGCCACTCACAATGGTCTAGGTCGTGACAAAGATGGTATCAGAGCCTAGGTTCATTGATCTCGTCGTACCAAACAGGTCTAGTAGAGTCTTCCGGAATGGTGCAGAGACATCCGTACTTTTCTTCGAGAGGCTATGGGGCTTTAGGAAAAACTATCTCTTCCTTATTTCCTTCGTGCTATAACTCGATTCCAATTGGTATCTGGTGATACAAATTGGTATCTAACCTCATTCACTCTTCTGTCTGCAGATGGTTACTACAAGGAACAATGGAGCAAGGCCAGCGGTCCCAGTAGCAGGCCCGGAAGTTCGTGGCAGAGGTAGGGGAAGGGGCAGGGGATGAGCTGGAGCCGCATCCTCCAGGGGTGGAGCTCGAGCAGCTACTGCACACGAGGTAACCCCTCCCCCACCTCAGGAGCATGTGGCTGAGGACGTAGAAGAAGTGGTTGTAGAGGGTGAATGGGCTCAAGTGGAGGCGACACCGGTTGGGGGTACAGGCCTTCCTACCATGACACCGAAAGCTTTTAAGCAGGCGTGGGATATTCTGAGTGGGTTGGTTGGTGCTGGAGCCATACCCACAGCTTATGCAAATCAGGCCTTGGATAATCAGCTAGCGGTTACTACAACACCTAAGATGGACGCAACTTCGGGCACGAATGATCTCTTCAGGCCAATGCTAGGCCCGGTTATGACTGGAAATGAGCATGAGATGCTGACTAAGTTCCTTAAGCTAAAACCTTTGACGTTTCAGGGTACAGACAAGGAGGATGCCTATGAGGTCATCATGGATTGCCATGAGAGGTTGCACAAGTTGGGTATTGTACGTCAGCATGGGGTTGAGTTTGTCACTTTTCAACTGCAGGGTGATGCCAAGCAGTGGTGGAGGTCTCATGTTGAGTGTCGGTTTTCTGTTCTACCTCCACTAACTTAGGAGAAGTTCCACGCGTTGTTTCTAGAGAAGTACGTTTCTCGTACTTTGAGGGACCAGAAGAAAGATGAGTTTCTAAACTTGAAGCAGGGTAGCATGTCAGTCTCGGCTTATGAGGGTAAGTTCCATGCGTTATCTCATTTTGCTACACAGATATTGGGTTCCGAGGAGGAACGGGTCTGGTTGTTCGTCAAGGATCTGAATAGTGAACTACAAGTACTGTCAGTACATATGACTTCTTCAGTAAAGGGCTTTAATGATGTGGTGGATTATGTGAAGAAGATAGAGGGAGTTAGGCAAGCGGGGCAGGCTAAGGCTTTAGCCAAGAAGCCCCGGAATGAGGGAAATTTTGGTGGTTCATACTCCAGGGTAAAGAATCAGCAGGCTTACCTGGACCGTCCTATTCAGTCAGCTCTGCCAGCTACTACAGGTGGTCATCAGGGAGCTCAGTCTTCAACTCCTAGAGGCTAGGGAGCATCTTATACATCAGCTAGCAGACCTACTCTTGACCATGGTTGCTTCTATTATGGTGAGTTGGGCCACTTTAAGAGGGAGTGTCCACATAGGCAGACCGGTAATCACGGTCAGCAACATACTAGAGCAGTGGTTCCGGCAGGTAAAGGCGCTAATGCTAGGGGTCATCCACAGGGTGGGCGAGGTAATTTTCAAGGAGGCCAGGGAGATAGGGGGAACGACAGCGGAGGCAGGGGTGCAGCATAGCCTACTCGGGAAGTGGCCCGAATTGATGATCGGGTTCATTGTTATGCTTTTCTCGGGAGGACCGATATGGAAGCCTCAGATGTGGTGATCACAAATACCATTCTTATCTGTGATAAAATAGCTTCGGTATTATTTGACCCAGGCTCTACATATTCTTATGTGTCTGTGAGTTTTACTTTGGGGATGGATTTGATTTGTGATATCTTTGATTCCCCTATCCATGTTTCTACCCCGGTTGGAGAGTCTGTGATTGTGACTCATGTATATCGTGATTGTTCTGTTGTGTTTGTGGGGTTGCATACTTGGGTAGACTTGGTAATTCTGGATATGGCTGATTTTGATATTATCTTGGGTATGACCTGGCTATCTCTTTATCATGCTGTGTTGAACTATAACACCAAGACTGTGGCTTTAGAGATTCTCGGTAAGGATAGACTAGAGTAGGAGGGTATGTACAAGCCTAAGCCAGTTAAGATAATATCGTTTGTTCGGGCTAGGAAGCTAGTGGGGAGGGGGTGTCTAGCCTTCTTGGCTCATCTCTGGGATGATAGTGTGGAATTCCTACCTATTGAGTCAGTTCCAGTGGTTTCTGAATTTTTAGAGGTGTTTCCAGCGGACCCGGACAGGGATATAGATTTTTGTATTGATTTGGAGCCAGACACTCGTCCTATTTCCATTCCTCCATATCGTATGACTCCGGCAGAGTTAAGGGAACTTAAGACTCAGCTGCAGGAACTCCTAGATAAGGGATTTATACGTCCTAGTGCTTTGCCTTGGGGTGCTCCAGTTTTATTTGTAAAGAAGAAGGATGGTAGTATGCGAATATGCATAGATTATAGGCAGTTGAACAAGGTGACCATCCGTAATAAGTACACTCTACCCCGTATAGATGATTTGTTTGGCCAACTTCAGGGTGCATCAATGTTCTCAAAAATCAACTTGAGATCGGGGTACCATCAGTTAAAGATTAGGCCTGAGGACATTTCAAAAACTGCTTTTCAGACTCGGTATGGACATTATGAGTTTCTAGTAATGTCGTTTGGTTTGACCAATGCGCCGGCAGCATTCATGAGTTTGATGAATGGGGTGTTTAAGTCCTACTTGGATTCCTTCGTTAACGTATTCATCAATGATATTTTGATCTACTCTAAGAGTATGGAGGAGCATGCTAATCACCATCGTATTGTGTTGGATATCGTGAGACACCAAAAACTTTATGCAAAATTCACTAAGTGTGAATTTTGGTTGAATTTTGTGGCATTATTGGGGAATGTAGTGTCAGAAAGGGGGGTGATGGTGGATCCCCAAAAAATTGAGGCAGTCAAGAGTTGGGTTCGGCCTATATATGTGACAGAGGTGAGGAGTTTCGTTGGGCTCGCGGGGTACTACCGGAGGTTTGTTAAGGATTTTGCTTCTATTGCTACTCACCTGAACAGGATGACATAGAAAGATGTACCATTCGTGTGGTCCTACAAGTGCGAGGAGAGCTTCCAAAGGCTCAAGACACTTCTGACCACGGCTCCTATCTTGTCCTTGCCGGTTGAAGGTAAAGACCTTATTATTTACTGTGATGCTTCACATTCTGGTTTAGGTGCTGTGTTGATGCAGGATAGGAATGTAATAGCCTATGCATCCAGGAAGTTGAAAGTGCATGAGAGGAATTACTCGACTCACGACTTAGAGTTGGCAGCGGTGGTTTTTGCATTAAAATTTTTGGCGACACTACCTTTATGGTGTCAAGTGTGAGGTGTTCACAGATCATCGCAGTTTGCAGCATGTATTCACTCAGAAGGATTTGAATTTGAGGCAGAGGAGGTGGATAGAGCTATTGAAGGATTATGATGTGACCATTCAGTACCATCCGGGTAAGGCTAATGTGGTGGCAGACGCATTAAGCCAGAAAATTGTTAGCATGGGTAGCTTGGCTTATTTGAGGGTGTCCAAACGACCACTAGCTAAGGAAATTCGGACTTTGGAGGCCAAGTTCATGCACTTGGGTGTTTCAGATCAAGGTGGGTTGTTGGCCAGCATTGAGGTCACGGCCACCTTCATACAGGAAATAAAGGCAAAACAGTTTCAGGATCTGAAACTGAGTAAGTTGCGAGGTAAGGTAATATTTGGGGAGTCCAGAGACGTCATGTTAGACTTTGGTGGAGTGTTGCATTTCAGGGAGAGGATTTATGTTCTTCGGATGGACGATATGATTCAGAAAATCTTAGCAGAAGCTTATGGTTCGCGGTACTCAATTCATCCGGATGTGACTAAAATGTACAGAAACTTGAGGCAGCGTTACTAGTGGTCCGGGATGAAAAGGGACATAGTTGATTTTGTGTCCAAATGTCAAAACTTCCAGCAGGTAAAGTACGAACATCAGATACCTTCAGGACTACTTCATAGAATGCCAATTCCAGAGTGGAAGTGGGAAAGGATAGCCATGGATTTCGTGGTGGGTCTTCCCAAGACATTGGGGAAGTATGACTCTATTTGGGTCATTGTTGACAGGCTGACCAAGTCTGCTCATTTCATTTCGGTCAGGGTAGATTACAATTTGCAGCAATTGGCTAAGATCTACGTGAAGGAGATTGTGAGACTGCATGGGGTACCATTGTCCATCATTTCAGACAGGGGTACACAGTTTACTTCTAAGTTCTGGAGCAAGTTACATGAAGAGTTGGGTACACAACTCACTTTTAGCACAACCTTCCATCCTCAAACTGATGGTCAGTCGGAAAGGACGATCCAGGTATTGGAGGACATGCTGAGAGCATGTGTGATGGACTTCGGGGGTCATTGGGACCAGTTTCCACCATTGTGCGAATTCTCGTACAATAATAGCTACCACTCCAGTATTGACATGGCACCATTTGAGGCATTGTATGGGAGGAACTGCAGATCATCGGTTGGGTGGTTTAAGGAAGGTGATGTAAAGCCTTTGGGCGTAGACTTAGTAAAAGAAGTGCAGGAAAAAGTAAGGGGCATACAGACCAAGTTGTTGGCTGCTCAAAGCAGGCAGAAGGAGTATGCATACCGCAAGGTCCGGGACATGGAATTTCAGGCTGGTGAACAGGTATTGTTGTAGGTTTCACCAATGAAAGGGGTTATATGGTTTGGTAAGAAGGGCAAGCTTAGCCATCGGTTCATCGGTCCGTTTGAAGTTCTTGAAATTATGGGGCCAGTGGCTTACAGGTTAGCACTGCCACCTAGTTTGTCAGGCGTCCATTTGGTATTGTATGTATCCATGCTTAAGCGATACCATGGGGATGGGGATGGGGATTACATCATCAAGTGGGATAAGATACTTTTTGATAAGGATCTTCGTTATCAGGAGGAACCAGTTTTGATTCTTGCTCGGGATGTCCAGAGGTTGAGGACAAAGGTGATTGATATGGTGAAGGTTCAGTGGAAGCATCGTCCGATTGAGGAAGCCACTTGGGAAACCAAGAAGGACATGCGGGACAAGAACCCTCAACTGTTTGAGGATTCAGGTACTACACTTTCCTCTTTTTATTTCAGTAATTTTGGGTTTGATCATTTGGGGATGAACGATGGGTAAATTAGTATCTGTTGTAATGACTGGGTCCATCGTTATGGGTAGTCCAATTGTGCCAAGTTTTAGAGTTTGAAAACTCTGGGTTTGGGAGTTTGAAATTCTGGGCTAGGCTAGCCTCAATCGGTTTTGGAGCGAGATAGAGTCTAGGGAAATCCGGGTAAGGATTGGTCTATGTATCTTGTTTTGAGCTAGTTTTCCATGTAGCCAAGACCTAAAGGAGTCCGGGGACTTTTCAGAATCGAGTTTGGGTATGTAGAACTCTCGGAATCGCGTTTGACGTGAAAGGGTTATTTTGGATTGTCGGGGAAATTAGGTGTGTTGTAAAATGGACAAAACTGGGAAATTTCCAAATATTCTGTCTGTGATGAGCGCAATGGTCCGCCGTAGCGACCTCCACTATAGCGGTGGAAAATACCGATATAGCGGTGGTCAAGGCGGTCAACACCCACTTAAGACCGCTATAGCAGAACTCGTCCGCTATAGCGGGACCACTATAGTGGAGCGGGGACCACTATAGCGGGCCGACGGGTTGTTAATGCAGAAACTTCCCCAAAACAGTTCAGTTTTCTATAATTCATTTGGGAGAAGAACTAGGGAAATTTCAGGCAATTTTCCTACTTTTTCCTTCGAATTTCTTCCCTAAGGTAAGGTTTCTACTCCCCAATCCTTGCACTACATTTACTATGCAGTAGAATTGCTAGGAGAGAACTTGGGGAAAGGTTGGAATAACCTAGGAATGGTAGAATCTGGGGAAGGAAGGGGATTCTAAGCATGAATGTTCTTGGGCATTGTTAAAAGTATGTTATTATGATCATAGGTTGTTAAATTTTCTATTTTTATCCGTAAAAATGATAGAAGTAGGTGAATTAACGGTGGAAAAGCCCAGAAAAAGGGTGGGATGATCATGGGTGGCCTGGGGTTTGAGGATTTGGTGTAATCCGGGTATTGTGCAGTCCTTGTGTGTTAATTTTATGTACTTGTGTGTTATTTTAGACCAAGAACAAGAAAGGAATCCGAAACACGAGAAAGCTCGGGTTGAATAGAGCTTGGATCATTTTGAGGTAGGTGATGGGTTACAATTTCTGTGAATGTTGTATATTCTTGTACTCATATCTAAGTGATTGTATTAATTTCATTACTTAGGGAAGTTTTGTAGAATGTCTAAGGTTCCTTCTTTACAGTCTGTGATTTGAACAGTATTTGCTTGTTGGTTTACAAGTTGTTTGTTCATGCATTTGACTGTGGATTATTGACATTCGGTTGGCTCGAGTACCACGCCTAGTACGGGTATAACAAATGGTTGGCACGGGTACCACGCTTGGTACGGGTATAACAAATGGTTGGAACGGGTACCACGCATGGTACAGAATATACTAACGGTTGGCTCGGGTACCATGCCTAGTACGGGTTTACTTTTGTTGCATTATTGCATTTTTATTGTTGTGTTGCATTGACTGATATTGGTTCAGTGAGAGGACCGGGCTTCTTATTGAAATGTGTTATTGTTTTGGTGGCCCTTGAGAGGCCGGGGAAATTCTGTAGAACTGATGTGTTGGTCTTGGTTTAGGCCTGGTTGTTCATTGATTATTGTGTTGTCTAGAGGGGATCCCAGGGTGGGTCTGGGCTAGAAGGAAAGTTATAGTTATTGGTATATAGTTGTGGCTCAGAGTATAGGTGGTGGATGATAACGGGAATACAACAAATAAGAAGAAACGAAGGAAAATATATGAGAATTAATAATTAGGAATTGAAATTATGGGCAACAAGGGGCTAAAACCCTCACCTCTCAATTGATTCCAACAACTAGATACTAATTCAACTCAACTAATCAAGGAAACCTAAATGAAATCCACAAGTGGGAGACCTTCGATTAATTAAGTAAAGAAGTTAAACTAACAATCAAGAGAGTCA
The DNA here is from genome assembly GCA_003996215.1 of Jaltomata sinuosa. Taxonomy (NCBI): domain Eukaryota; kingdom Viridiplantae; phylum Streptophyta; class Magnoliopsida; order Solanales; family Solanaceae; genus Jaltomata; species Jaltomata sinuosa. The sequence goes on from QJPP01003716.1 coordinate 75,243, forward strand.
CCCTAATCACTCACTAATTCCTTAAGGGAATTACACTAAGCCTTACACTAGCAACTACAAGTTTAGAGTATCAATCTTCAATATGCAAAAAACTAGTCTTCAAAATGAAAAAAAGCTACTACTTATACTAGGGAATAATAAGACACTAGCTATTACAGTTTTGCCCTTAATGAAGTAAGGGCCTTGTTTGGTTGTCTTCTTTTGGGAATTCTTGAATTCCTCCTTCCACCTCACTTTAATGGACCACCCACACATTGTATGCTTTTCTTTGAGATTCTTCAAGCTTCTCCAATGCTTCCCTTTTCATGAACATTGCTTGTAGGTCTTGGAGCTTTTTAGCTTGACTACGTGTGAAAGACCTTGAAGGATAAGTGCCATCCAAGATAGTACCATCCATGCTTTCCAATCTAGTATCATGCTCCCTTTCTTGAAAATGATTCGTCCTCGAATCCAATTGATCACCTACAACACAAGGAGAAAGATCACTAATATTGAAAACATTATGAACATTATACTCACTTGGTAAGTCAATCATGTATGCATTGTCATTTATCCGCTTGAGCACTTTGAAGGGTCCGTCTCCCCTTGGGCTTAGCTTTCCTTTTCGAACTTGTGGGAACCTCTCCTTTCGGAAATGAACCCACACCCAATCGTCCGGGTTGAAAATCACTTCCTTCCTTCCACAATTCTTTCAGTTGGCCACCTTTGAATTGTTCTTTTAAATGGCCTCTTTTACCTTGGAATGAATTTTCATCATCTCCTTTGCTCTTTGTTCAGCATCTAGGCTCACAACAACATGGCTAGACAAAGGAGTCATAGTTAATGGAAACAAAGGCTTAAAGCCATAACATGCTTCAAATGGGGACATTCCAATAGAAGATTGGAAAGACCGGTTATATGCAAATTCTATCAAGGGTAAATGGTCTTCCCAAGTGGTTGGGGTGCCCCTAATCATACACCTAAGCATGCTTCCAAGAGTCCGGTTGACTACTTCGGTTTGTCCATCCGTTTGAGGATGACAAGAAGTAGAAAACATGAGTTTGGTACCAAGTGTACCCCATAGATTCTTCCAAAAATGACTAAGAAATTTGGAATCCCTATCACTAACAATGGTTTGAGGGACACCATGCAATTGAAGCACATTAATGACAAACAAGGATGCTACATAGGATGCATCATCACATTTATGGCATGGAATGAAATGAGTCATTTTAGAGAACCTATCCACTACCACAAATATGCTATCATGTCCTCTTTTAGTCCTAGGAAGTCCTAACACAAAATCCATAGAAATGTCCATCCATGGACCACTAGGAATAGGAAGAGGGGTATACTTACCTTGAGGCCGAGTCGTGGATTTGGCTTGCTTGCATTCGAGACATTGTCCACAAATTCGCTCCACATCATGCTTCATCTTTGGCCAATAAAATTGTTCCATAAGGATGTCAAGTGTCTTGGGTACTCCAAAGTGCCCCATCAAACCACCACTATGAGCTTCCTTGACAAACAACTCTCTCCGTGAACTCATGGGCACACAAACTCGCCCATTCTTGAATAAGAATCCATCAACCAATTGGAACCTATCAACCCGCTTCCCTTGACTAAGACAATCAAAAGTTTCTTTGAAATCGGGATCCATAGAATAGAATCCCTTCAAGCTTTCAAATCCCATCATTTTAGAAGCCAAGGTGTTGACCAATACAAATCTTCTTGATAGAGCATCCGCTACTACATTCTCTTTGCCTTGCTTGTAGTTGATCACATATGGAAAGGTCTCAATAAATTCAACCCATTTGGCATGTCGCTTGTTCAACTTGGATTGCCCCTTAAGATGTTTCAAGGACTCATGGTCGGTCCTTATCACGAACTCTTTGTGCCACAAGTAGTGTTGCCAATGAGCCAATACCCTCACAAGTGCATATAATTCCTTATCATAAGTTGAGTACCGAAGATTAGCTCCCTTTAGTTTTTCACTAAAGTAAGCCAATGGTTTTCCCTCTTGCATCAAGACACCACCTATCCCAACACCCGAAGCATCACACTCTATCTCAAATGCTTTTTCAAAATTAGGTAGTTGGAGTAATGGGGAGGAACGCAATATGGACTTCAATACTTAAAAGGACTTCTCTTGTTCTTCCCCCCACACAAAAGGTACATCTTTCTTGATCAATTCAGTTAATGGGGATGCAATTGAACTAAAACCCTTCATAAAACGCCGGTAAAAGCTCGCCAACCCATGAAAACTTCTTACCTCGATTGCATTGGATGGGGTCGGCCAAGTCTTGATTGACTCCACCTTTTCTTCATCAACCTCTATACCACTTTCACTAACCACAAAGCCCAAGAACACTACCTTTTCAACACAAAAAGAACACTTCTTGAGATTCGCAAATAACCTTTCCCGTAGAAAAACATCAAACACTTATTTCAAATGGCCTACATGCTCTTCAATTGTCTTGCTATACACAAGTATGTCATCAAAGTACACAACCACAAACTTGTTGATGAAGGGTTTGAGAACATGATTCATCAACCTCATGAAAGTGCTTGGAGCATTAGTCAAACCAAACGGCATCACAAGCCATTCATACAACCCAAATTTTGTTTTGAAAGCCATCTTCCATTCATCACCCGGTTTCATTCGAATTTGATGGTACCCACTCCTAAGATCAACCTTTGAGAACACACTTGATCCACAAAGCTCATCCAACATGTCATCAAGTCTTGGAATTGGATACCTATACTTGATTGTAATCTTGTTCACGGCTCTACAATCAATGCACATTCTCCAAGTACCATCCTTTTTGGGAACAAGGATAACCGGTACGGCACACGGGCTTAGGCTTTCTTTGATCAATCCCTTTTCAAGGAGTTCTTCCACTTGCCTTTGTAGCTCCTTGGTCTCTTCCGGATTACACCTATAGGCTTGTCGGTTGGGAATTTATGACCCCGGCACAAAGTCAATTTGGTGCTCAATTCCCTTCAAGGGTGGTAGTCTCGCGGGCATCTCATCCGGAAATAGTTCATCATAGTCCTGTAAAAGAGAAGAAACAATACTAGGCAAAATGCTAGTATCTTGGTTAGCATGCAATAAAAGATTGTGTTGACAAGGCACACTAAAAAGCGTTCCTCATCCACACCCTTTAGACAATTGTTTGGCTTGGCTATCATACACATGTTCTTCTTATTTTTAGCCAAGTCACTTCCCTCTTTTGGAACAATGGTGGAACTTTCACCTTCACTCTTCGCTTCTTCCACCCTTATTCTCTCCCGAAGCTCCTTCATAGCCCGATAGTCCTCACTCACTTGGTATGGGGTGAGAGGTGCAAGTACATATTTCTTACCGTCAATCACAAAAGCATACTTGTTGGTCCTTCCATAGTGCACAACATCTCTCTCAAATTGCCAAGGCCTCCCCAATAATACATGACAAGCCAACATGGGTACCACATCACAAATCAACTCCTCATTGTACTTGCCCACACTAAATCGAATACTTGCTTGTTTGAGGACCTTCATCTCTCCACTCTCATTGAGCCATTGTAGCTTGTATGGGTTGGAATGCCTTCTTGTTGGAATTTGCATACGCTCCACCAAAGAACTACTCACCACATTAGTGCAACTCCTACTATCAATAATCAAAGAACACACCTTATCTTGGATCTTGCACCTAGCATGAAACAGATTCTCCCTTTGGTCAAGTTCTTCTTTGGCAAGGGCTCCCATAATTCTCCTCACAACACATGAAAGGTTGGTATTTACCTTCAACTCTTCATTATCATCAAGTAGGGGTTTCCCCCTTTCCATGAAGCAAGCAAAATTTACCCTCTCATCCAACCTTTCTTCCTCATCCCCCGAAGCTACTCTCTCCCCTTCACCTTTATCCCCCTCTCCCTCCCTTCTTTCATTATGCTCATCTTCCTCATCGGTTTTATACCCATCAAGAAAAGCAACAATTGTCCTTCTATTAGGACACTCACTAGCAATATGTCCCCTCCTTTGACATCGAAAGCATTGGATGGTAGAGGGTCGAGGAAAGTTGGGTTTTTCAAAGTTACCTCCTTTCTGCTTGTCATTCCCTTTGGCTTTGTAATCAACCTTGACATGAGTGTCTTGACCACTACCTTTAGATGATTCTTGAGGAGTTGGGGTCTTCCACTTATCATTGTTTTTACTCCATGAGGAAGTTGAAAAATTCTTGGCCTTGTATGTCTTCTCATCTTTCAAATCCATTTCAACCTTAGAGGCATCATGGAAAGCCGCTTCAAGATTCTCATAGTGTTTAAGTCTCAAAGGCTTCAAGATATCGGGCCTCAAGTTCGCCATGAATCGTATCACCGTATATTGGATATGCTCCTCAAGCTTAGACTTCATTCTCAAGTTCTCAAATTCATCATAGTATTCTTCAACACTCTTGGTACCTTGCCTAAGCATGTACACCTTCTTGAGAGCTTCTTGGTAGTAATCCGGAGTCAAATACCTATACTCCATTAGACCAACCAACTCTTGCCAAGTGGGCAACTCATAGATATGACGACTCTCTCGTTCCCTCCTCTTGGATTCCCACCATGTGGAAGCATATCCCTCGAATTGAGTGAGGGCATACTTCGCCTTCAATGATTCAGAGATGTTATTAGTAAGGAAAATCCGTTCACTTTGTAGTTTCCATTCAAGAAATTCATCCGGGTCACTACTTCCCTTGAACTTTGGAAGTGTAACCTTGATCGTGTTCAATCCCCTATCTTGATCATTCTGTTCTCCATACCTAGCTCCTCTATTCCCCATCCTATCTCCCCTATTCCAATAGCGTTGACCTCCTATTCCTTGGTCCCACCCTAAGTCCCGAGGCTGGACCCCTTCCCTTGGGCCTTCATAGTCATCTCTACCCCCATGCTCCCAAAACTCATCATTATTGTGAACTTCATTCATGTCGTCATAGAGAGGATTTTGAAATTGGTGGTTTGGATAGGGTGTTTGTGTGGTGTTTCGTGGAGGTGATATGTAGGAATCATGTAAGGATGCATTTGATGGATTTCGGAGAGGAGTTTGGTATAAAACTTGGTTTGCCACAAAAGGACGGTTCTCTTGTGGAGGGCGATAGGGTTGTGGATGTGGATGTGGATGTGGTGTTGGTTGCCTTGGGTAGTTTGGAGGGTTGTTTGTTTGGAAGGTGGGTTGTTGGAAGGTTCGGGTTCGATTTTGTGGAGGGTAACATAGTTGGTGAGCATGCCCCGGAGTAATGGTGGTAGATTGCACCGATGCTCATCTTGCCTTCTCATTTTCGACTTGGAGTGTCGTCCCTCTATTCTCATTTTCCACCCGTACCAACCTTTCCTCCATACCTCCTAACTTCCCATTCATTTCCGCCATTTGTTTGGAGAGGTGTGCAAGAACCTCCATGAGGTTCTCCGAGCTCTCCCCAACTGGACTTGCACCGTGGTGGGACATGGCACCCACAAAACTCAACAAGCAAGGTTAGTAGTAAAAGTCTCACGTCCCTCGTATGTAACTCTCAACTCACCTCCTGTGGCGTCATCTCAAAATTGGTACTGAACTAGCTCCGCTCAATCAACTCAAGGTCACATATCCTTTGTGGAGGAGTGGATTCTTGTGACTCGTGAAAAAGGACGACTTGAAAGACTCTAACGGACTTGAATCAAGGAATTAATCAACGAAAACAAGACAAGAAAAGAAGAAGGAAGAAGCACGAAAGAATTCGGACTCAAGAATGAAGTAACAAAAGTAGGAGAAACTACTTGTTGTTGCTTAATTTGGAGAATCAAAGAGATGATTTGATGTTTAAAAAACTAGTTAACAAGTAATTAAAGATGTTAATTAGTTGTTAAATAGTTGAGAAATCAAAGAAAAATGAGTGTAGAAGAAGAAGTTTGAAGTTCCAACACTTAGAAAAAAAATTGGGGTCTTAAAAGTTCCAACACTTAGAAAAATTTTGGGGTCCCAAAATTTGAGACCCCTAAAAAAAACTAAGTATGAAAACCTGCAGAAAAAGCCCTCTGAAGTTGGTCTCACGCGCCTGGGTGAGACTTGGGCGTGGAATTTTTTTTTTTTTTTTTTTTTAAATTCCACTTGTGGACCCAACAAACATTTTTGACCACTTTGACTTGAAAAAGTTGGATCAAACGTACCTTTTGGCTTCTTCTACTTCAAGATGTTCTTGATGAATATGAAAAGCACCTAGAACACCAAGAACACACACTAAACACCAACACCTTCAAATTAGCTCGGAATTGGCTCAAATTTTAGGATTAGCTTCCCCTTAACGTAAGGAACAAACCCCAATGGTTTTTAAGCTCCAATTCCTCCTCAATCAATAGACCCACTTTCAAAGTTTGTAAAGCTTCAAAAACTCAAAACCCTTTAATGGCAACTTCACTTCTACAACTCCAAATCGCACGAAATTTGAAATCTAGACTCAAAAAATACTAGGGAATGAAGATCTAGTATCAAAAACAACAAATCAAAACAAAAAAAAATCGGATTTTTTTTTTTTTTTGGATTTTGAAAATATCAAATTCCCAAGACTTAGATTTGTGGAAACAAACCTAATTCAAGCTCTTGATACCAAATGATAATGGGAATACAACAAACAAGAAGAAACGAAGGAAAAGATATGAGAATTAATAACTAGGAATTGAAATTATGGGCAACAAGGGGCTAAAACCCTCACCTCCCAATTGATTCGCAACAACTAGTATACTAATTTCAACTCACAAACTATCAAGGAAACCTAAATGAAAATCCACAAGTGGGAAGACCTTCGATTAATTAAGTAAAGAAGTTAAACTAACAATCAAGAGAGTCACCCTAATCACTCACTAATTCCTTAAGGGAATTACACTAAGCCTTACACTAGCAACTACAAGCTTAGAGTATCAATCTTCAATATGCAAAAACTAGTCTTCAAAATGAAGAAAAGCTACTACTTATACTAGGGAATAATAAGACACTAGCTATTATAGTTTTGCCCTTAATGAAGTAAGGGCCTTGTTTGGTTGTCTTCTTTTAGGAATTCTTGAATTCCTCCTTCCACCTCACTTTAATGGACCACCCACACATTGTATGCTTTCCTTTGAGATTCTTCAAGCTTCTCCAATGCTTCCCTTTTCATGAACATTGCTTGTAGGTCTTGGAGCTTTTTAGCTTGACTACGTGTGAAAGGCCTTGAAGGATAAGTGCCATCCAAGATAGTACCATCCATGCTTTCCAATCTAGTATCAGTGGATTCATGCGAGAACAAGCTAAGTTGAGACTGGTAGTCTAGGTTTGTCTGTTGATATTGTTGTATGTTTTCCTTACCTATTACTTGATATTGTCTTACTTTTTATACACTATTTATCTGAAAACTGGCTGATGATCCTACCAGTACACAGTGGTGGTGTACTGATACTGCACTTGCTTTTCTTTTGGTGAGTACAGAAAATCTTCCAGTGACTGAGACGCGACCTCATCTTTAGCACCGATGATTTCTGACTTCAAGGGTGAGCTGTTTGATCAAGCTACCTTGGGCTTATCTTTAGAGTTGCAGTCCACTTGTTTCAGACTTGAAACTAATTCCATATTTTCTTTTGGGGTTACATCTCCGAATTCTAGATATTGGTAGTGATGTTTGGTACAACGACTTTCAGTTCCTAGGAGGGATTTTCCACAGGATATATATATTAAAGCTTTAGTTTTTGCATTATTTAATTGCTAGTTTACTTCTGTTGCTGGTTTTAGGCTGTTAGTCTAGGCAAAGGGTTGAATTCTATTGGTTCACTCATCCAGGGGTTGGGTGGGTGCCACTCATGATGGTCTGGGTCGTGACACGTGCTAACCCTTGGATCTGTAGTCAACTGCTCAGTCTAGTCGAGGTCGCATCTCAATCTTTGAAACACGATCTGCACTCAACAAAATAAGAATACAGGGTAGTATTAGTTTAAAACGCTATGTATTGGTAGATATCATAGGCCGACTCAGGTTAGAACAAGTATATAGCCAAACCAAATAACAAGTAAAAGGAACTTCAACACTTAGCACGTAATTCAATCAAAAGATAGTCATCTCAAGTCAAACCAACAACAATAATCTCAAGTGCATATAAGTCACTGAAATATCACCACAAAGGATAAAAAATAGTCACTTTCATTTTTCATCTCACATGGAATCTATATCTCTAACTTCCATTTATATCACCCGTATCTCTAGTCTCATCTCAGTTCACAACCAGCTCACTATAAAAGACAATATAACGATGCAATGCAAAATGAAAGAGTGTACACACATGTTATGGATCTTATTTCTGCCCATAAGCCATAACCTGCAGGGGACTCTAGGCGTCCATGTACCACACCAGCATGGTATCCGATCCCTTAGCAATTTTATCTAAGGGTGTGCAAAAATTGGTTTAATCAATAAACTAAACCGAAAAATATTATTGGTTTATCAGTATCGGGTTATTGGGTTAACAGTTTTTTTAATGATTTTGTCAATAATTTTATTGGGTAATTGGTTCGGTTTATGATTTTGAGGTTTTAGTTATTGGTTAAACCGATAACCCAATAAGATTATATTAAAATTATATTTTTATCCCTAGTTTTATAATAGTGGCTTTAGATTTTAAATATATACCTATTATTTTTTGCATTTTATAGTTATTGTCTTAGTGTTATTGTTTTTTGTCACAATCCGATTTCTCAGGTCATGATGCCACCTACAACCCCCCAGTAGGTGAACCAATCTCCGTAGCCTGGAATAGTTAGTAATGGGTTACCACCTAAGGAGGCACGCACAATAAGCAGAAATAAGCGGAAGTAGAAATAAAATAAAATAACGCGGAAGCAAACAACCTGAATAGATACATAAAGAAACTAAACCAACCCAAAGACATGGTATCGATAGTACATGAGCCTCTAATAGAATACAAGTGCTAGAGATAACAAAATAGAATATACGACTGTCTCCGATAAACAAAGAGTAGCAGTGCCAAAAGATGAGATACAGTCAAACCCCGATCGTTAGGAACTCACCCTAGTCTCGAATATTCAAAAGCTGCACGAGTCTCCATGCGGTCAATATCAAAAGCTCACACTAGAATATGCACCAAAAAGATGAAGAAGTGTAGTATGAGCACCAATTGCAAAGCAATGGGTACCCAGTAGGCATCATAGGCCGACTGAGCGCTTATAAGATATAAAAGCAGTAAATAGCAGATAATCAAGAAAGTAGTCACAGAAATAACAGAGAAAGCACATGAAAACTAGCACAGATAGAAGACCAAGAGAATACAAGCATGCTATGCTAGTCACAGAAGATATATATAATACATCACACAGGTGAAGGAAAGAAGAACGCACCTGGATCCTTGCAATCAACAATATATATAAAGAGAGAGTTTAAGAAGAATGGTGGTATACTGGTAACCTCAAGTAAAAAGAGAAGGAAGGAAAGCAAGTAAACATACTCATGCTAAAAGCAATATAACTAACGAAATCAGGATAAACACACTCTCAAGATAAGAATAGACAGAAAACAACCTCACAAATACCACCCTAAGATAGAATAATCTACACCACAAGGAACCGAAAAGCCACTAACCAGCACCATGATAAAATAAAATCTACTAACTCACGAGTGCTAAGAAGGCCACAAAACCAATGCCTCTACAAGATAAACTTCACTAATCCACCAATAATCGAAAGCCTTTAGCAAGCTCTACAATAGGATAAAAGTAATATAATCTACCTACAGTCCCAACAGGTGCTCATACACCCGAGGAACACAATCAAGTGAAAACAAACTCTCCTCCATCCCATACCAGAGCGTATACTGATCAAATAGCAAACAAGGGTGGATCCGAATACAATATGCATGATGTGATATGATATGATGGAACCAGTGTGATAGTAACCCTGTATGTACCTACCCTCGAGGCCTAAAGGCCCAGTAGGTAAGATCCATGGAAGGACTTTCCCATATACCTCAACTATACCGTATATCCCTCCTCTGACACACTCAGCATGTAGACCCTAGTCCGGATCGGCAAGGTCCATGGAGGTCCTTGACCACATACTAAAATAGAATGCAAAATCTCAAAGTATAACTACCTGGAATGTATCTGGGTCTAAACCAGTGATTGGAATCTTAAAATATCTGCCCGAAGTGTATCCGGGTCTAAATCACCGAATCAAGTCTCAAAAACCCCAATAAGGGTGCCCAGAGTGTATCCGGGTCTAAATCCATAAAACTAATCTCAAACCCCTATAAAGGGTGCCCGGAGTGTATCCAGGTATAAATCCTTAGTAAAAATATGTCTAGCTCTA